>CM053586.1:242425580-242448333 GCA_028646515.1 Pseudochirops corinnae | reverse complement strand
AACTTTGATAAACTGACTCTTCTCAGCAACGCAGAGTTATAAGACAACTCTACAAGTCTCAGGATGGAAGGAGATATGCACATTCAGAGAAAGATCTAGAAAGAACAGAGTTTAAATGGAGACTGAAGCAATCTACATGCTATCGTTCTTTTCCATGTTTGGTTTTGTTTCTTCTTTCTCATTGTTCACTCTATTGGTTACAACCCTTCTATATAACCAGACTATTGTACAATGTGAAAGTATTTGCAGATCCTATACCTGATTGCATGCCATCATGGGTGGGGGGTGGAGAGAGGGAGGGGAGAAAATTTGAAACTCAAGGGATTGTGGAACTGAATCTTGTAAACTAAAAGTAAATAAACTAATCAATTTAATAAAAATAAAAAAAGGGGAAAAAAAGAAAAGAAAATTGAGGCCCTAAGAAGTTAACTGACTTGACCATAGTTGCACAGCTAGTTAGTGTCAAAGACAATATTTGAAACAAGGTCTTCCGGACTCCAAGCATATCACTGTATCCACTACTCCAGAATGTAACAACGACGAATAATTGTTGCTGATCAACAGAGACTTTTTTTATTTTTTGAAACTCCAGAGCTTAGCACAGTGCCTGGCACACATAGTAGGTGTGCAAGTAAGACTTACTGATCATTATTTTTTTATAATCAGTCTCCTTATAAGTTCAGTTCAAGGACTTTCTTCATTAAACCTTTTCCTGATCCCTCAAGCAGCTAGAATCCCTCTCAATTACCTAGCATTTATCTTGTATATACTTATACAAAGTGTCCCAAAAGCCTTGGTCGAGTTTAAAATTGGAAAGCATGTAAATTCCTCAACAGCAGAAACTACTTTATTTCCTTCTCTGCATCCCTAGCACCTGGCACAGTGCGGGGCACATAGTAAGCGCTAATAAACACCTGTCGATTGACTGATAATTTTCAATAATAATTGCTAATGATAAGACCCTAGCCATAAGGAGGTATGCAATGTGGCCCATTGTTGCATATAATAGTAGCTGGGGCACAACAAGCAGAGAAGGTGTTTGTGTATATGTGTGCATGTGTGTATTTGTGTATGTTTGCGTAAGTGCGTTTGCAACAATGCTGAGGGGAACTGGGAGAAGATAAGCTAACTCAGCTCAAGAGGGCAGACCATGGAACCAATAGTTGAGTTGCCAAGGTGACAAATGACTGAACCCAACAACTCTGTCTTGTGACCTCACACTTGCACCCTGATTTAAGCCAAAGCTGATTGCTTCCAGAAGATCTAACTGCCTCCTAGACTGATTTGTCAGAGCTTTTGACTTACTCCCAGCCTTCCTCTTACACACCCTAAAGGCAACCCCACCATGAAGTGACAGTGGACATCCCCTTCCCCTACATCCATACCTTACTCCCCCTCCATCCATATCTTACTCCCTCTCACTCCTTAGTGGGGAATAGGTGAGACAAGACAGGAAGCCACATAGCCATATAAATTAAATTTAGCTAGAATCTGGACAAAACAGACAAAAACAAATCAGAGCTTTTCATAAAGGACTTTGCATTATATTCAAGCTGCAGTACAATGGAGAATGACACACCTCACTTCATCTAGACTAGTTCCAGTCATGCTTCATTTCCATCCTTGGCCATCTTCTTGCCAGCTGCCTTCTTGCCCTCATGGTAACCCTCTGTTCTCTTCCCTCCTCCTGACCACAATGCAGTTCTAATCAAAATCAATACAGCCATTGCTACTGTAAAGGGTGAGTCAATCTACTCCCCTATGGCTTCCCTTACCATCCTGGTAACTTTCCAAATGAAAATATTCTACTTTTATGTATGTTGTAGTTTCCTCCCCACCTCCTATTAAGATGTTAGTACGTTATGTGATTTTTGTGTTTTGTATTCCTGGTGTTTAGCACAAAACTTGACATGTGACACTTAATAAAAGTGTTTTTCATTCATTTCTAGAAGAAAGGGAACCTGTCCTGATTGTAAGATTGTACTGAGATGGGGAGGAAGATGGGGAAGGTGATATGGAGGAGGGGGCTTTCAAGATGATCTTTGAAGATTTTAACAAGTTGAAGTGTAGAGGGAGGTACTGTAGAAGGACAATGTGAAGAAAGACACAAAAAATTATATTATCCTTTTTTTTTTTTTAGAGGAGTTGCCTATGCCTACTCATGAGAGAACCTGGATTCAAATTCTGGTTCTACTACTTACTATTATGACCTCAGGCAATTTATTTAACCTCTCCGGACCTCAATTTGCTCATTTGTAAAATGAGAGGATTGGATTAGATGCCCTCTGAGGTCCGTAATCTTCTATCCTATTAACCTAGGGTATATTAGTCTAGATAGCAAAACTACCTCTCTATTCTTTATAAAGTGTGTGTGCCTTGGGTTATGCCTTCAGTTACTGTCAAAGTTGTGGAGGATCCCATAGAACTGTCTCTGCTACCCCAATACCCACAGTACCAGGCAGATTGGACTCAGCAGCCAAGTTAGGTCTAAATAGCACTTTCCTACTAAGCTTTCCATGGGGAGGTGCGATGGGTTTCCATTTAAAATTAATTTTTCAAAATTGGAAACACTGCTCCAAATGGCATTGTTCCATTCCTCTGTTGGCTCCTGGTGATATGAGAGAGTCATAAGTTTGGGGAGAAACATAATAAACCAATGATTTCCCCCCAGGGAGCAAGAAACTGGCTCTTCTTCCTCCTCCTACCCGAAACCCTTTTTCCAGGCCTTGGCTCAGCTAAATGGCAATTTTCAAGTCATTTTTTCCTACTTATGGGTGAAATACAGTTCAGTTAACTTTCTATTCTTCATGCCAATTGAGAGGAGAGAAAGAATAGATGAATAAAAAAAATATGAAAGAAATTTTTTCTTTGTTTTGGGAATCAATTTCCTTACCTGTAAAAATGGAGACTTCAGTGTTTTGGGAACTATTTCACAAATAATGAAACTACAGTGTGGAGACCCTACTTGGAAGAAGAAGGAAGGTCATACAACTTTCTTAAACTAGTAGCAATGGCAGCTGGCATGTTTATAATGCTTTACAAAGGCACTTTCATGTACATTATTTAATTTGATCTTCATAACAGCCCTATAAGTTAGGAAGTACAGGTAGCATTATCACCTAAGGGATGTATTCGAGGTGAAAGGCATGGCTAGTGAACATTTAGAAAAGGAAGTGACAATAATAAAAAGCTATCATGGCTTCATTAAGAATCCTTCATGCCAAACGAGCTTCATTTTCGCTTTCAGGAGAAAAAAAAATGGTAGCCAGGTGTCACCCAGAGGAAGAATTTTGGTCTTAGATTGTGTGACCTTGGGCAAGTTACTTAATCTTTGTCTGCCTCAGTTTCCTCATTTGTAAAATAGAGATAATAATAGCCCCCATCTCCCAGGCTTGTTGTAAGGATCAAATGAGATAACATATGTAACAGCGTTTTGCAAACCTTGAAGCGCTATGTACGTGCTATCATCATCATTATTATTGTTATTATTTTGAAAGAGTTATTAGTAACTATACTTTATCCCAGATTTCAGTAAAGCATTGGACAAAATCTGTCGACCTATTCTTGTGGAGAATTTGGAGAGATGTGGGCTAGATTATAGCTACAATTAGGTGGATTTAGACCTGAATCAAACCCAAAGAGTAGTTGTCATTTGATATCAGCTTGGAAGGGAGTCTCCACTGGGTTGCCCTTCTGGCCTTCTACCATGGGAATGCGTTGGTCCTGTGCTGTTTGGCTTTTAAAAAAAAATGACTTGAATAAAGACAATTTATGGCCACTAGATGACAGAGTCAGCATTCTAAAAGGTTTGATACTCTTGAATATTGGACCAAATCTAACTAGATGAAATTTAATAGAGATACATTTAAAATCTTACATTTAGGCTCTAAAAATCAATTTTACAAATGTAAGATGGAAGGAGGTATGGCTAGATACCATTTCATATGAAAAAAAAGTCCAGAAATTTTAGTGGCTGCAAGTTAAACATGAGTCAATAGTGTGATATGGCAGCCAAAAAGAGTAATGTAATTTTAGCTATGTAAAAAGAAGCATGTCATCCAAGATTAAGGTGACAGAACACTGTGCTCTGTCCTGGTAAGGCCACCTGCCTCTGGAATATTGAATTCAGTTTTCCAAGTCATAGTTTAAGAATCACAGTTGGGCTGGGCATAATAGTGTATGCCCATAATCTCTACTAACACAGAGACTGAGGCTGGTAGATTGCTTGAGCTCAGAAGTTCTGGGCTACAGCAGGCCTAAAGTCACTTGCGTGTCTGCACTAAGATAGCATCAACATATGGTGATCCTCTGAAAGCAAGGGACCCTCAAGCTGCCTAAGAAGGAGCAAACCAACCTAGGTGGGAAATAAAGCAGGTCAAAGCTTCAATACCAATAAGCAGTGAGATTGGCCCGATGAGTGGCCACTGCACTTCCAGCCTGGGTGAGATAGAACACACACACACAGACACAGACACACACAGACACACAGACACAGACACAGACACAGACACAGACACACACAGACACACAGACAGACGCACACACACACAGACATACACACAGACACATACACACACACATACACACACACACAGACACACACAGACACACAGACACAGACACACAGACACACACACAGACACACACACACACCCCCCAGTAGTTATCTGAGAAATATCCAGAGGGTCTTGAGTCCAGGCATATGAAAATCAATTGAAGAAATCATAGAGGGAAATGATTGTTGTCTTCAAGTGTTTGACAAGTTGTCACTATGGAAGAGGTTTTAGGTTTGTTTTGTTTGACCCCAAAGAAAAGAGTAGGAACAATATATTGAAGTTGCAAAGAGGAAAATGTAATCCTGAAGTGAAGAAAAACTTCCTTGTTAGGAAGCAAGATCTATCCAAAAATGTAAGGAGATCCTTTCATCATCTAGGATTGTCTTTCTCATGTGAGTAAGTATATAAACGTGTGTATAAATATACATATATGTGTACGTGCATATATACATCTATACTACACACACATACATATATATTGATGTATATATGTGTATAAGTGTGTGTGTATTATATCACTCCCTTTCTTTAAAAAAAACCTTTCTATGGCTCCCCACTGCATATGAATGAAATTCAGATTCTTTAACCTGGTATCTAAGGCCATCCTCAAGTTAGCTTCAGTCTAACTTGCCAGGCTTGCCACCTACTCCTCCCCTTCTCATATTCCCTATTCCTGCCACACTCACCTTCCCATATGGTGAGTTCAGTTCCCTCAGCCATAAGTATTTTTTCCTTTCTCTAGGCTCTTATTGCCACACTCAAACTCTTCCATACTTCTATCACATTCTATCTGGTATTATAGCTGTAATAAGATAAGCCAGAGAAGACATTGAGCATTTCTTCACCATGGGGGTACCTCCACCTTAGGTGACCTGGGTATGTGTCAAAGCTTTGCTACATAGTTGTTTGTACATTAGGCCCATCTTCTCCACTGAACTGTACATTTCTGTAAGAGCTGTAAGAGATCATATCTTATTAATCTTTGTATCCCCTAAATAATAATAACAGGCACTTCATAGATGCTTATTAGATGGAATTTGTTGGAATTCATTTATTTATTCAGCAAGGATTATTGACTATCTACTAATATCCTGTTCTGATGTCTCATTGAGCAATAGAAGATCTTGGGTTCTTGAAGGTCATTAAACTGGACCATAAGCTCTGCCAGGTCCTGCAAAGCTAGAAGGCATCTTTTTCTTTCTGGGTAAAGGCCTAGTAATGGATAGAATATCCTGTCTGAGGACCAGCCTTCCTCAGTTTGATTAAACTCATCCCCATGTTGGCCACAGGGTGATGAAATATTGGATCATAGCAGCTATCAAAGACTTATTCAGGAGAAGAGAAGCCATGAACTCTGCCAGTGGGAACTCCCAGATCAATAATATCACAGATTCCTGAAGTACATGATGTGCATATAGTGTTCTAGATGCCGTAGAGGATATACACAGGGTCCCTACCTTCTGAGAGCTTCGTCTAATGGGAAGATTAAATAAGTACATTAATGTGTACAATGGTTAAATCCTATACAACTTGGAAACATGCATATCACTCCATAGGAGTATGATAAATGGAGGCACTAACAACATGCATTATGGGAATCCAGTTCCATTCAACAAACCTTTATGACGTACGTACTAGTTGAAAGTACTGCACGAGACCCTGGAGATACAGTTTAGAAAGGATGCTCATAGTGCTGTGTGAGGAAGGCAAGGTGATCAGGGAAGGCTTCGTGGAAGAGGTGGCCAGAATTCAATAGTGGAAAATGGAAAAAGTTCACTTCAGACTATCAGACACAGAATCATACCTTACTCTCCAACACATTACTTGGTTCAATGACCCAGGCCTTCTGGCTATTCTACTCCATCTCAGTGCTGGGAATTTTATCTGATTGTTCCCCGTACCTATAATGCTCTTCCTCCTTCCCTCTAACTACTGACCTCTCTGACTTTAAGTCCACCCATCCTACCTTCTACAGGAAGCCTTCCCCAGCCCCTCTTAATCCGTACCTTCCTTCTTTTATTTATTTCCTATTTATCTTGTATATAACTTGCTTTGCACATATTTGTTGGCCTGTGGTCTGCCCCAGTAGATTATAAACTCCTTGAGGACAAGAAATGTCTTTTGTCTTTTTTTGTATCCCTCACACTTAGCAGAATGCTTGGCACATAAAAGGCAGGTGCTTAATAAACGTTTATTGATTGATTTATCTAAAGCTAGAAGAGACCTTAAAAGATTGTCCAGTCTGAAGGAGCAAAAACACTAAGAAAGGAAAGGCCAGGGTCTATGGTTTGGGGATCCAGCAGTCCACAAGCCCACAGTCCAATTTGGTGAGAATGTGAAGTACATTCAGGGAAGTGATCCTGTAAGGATCACAGGAACAAATATTTAGATCTAGAAGGAGCATAAAAGGTCACCATGTCCAAGCTTTTCATTTTACAGGTAAGGAAACTAAGGCCCAGAGGGGTAAATGTCCCGAGTCACACAGCTAATAAATGCCCGGTCATCAAGTTTGAACTTTACTCAGTACTCCACAACCAATTAATTAATAAATAAGCATGTACATGGCAATATACTAGGTACTTCAAACACACAGACAAAAAATGAAGCAATCCCTGCTCTCAGGGAGTTAATGTTCTGTCAGGAGGGATGATGTGTGCATAAGTTATATCTATGCAGACTAAATACAAGATACCTGTAGTAATGAGCTGTTGAGGGTATCAGGAAAGTACTGGGGAGAAGGTGGTAGATAAAGCTTCCCAAAGATTTTTGAGCAGAATAAGGAAATGACCAGCTTTGTGGATTAAAAACAAACAAACAAAAACATAAAAAAACAAAAATCAGCCTACAAGAGTCTGGAATTTAGCTAAGCAGCAGGTGAGAGGTGGTTACATTATAGAAGATGGAAAAACATTTCCTCTTTCTCAAGTGGGAGATAAAGCCTCCTGGCTGCTTTAGGGCTGCCTGGGTAGCACAGGCCGTGACCTTCCTCTTCTTAATTGTGCCCTCTTTCAGCTAAAGAGACAATCAGTTCATTAAGTCCCATAACCCCTGGTGGAAGCAGAGGAAGGAAGGAGGGAGAGAGGGAGCTAGCCTCAGGAGTGGGTGGCTGTCCAGGGCCTTCCTCCTGTTACACGGGTGATGTCTTTACGACCAAGCATAAAATGATGGTACAAAATGAGCCAATTTATATGATTTCCTTTCTCTGTTCCCTCAGAGCAGGTTTAGTGCCCACACTGTGATGCCCATAAGAACAGATGTCTCCCTGTCCTCAGGGGAGTGGGGGGAGCCCAAATGATATCTGCTTGGCATCTTCTTCTTCTCCTTGGGCCCACTGGCCCACAGCCTTGATATCAAGAGGGCTACGGGCCCCAAGGATGGAAAAAAAAACCCAAAAAACAAACATGGCAACCCACTAGAGATAGCTCAGAATTTTATTAAAGGAAGACTGCAAAATGGTGAACATGGGGGAGGGGAGGAAGATGATAGTAACTGGAGAATGGAATCATAGATCCTAAAGCTGAAGGGATATCCAGAGACCTCCTGCCATCAAACACCTAAGCAATTATGATTCTCGTTTTACAGCTAAGGTAAATGAAGCCCAGGCAGATGAAGTCTTATTTGGGGGCCTCCTGCTGCCCACGTCAGCATTCCTTCCACTACATTTATAGGCAGCAGGAAGGATCAGGAGCCTTGAATGCCAGTCTGTACCCTACCTTCCTGGTGATGTCACACAAGATGGCACAATTCCTGGGAAGCTGAGCCTCAAGCTGTGGTCTGCTTAGAAGCTTGCCAGACTGGGAATTTGCCAAGCACACTGGGCAGAAGTTGTCCCACCTGGCTGAAGGCGTCAGCCACAAATCATCCTGGTGTGAGAAATTTACCCCAGAGAGCAATCCCACCCCACTGCGGGCACGAATGAGTAATTTACAGAGCCCATTAAGGAAGCCTAGAATTACTTATTTATGAGAACTTTTTGACAGATCTGTGGCTTAATCATTTATCCCACTGAACATTTAGCCAGGGTCATTGGTAAATAATTCACTTATTACACACTCTGGAGTGGTTTATGATGCTGTGACTTATGATCTCACACCAGATCTAGACTGGGAAATTGGAAAGTGAAGGCCAGGGAAAGGAGGAAGGTATCAGGGGGTCCTCTCCTTGGATACAGACTGGGAGGAGCTAGCATTCTGGAGGCGTTAAAATATTCCTCAGGTCCTCAAAATGAAAGCATTTTGCCCTAAGAGATGCATAAGGCAGTGAGTAGAAAATAGGTGAGGCAATAGCATGGGGAGGTTTTGTTTTGTTTTCTTTTTTCTTGTCAATTCTAAGCTTTGGCTAAGATACCTACATCCATCTGTGGTTCTCACTGTAGAGCTATATTGCTATCCCACCTCTGACTGTATTCTATTATGAACCCATTAGTTTTAAAGAACATGGCTGTTCAGACTGGCATTCAAGACCCTCCATAGTCTATCTCTAACCTATCTCTAGGATGGCTAAGTGGTGCAGTAGATAGAGTACCAGGCCTGGAGTCAGGAAGATCCATCTTCCTGAGTTCAAATCCAGCCTCATATATTTACTAGCTATGTGACCCTGGGCAAGTCACTTAACCCTGTTAGCCTCAATTGTTCTTCTGTAAAATTAAGCTGGAGAAGGAAATGGCAAACCACTCCAGGATCTCTGTGAAGAAAACTTCAAATGGGGTCACTGAAAACAACTGAACAACAACACAACCTACCTCTCCATCTTTCTCTTTCATTGCTTCCTGTACTTTAAATCAGTGATTTAGGACTGGAAAGAAAGGACCTCAGTAGAAATGAACACTTCGCTCATCCAGTCAGATCTAATCACAAACATGCCATGTGCTTTCCCACCTCCCCATCTCCCCACCTCCTGGAGAATGAATGGGCATTGAAGAGGCTAGAAAAGCAGTAACTGTCCTGTGTTGGGGAGAGCTGGAGGAACTGGAAAAGGCTCATCATTCACACAGCAGGCATGAAGGAAGCCAGGAGGCAGAGGTGAGGGGTAAGAGAATTTCAGGTACAGGGGCAGCTAGTGAAAATGTTCAGATGGAGCTGATGGAGCTATGAGGAATAGCGAGAAAGCCAGTGTCACTGGATTATAAATTATGTATAGGAGACTAAGGAATAAGAAGATTAGAAAGGTAGGAAGGTGCTATGAAACAAAAGACTTTTAAAGCCAAAAGGAAATTATATTTGATCCTAGAGGTAAATTGGAGTTTACTGAATGTGTGTGTGTGTGTGTGTGTGTGTGTGTGTGTGTGTGTGCGCGTGAGAGAGAGAGAGAGAGACAGACAGACAGACAGACAGACAGACAGACAGACCTGGCCAGGCTTATGCTAGTCTTTCTTTAAGGTCCAGCCAAAATTCCTCCATGAAGCCTTCCCTTTCCTATCCACCCCAGCCCACAATGACCTAGTCTAACAATTATTGTCTGTCCGTAACATTCCTTTGGTTCTAAACACAGACCGTTGCCATGTTATTAAATACCTTTTCTAGCTAGGCATCTCATCATCCTAAGTAAAACTACTAAGGCCATGGAAGGTAGACATTATCTCTTAGTCTTTGTATCTTCTGCTGCCATAATTCAATAACCTCTTTTCCTCTGAATTTCATTTTATTCAAATCTCTCACCCAGTCCAGATCTTAGTATCCCCAGGATATTTTCACTGCTTTCTAAAGACATTCAGTACCTGATTCATAGCCTACTTCTCTATCCCAAGTCCTTACACTTAATACTAAGGGAATTCAGTGTACAAGTTGGTGTTCCCTCAAACCCTCTAACCTCCTAGTTCCTCAATCTACTCTACTCCTGACTTACTCCTCCACTCAACCTCAGGCACACTCAGAGGTCCTTTGATTGATCTTGACATCACACATAAGTGTTTTACTACTATGATCAAGAACTCTGTGATGTTTATCTCATCATAAGATCCTATTGTGCCTTATTCTTCCTAAACTTATTCTTTGTTCTCACCATGACCTCCAATACCTGAATCCCTCAACATTTTGCCAGACCATCACCCCTTCTTTAGCTATATTTTCTTCCCTTTCCAATCTCAATGTCCAGTTAGCCACCTTCTCACTAGAATTCAGCCATGCCGGCCTCTTTGCTGTTCCTTCCACATGATGTTCTGTCTCCCATTTCCCTGCTTTTGCATTGAGTGTCTCTCATGCTTAGAATGCTCTCCATCCCAACTTCTGCCTTGGAAGGTGGAACTTCTACCCTGGCTTCCTTTCAGACTCAGTTCAAATGACAACTCCTTCAGGGGGCCTTCTCTAGTTCTTCCAGCTTCTAGTGCCTCCCCCTCTCAGATTACTTTCTATCTACTCTGTTTGTATATTGACTATTTATGTATTTATGTGGATTTTGTCTCCCTATTCAAGTGTAAGCTCCTTGAGGGCAGGGATTAGTTTTGCTTTTTCCTTGTATCTCCTGTGCTTCCCACAGTAGCTGGTGTGTAGAAATTGTTTAATAACTGCTTATTGATTGACCACTCTCTTCTCTTAAATTGCATTTCCCTTGGGCTATCACAGCTTGTATGTTGATAAACCCCAACCTTGGTTTACTCCTGCCATCTGCCTCCTTCAGTTCTACTCATGTGCTTATGAACAGAGCTGGTGAAAGTCATGTGACTATTATGACTAGGTTCACTACAAATTTATTTTCTTTAATAACAAGCCGGCCTTTACTACACTAAGGCAATCTTATTACCCACCCCACCAACTGATTCTTTATCACACTCCCAACAGGAGCTGTTCCAAATTTTTCCTTCTTTTCTTAATCTTCTTCCACCCACTCCTATCTTCTCTCTCATTTGAGAAACTTGCCTCATGCTTTTGTAATGGTGAGGGTTGATTGAGTCCATCAATCATCTCACCCCACTTAAAGTTATTGTACCTCTACTGCATCAGTCAATCAAAGGCATTTCAAGAGGTGTGACAGGAGATATATTTGGATTGGTTGAGGATACTTAATCATGCCTTATGGTACTTATATAAAATTACCAAGCTAGTTCAAATTACGGGATTCTAATCTCTGGCCAGTGAAGGTAGAAGCAATTTCAGTCAAAACCTTGAGAGGGAGTTCCCTGGGGAGAGGGATAAGGGAGGAGAGTGCCTCTTTCTCCTCCCTTCCCCTACCAGAGGAGGACTTTGTGAATTTCAAAGGTTTGGAAGGTCCAAACTTCCCATCAGCACCCTACCAGTGTCCCCAGAATGGCAGTGATTGGGGCAACATCTTTGTCAGGAGTTTAGGACAAGCTAGACAGACTCAGGAAAGACAGCTTCGGCCCTCTACAAGGAGCCTACTAGAAAACTATGCTGCACTTAAGAGAAACTTGATGAGAGCTCCATGAAGGGGAAGAAAGGAGTACCAGGAACTGTGAGTTACTCCTTTACCATACTTGTTCTCTAATCTTGGGGTCACTTCCCCTTGGACTCTATATGTACTGGTGGGTTGTATCACAGAATTATGAGGAGAGTACTTTGTACCAATTCTTCTTACCCAATCACCTTAATAAAGACCCATATTTAAAAGCTAATTCATTTTGTCTGGCTAGTAGATATTATTTGAAAATGAGAGAAGTTCACTGGTGGGGGCTCATAAGCTATAGAGTTAAAAAGCCACCCCTTACCCTTCGGGGTTACCTCTTAGAGCCCTGAGGGGAGACATAGAGAAAAGATCCTCAGGAGACCCTACTGCCAATGTAAGTGGGGGTTGGGAGGGTAGCTCTGGAGCATATGCTACCCCAAAATCAAAGTAATTCATTATGAGCTCTCCTTCCTCCTTTTTTTCAACATCTCCCATGATATCATCTTTCATTCATTCTTCCTATACTCCAGTCTATGATGAAGAAGAGGCCTCTCTCTTAGACAAAGCCAACAACTCTATATGTATCCCTGAACCCATGCCCTTTCATGATGTAGTGGATAAGTCATTGGGATTATTGTTATGAAGACCTGCCTCAGATACTGAACTTGTTGTGTGAACATGAATAAGTCATTTAACTTCTCTGTGCCTCAGTTTCTTCCTCTGTAAAAGAAAGAGGTTGGGTTTGATGACCTTTCTGTTCCTTTCACCTCTAAATCTATGATATTATAATCCTCCTCTGGCAGTTTGCTCAGATAATCTTCAATTTTTCCCTAGCTACTGGTTCCTTCCCCATACCTGCAGACACCCCTTTATTTTCCCCTTAAGCTGTTGTCCTATATATCTCTTCTCTTTCTCAGCTGACCTCCTAGAAAAGGCTACTTATACTCATTGTCTCTACTTCCCCTCTAACTTCTCAACCCTTTTGCAATCTGTTTTTTTAAAATTTTTTTAGTTTTCAACATTCACTTTTATAATATTTTGAGTTCTGAATTTTTTTCTCCATCCCTCTCCTCCCCCTTCACCAAGACTGCTATAGGCTGCAATTTGATATAGGTTATACATGTACAATCATATTAAACATATTTCCACATTAGTCATGTTATAAAAGAAGAATCAGAACAAAAGGGAAAAACTAAGAGAAAGAAAAATAAAAGATAAAATAGTGTGCTTCAATCTGCATTCAGACTCCATAGTTCTTTCTCTGGATGTGGACAGCATGTTCTATCTTGAGTCTTTTGGAATTGTCTTAGATCATTGTATTGCCAAGAAGAGCTAAGTCTATCAAAACTGATCACTGCACAGTGTTGCTGTTACTGTGTACAGTGTTCTGGTTCTGCTCACTTATTCAGCATCAGTTCATGCAAGTCTTTCCAGGTTTTTCTGAAATCAACCTGCTCATCATTTCTTATAAAACATTAGTATTCCATTACATTTAATACCACGACTTGTTCAGCCATTCCCCAATTAATGAGCATCCCCGTGATTTCCAATTCTTGGCCACTACAAAAAGAGCAGCTATAAATATTTTTGTACGTATGGATCTTTTCCCCTTTTTTAATGATCTCTTTATATAGACTTAGTAGCGGTATTACTGGATCAAAGGATATGCACAGTTTTATAGCCCTTTGGACATAGTTACAAAGGCTCTCCAGAATGGTTGGATCAGTTCACAACTCCACAAACAATGCATTAGTGTTCCAATTTTCCCACATATTCTCCAACATTTATCATTTCCTTTTTTTTTTTGTCATATTAGCCAATTGAGTAAATGTGAGGTGGTACCTCAGAGTTGTTTTAATATTCATTAATCTAATCAATAGTGATTTAGAGCATTTATATATATATATATATAGTTTTAATTTCTTCCTCTGAAAACTGCCTGTTTATATCCTCTGACCATTTATCAATTGGGGAATGACTTGTATTCTTATAAATTTGACTCAGTTCTCTATATGTTTTAGAAATTAGGTCTTTATCAGAGACACTGTTTTTAAAATTTGTTTTCCAGATTTCTGATTTCCTTCTAACTTTGGTTGCATTGGCTTTGTCTGTGCAAAACTTTTTAATGTAATCAAAATCATCCATATGCAATCTGTCTTTCGAACTTATCAGTAGACCTCAACTGAAACTTCTCTCTCTGCAAAATTGCCAGCTATTTCTTAATTGTCAAATCCAATGACCTTCCTTGAGGATCTTTCAACTCTCTATCCATTGTATCATACCGTATTGCTCTCTCCTTGGTTCTCCTATTTGGCCACCCACTCCTTCTCTGTTTCTTTTGCTCAACTGTGATCCTTGTTATTACCCCTAATTGTTTGTTTATCCTTCATTTTTGAAGAGGACTGGTGAACTCATGAGGTGGTCTTAACTCATGCATGAATTGGATTTATGTGAGACAGAGTTGTACTTGCACAAAATTGTCAGCCTCACTCTCTCTTCCAGAGTAATTAAAGTCCAGTGGTAGGATAAAAATCAAGATAACAGATGATAGCCTGGCATGTAGTGGATAATATTAGTGTTTTTGATAACTGACCAAGCTCTAAGTGCTCCACAGTGCCCGTTTCAGTCGCCTTCAGTACTTTGGAACAGATTGTTCTTATCCACTCATTCCACTGAGGGGAAGTCTTCACATGCTTGGGGTTGACACCCCCCTAACTCATCAATGAGTTTGAGACCTGTCAGTTGCCTTCAGCCTGGTTTAGCCTGTCTGCCGAAACAGTTTACCAGGGTGTGGCCACTGCTCACGCTACAGCTTCTTGGAGCCACAAGTGAGAGTTGAGTGCCAGGTAGACACCAAAGGTGAATGAGCAAATCCTGACTGTAGGTATGACTCAGAGCTCTGCCGTGGGCCCTTTTGTCTTCTTTCTATGCTTTCTGATGGTTATCTCTTTGGCTCCCACAGGTCTAACTATCATTAGGTTTCTCTTTTCTATGTTCTGGTCCCTCATCACCAGTTACCTATTGTATATTTCAAACTGGGTGTCCCAAAAGTGCCTAAAACTCAAATCAATAATGTCCAAAATGGAATTCCATTCCAAGAGCCAATTTAGTCAAAATGGAATAGTTCCCTCCAAACCCACTCCCATTCCTCTTTAAAGCTTCCTTATTTCTGTAGCAAGTGCCATCATTCTTCCAGGGACCCAGGTTTCCAAACTTAGAAGCCATCCTTGACTCCTTGCCCTCTCTCGCTCAACTTATCCAATCGCTTATCAAGTCTTGTCAATTCGATCTTTGCATTATATTTTTCATTCTTCCTCTTTTCTCTACTCACATTGTCACTACCATAGTTCAGTACTACATAGGTTTTCACTAGGATTACTGTAAAAAGCTTCCCAACTGTTCTGGCCTCCAGTCTCTCCCCTCTCCAGTCTATTCTCCACACAGTTGCCAAAGAGAATGTTCTAATGTGAAAGTCAGAGTCAAAAAGCATTTATTAAGTGCCTGCTGTATGCCCGACATTGTGCTAAACACTGAGGTACAAAGGAAGACATAAGATAGTCAGTCCCTGACTTCAAGGAGCTCATAGTCTAATGGGGGGAGACAGCACATGAAAGGAAGCTGAAAAGCAGGGTTTGGGGGGCATGTGATTATTTGACTATGTCACTATTGTACTCAACAAACTCCCATGGCTCCCTATCACTTCTAGGAGCAAATACTTACTCCTCTGTTTGCTATTTACAGCCCTTCACAATCTGGCTCTAATGTACCTTTCCAGCGTTATTATACATTCCTCTCCTTAGTACATTTTGCAATCCAGTCAAATTAGCCTTTTTCCTCTTGCTCACACATTACATTCCATGTCTGTGCCTTTGCTTAGGCATTCATGCCTGCAATACATTCTCTCTTCACCTTACAATATTCTTAGAATTTCCTTCAAAACTCCTCTCAAGAGCCAATTTAGCCTTTTCTCATCCCCTCTAGCTGTTAGTGCCATCCTCCCTATAAATAACCTTGTATTTGTTTTGAATATGCCTATACGTGTTTATGTCTCTACATAAGGCATGTAAGCTCCTTTATGGTAGGAACTATTTCAGTTTTGTCTTTGTGTTCTCAGGGACTGCCTCAGTACCTGGAACATAGTACATGGTCAAATCTATGACAGCTTTGAGATTCTAGACAGTAGAGGATGGAGGGGAATAGACAATAGAGCAGAAAGATTCATACTTGGTGGGAGGGAAGGGTGGGGGAGAGCTCTTGGGATCCTCTTGCTGGAAATGAATCAGATGAATCTGAATACAATTTTCCTACACGATCACCTCCATACATGGTTTTCTTATTCCACCATGAGCTATATCTAAATTCCAACTTTGAGACCTAATATTGAGGTGTCAAACATGTGGACCTGGCAGCCCTTTACCTTCTCAAGTGTGGCCCAAACCACATTAAAATGTCATTGAAAAATATTTAACGAAATAAGCAAAAATACAATAAAACATAGATAGTATTAATATGTGATTTTCTAAGTCAATATGCAACTCTTCTATATCAAATTTCTTGCCTTTTCAATGCGTAGGGAGGGGAGGAAGGAAGGGAGAAAAATTAGAACTCAAAAATTTTTTTAAATGGACATTAAAAATTGTTTAATGTAATCAGAAAAATATTTTTTAAAAAGACATTCAACCTGTATGTTCCAACAACTTTACACACACACGCATGCATATATATCCCTTAATATGCAGGGATGTTTATTTATGGTTTAGTGGCCACCTTTCTGTATGAATTTGATACCACCAATCTAGTACACCCACAGAAAACCTAGATAATTCTTAGCAATCTGGTCCCGCCCACAGCTCAGGGCTTGGTTAGCATCCCACAAGATTACTTTACCTTTTTGAACAGAGGTCCCTTGCCCTGGACCTCTTCCTTCTAATCAGGAAGATAACTCACATTCCTAGCTTTCTTCATAACCTTATGAGGTAGATTGTCTAAGTATCATTCTATCTTTCTTACAAATCCAGAAACAAATATTTCATAGAAATAGAGGTGATAGGAAGTAACAAAATTAGTAAGTGACAGAGGCAGGGTTTGAACCCGGGCCTCTCCTCTCCTGATTTGAGGTCCTGCATTCTTCAGGTGACTTGTTGCCATCTCACTCTAAGGAAGTCAAGACAATGTGTTACTGTAGAGGAATGGAGGCTTGGGGGTCAGTGGAGCTGGGTTCTGCTCTTCAATGCTCTGCTAGGAATAGCTTTGCTATTCACTACTTCTAGGATGTCAGGTAAATCGCTTTACCCTTTGAAGTTTCGTTTGCTCATCTGTAAATAGCAAGGTCTGGACTAGATGATCTCTAAGGGTTACTCCAAACTCCAAATCTATGCTTCTGTCTCCTTGACATGTTCATACCTGGAACAGACACTCTCTTCATCTCTGCCTTTCAGATAGCCTAGATTCTTTCAAGGCTCAGCCCAGGTACCACAAAAATCATAGATTTAGAACTGAAGGGGACCTTGGAGGTCATCAAGTTCAGTCCCTTCATTTTATAGATGAGGAAATAGACCCAAAGAGGTTAAGTGACTTGCCTAGGGTCACACAGCTAGGAAGAGAGAGAGAGAGAGAGAGAGAGAGAGAGAGAGAGAGAAAGAGAGAGAGAAGGAAAGGAAGGAAGGAAGAGAGAGAGAAAGGAAGGAAGGAAGGAAAGAGAAAGGAAGGAAGAGGAAAGACAGAAAGAAAGCGAGAAAGAAACTAAGAAAGGAAGTTTGAGCATTTATTAACTGCTTACTATGTGCCAAGTCCTGTGCCAAGTCCTAGTGATAAAAATACAAGCAGAAGAAAATCGGTTCCTAACCTCAAAAAACTTAAATTCTAATGAGGCAAAGAAAAATATAAAGGAAAGCTAGAAGAAAGTATGGAGGGATGAGGTAGGAGATGGGGAAGCTGCTGGCAAGGAGGTGGAGATGTATGGTGAGTGAAGAGAGGAGCTGGAATTGAAATGAGCATGGTGTCCAGGGCACCTCAAAGAATGGTGGTCTGAGCCAGGGACTTACCAATCAGAGGAGACATAGAAAGAAAGACGAATCTATAGGGTGAGATGGTTGATATGAAAGAGGTGAAAAAGTCCAGAGAGTATGGAAAAGTTAGTAACTGAGGTAAGCTTTGAACCCAAATCTTCTTGACCCTAGGTCCAAAATCTTATCCACTGGACAGACTATGCTACCACTTGTTAGTTAGCCCTCTTCATAATCCCCCTAGTTATTAGTATGCTCTCGCTCTCTCCCTCTCTCTTTCTCTCTCTCTCTCTCTCCCTCTCTCTCTCTCTCTCCATACATATATATGTATATATGTAAATATATACATATATATATATATACATATCCTCTCTCTTTTCTCTCTCCCCCCTCCTCTCTCCTCTCTTTTCTCTCTCCCCCCTCTCCCTCCCTCTTTTCTCTGCCTCTCTGCTCTGTCTCTCTCCTCTTTCTTCTTCTGTGTGTGTGTCTCCTGTCTCTGTCACACTCTCTCTCCCTTTTCCCCTCTCCTCTCTCTGTCAGTCTTCTCTCTCTTTTTTCTCTGTCTCTCCTCTCTCTTTTTGTCTCCATCTCCATCTCTGTTTTATAGACTTTCTGAAATTTCAGAACGGAGAGAAGCCTTCTGGATCAGCTAATATGATGGTGTCATTATTCAACTGAAAATACTGAGACTCAGGCAGAGGAAGTGGTTTGTCGAAGTCCAGGGTTCAAAAGAACCCAGACTTCAACCTAGACTAGTAAATTCAAAGACCAACACTCTTTCTATTGAATCCTACTGCTTCTTATCCCTTTTCCCCAGCCTTGATCTCGAAGCCACCACTTCCTTGATCCTGCCAAGGCTGCTCCTGCCTTCCCCAGCCTTTGTAACATTCCTGACTCTGCTTCAGGTTACAGTGGTTTTGTGCTGCCCTCTGCTGTTACTTTTTTGACAGAGCCTTTTGGACATAAAGATAGCTCGAATATTTCTGATGGGTCTCCCAGCAACTAGCCTCTTCCTCAATACTTCATCCCCCTTCTCGTCCTAATACCATTAACTTTCTCCTACGCATAAATGGATAACATGACAATTTATTGTCCAAATGCTTCCAGGGGTAGAATCGTTTCTAATGACTGACCCTAATTGGGCTGTCTTGGATCTGAGTGGCTTTGAACAAATTAGCTCCCTCCAGGTCCATCCAGGCCCTTAAAAATGAGTTCCTACCCAATTTGCTTCTCTTGCTTTCTCTTTTTTTTGGGGGGGGAGGGGGAAGAAGAGATAGGTGTAAAAAAAGATTTGGAAATAAAATTTAAATTTATAAAAAAAAAAAAAGAAATTAGTCCCTACCCCGGGAACCTTTTCTGGATCCTGGCCACTGGACCCCATCCAGCAGTGATGATGAGAACTGAAGATATAGAATATGCTGCCTGAATGGATCCCAGGATACAATTACAGTCCTGTAGCTTTACAAAGAATATACACTGGAACTGGGCTTCTGTGGACTGAGGGAGAAGAATTATCCCTATCTAGGTTATGTCCAGGACGGGCACTTGCCTTCAAGATGATTGTTAAATTTTCAGCGTGAGAATTTTATAACTTGCAAATTGACAAACACTTTATTCTGGGGCTTGTTTTATTGTTTTGTTGATTGTCTAGACTTAAGAGAGTAATGTAGAGAATGTCAGTAATGCAATTAAATGCAAAAGAGCATTATGCATTACATTTTTTTTTCTCCAGAGAGATGGTTGTTAAACACTTACCAGCACATTCCTCGTTATGTCACAGTATGTTTGGAATTTTGGGGAGTTGCTATGGATGTCCATGAAAAGGTGGGATCTGTATCAGATGTAAGGGGACTCCTCAATCCACTGAATCACAGAATATCAAAGTTGGAAGAGATCTCAGAAACCATGTAGTCCAATCCCTACCCCAATGGAGCCTCACTATAATATACCTCACATATAGTCACTCTGCCTCTTCTTTAAGACCTCCAGGAAGCAGGAACCAGAGATGTGCTCATAATAACAACCCACTCTCTGAAACAATATATATGCACAATGCAAGTTTAATTTGCATTCTTAACATTTTCTTCATCACTTACTTAAGTCAAAGGAATTAACAAAACAATAAATCAAGTCTGGATTTATAGGGTTCGCTGATTTCAGAGGTATAAATGCTCATATTGAAAATTTAACAATTGGCTCTCAATTCACACACACCCAGGAATGTTATGGATAGGGTGGGGGTGGGGGGCTCTGTAAAGCACTGGATGTGTCTTGGAAGCATAAGTCCTGGAATCATGGGTTCTGAGTCAGAAAGTACTTCAGAAATCCTCTAGTCCAAGCCATGGGGGTCACCTCCACTCGTCCTGATGTATCTCTTGCCACTGGACCCAGATGGCTCAGGAGGAGAAATTGAGGCTGCATAGTCCTCCCTCATTTAAATCCAATTCACTTGCAAGTCATGGCATCATCTTCCTGAAGTCATGGTCCTCTTCAAGAACAAAGGACAAAAACAGTAACAACAACAGTCCAAGCCATACCTGATCAGGAAATCCTTCCTCATCCCTGACAAATGGTTGAAGAACAGCTTGAAGAACTTTAGTGTTGGGCAACTCATTACTTACCAAGGAAGACCATCCAACTTTTGAATGACTGTTAAGGTTGGAAGTTGGGTGTAGCTAGTCCTGTGGGCACGAACCAGGAATGGAATCCAGTCTTCTATGGCAGGAGGAAATTCTACCACTAATTTGGATTCTAGCTGGTCTGCTAGAGTGGGAGCCCTGACCTGCCAGGGATCAGCTTCAGGGATCTGAAGATCTGTCAGGGATCTGTCCTGAGGACAGGACTGCTGAAAGGAAAAGAGTGGGAAGCCCTGAAGAATGATTTGGGTTTTTTGAATTGATACTTTCTGTTTGATCCAACAGGCCCATCCCAATGCACAAACTCCCACCAAGGAAGACTGCTAAGGCCAGGGAACTAAAAATGCTTTGCTTTCTGTTTTTGTCCTTACCTGTCTTTTTGATAGTTTATGTGATTGTTTGTTTGTTTGTTTTAAACAGAAAGGAAAACTGAGGTCTTTAACTTGAATGCAGCACTAGTTTGCCCTTTGTATTTGAAATGAGTTTTGTTCTCCTTTACTCTTGGAAAAGCTACAGTTATCCCTTCTACATAGTGGGGCTTAGGGGTGTGGTGCCCCTATGATCTGGAAAATATGCATAAAATTTTGGGCTCCCCCTTCATACCAGAGAAGAAGTTTGAATTTTTTCCTTTTTCTTTTATAAGGTGTTTACAATACCTTATTATAAAATTTGAGTTGATATCATGTAGTACTATACATATATTTTATGCATTTCTGAGTTTCTAAACTTGTTCCGTGTCTTCTGCTGGCCTCGATGTCAAATGTGGCTTCTGCAAAACTCCCCCAACATTCCCATTTAATTTCTCATGCATGTTTGTGATATATCAAAACCACGACAGGGAAAGTCGCAATGGGATGGTCCCTTTCACAGTTTTCTTCAGGTATCTGTTCCTTAATATGTGTGCAGCAGTATTTTGAGGAGTGGGACCCAATGTGTGGTGGTGTTGCTGGTGGGGGCTAGGGGTTAGGGAACAGAGGAGGGCACTATCAAAGTCTGTCAAAGTCTATTAAGGTATCTTATCCACAATTGTAATCTCTACAGAATTCAGGAAAACTTGATTCTGAACTCATTCCTTCGATCCCTAGAGTTTGTTGTTGTTATAATTTGTCCTTCCTTCTCAAAGAGGACCATAACATCAGGAAAGTGATGGTATGACTTGCAAATGAATTGGATTTAAGTGAGGGAGAGCTGTGCAAAGTCACCTGCCTCACTTTTTCCTCTGGAGCCATCTGGGTCCAGTGGCAAGATATGGATCAGGATGACTGAAGATGGCCCCAGATGCAGTGGGAGACCTTGGCCTCTTTTTTTCCCCTAGACATTAGAGTGTCTTTGAAAGCAGTGCCTTCCCCCTGCAGGAACCTGGACACCCCAGTAGTAGGACTATAGCCATTAGAACTGGAATGGATCTTAGAGATTGTGTGGTTGGATAGCCACTCTTATCCTTTCCCCCTCCCCCAACACACACACACACACACACACACACACACACACACACACACACAAAATCTTGACAGATGAGGAAATTAAGGGCCAGAGAGAAGTGATTGCCAAAGGTCATGTAGTTAATTAGTAGTTCATTCTAAATGAGGTCCTCAGACTCCAGATGTAATACTCTTTCCACCACATAGAATGATAGATTTTTTTTTTCATTGGAAGGGATCTTAGTGCTAATTTAGTCCAAACCCCTCGCTGAAGCCCAGAAAGGTGAAGCTGACATTTACATAGCATTTTATTATTTACAAAATATTTTAAATACATGATCTCATTTTCCCTTCACAAACAACCCTGTAAGATAGACAGCATGCCTTCTGGATCTAAAACTCTATGATTCTATTCCTATTTTTACAAATGAGGAAACTGAGGCTTAGAGAGTCAGTACTCTTTGTTATCATACCCTGCACTATTTTTAGTTCCTATGAGGATTATGGGAAGGATGCCAACTGTAAAGTTCCCCTAGACTTGAACCTTGGAAACATAGCTGGAGCATAGTAAAAACCAATGGACTGAAAGTAAATTGGATAAGCCTCCAAAGTCTAACAGAAGAGTTTACTAGCTGTGTGACCTTGGGTAAGTCACAACCTCTCCAAACCTCAGTTTTCTTATCTTTAAAATGGATGGCATTTTCACCCCATATTTCACAAGGTTATCATGAGGATCAAATGGGATATAGATAAAAGCACTTTATGTAAAACATAAAGCACTTTACAAACCCCTAAGC
>CM053586.1:242403168-242425080 GCA_028646515.1 Pseudochirops corinnae | reverse complement strand
TATTAACATACAAGAAAAAGATCATATTTCAACAGCCCTTTTTTGGGAAAAAAAAAAGAAATAACTGACAATGGTATAATACAAAATACATAACATTTTAAAAATGTGATTCTCCTAAACCCGCCCTTCTCTTAACCTCTCCTATTTCTGGCAAGACTGTCACCAGATTTGCAACCATGAAGCTACTGCTCCCCTACACTCTTTATTCCCCTTCATTCCACATAGTCAATCATTTGCCAAGTTCTGTTAATTGTATCTCACAGCATCTCTCCCAGTCTTTCCTTTCTCTCCACTCACAGTCATCACTGTAGTTTAGACTCTCATCACCTCTCATCTGGACTGTTACAATAGCCTTGAAATTGGTCTTCCTCAAATATTTCCATGTCCAATCCAATCTCTCTATGGTTTTCCAATTGATAAGCCTAAAGCATGACTCTGACCATGTTGCTCTCCTGCTCACAAAGACCCAGTGGTTTTCTGTTGCCTCAACGATAAAATACATGTTCCTTTTTGGCAGTGAAAGCCTTTCACAATCTGTTTCCAACCTATCTTTTTAGGTGATGTCACACTACTCCTCTTCATGTGCTTTATACACCAAATGTATATGGAAAATCAGTGTTTCATCAGCCAAAGATTAAAATCATGTGATTTAAAACAATTCTGAAGCCCTATCTTAAACATATCAAATCAGCAAACCAAAGTTTAAAATGACAGTCATGAAAAGTGGGTCTATGGGGAAACAGGCACTTTACCATGTTATGTATCATAGCAATAGAGATGGAAGCATGAATCCATGATTCCATTAGTATAGGGAAGAACTCAGTAAAGAAAGCTCCCTCTAGCAATGCAGACTGGTATTTCCTCTGCAATTCATAATCTTGGAGAGTACTGAGATTTAAGTTCTTTGTCTAGGGTCACACAACCAGTTATGTGTCAAAGACAGGACTTGAACCCAGGTCTTTGTGGCTTCAAAGCAGCTCAACATCTGTAGAATAGTAGGATTGCAAAAAGGTAATCTTTTTGGAAAACAATAAAACTGTACAATACCTTATAATATTGATAGTACCTCTGCATCCAATGATCCTATTACTAGGATTATATCCTAAGGAAGTTAGTAAAACTTCAGTATAGGATACGCTATAGTTTTTGGTAGCTGCTGCTGCTGCTGGTGTTAATGGTGTTGGTATCAACACTCCCTTTCCTATTTCAGATCAAAGTTCCTCTCTAGTTTAGAAGGTAATTTCAAACGTTGCTGAAGTCAAAATGTCTTCATCCTATGGGCAGCCTTTTGATTAGAAAGATTAGCTCTCAGATAATAAACATGCAGTCCATCACTTAACTTGTACTTGAAGCAGCTCTAATTTCATAGACTCTTTCAGGGATTGCAAAACTTCTAAGAACACAAGGTCACCTCCAGGGTACAAGGAGGTAAATGAAGGGTATTTCATTGGTCAGGACAGGAGGTTATTAAAAGAGGTGGAAGACTCTTATCTGTCCAAAAATATACATAGCTGCTTTATTTTTAATAATAAAAAATTATCAATAGTTGGCATGTTAAATGACTGGACAATAGTTGAAAAAGTGGTATATCAAAGTAATAGACTATGATTTACCATTAAAATGACAAATAGAATATAGGTAAATATGTTAAGATTTATGCACCTGGACTATCACAATAGCCTGCTGGTGGTTCTTCTTGCCTTAAGTCTTTCCCTACTCCAATCCATCTTCCATTCAACCGAAAAAATGATTTTCCTAAAACCTAAGTCCAACCGTCTCACTCCCCCTATTCAATAAATTCCGGAGGTCCTCTATTGCCTGCAGTAACAAATGCAAAACATTCGGCTTGTCATTCAAAATTCTTCCTACCTTGGCCCTCTCCTACTTTTCCAATGTACTATATTTCTTCCCACCCTCCCTGCTCCCCCATCTCCCCTCCCCTCCAAGGGAAAAAAATACCTGATTCAGTGACTCTAGCCTCTTGGCTATTTTCACAAACAAGACATTCTTTTCTTTCTGCTCTGGGTACTTTCTCTGGCTGTCTCCTGTGCCCTTGAATGCTTTCTCTTCAGCTCTTCCTACCAAGTTCCCCAGCTTAAGAATCAACTAAAATCTCATCATTTACATTATTTATATCGTTTACATTAAATCTTTTCAAACACCTTTTAATTCTACTGCTTTCCTTCTATTAATCGTTTCCTATTTACTCCTATATGTAGCTTGCTTTGTTTAAATTTGTTTGCATGTTGTCTCCCCCATTAACAGTAAATTTCTCAAAGGCAGGGGCTTTTGCCTTTTTTTGTATCCCCAGCACTTAGCTTAATGCTTAGCACATAATAAATGTATACTGATCAATTGATTCTCTACTAATTTGTTTAAAAGATTTCATATTGTTGACTTTGAGTTCCCTTAAAAGCTGTTTTTAAAAACACAAGCGCTTTCTGCTTTCTAAGATTCCCCCACTGTTCTGGGCCAACTTTCAGCAAAGTTTTAGAGCAGTAATCTTTATTTTTGGTCCCTACCTCATCTTTTGATGCCCTTATCCCCTTATAATCTACATCATTAACATACCATTGTCCAGTAGTGGATTTCCATGTGCTTTCTAGAATCTTAGAATGTTAGAATTAAATGAGATCTTAGAGATTTTCTGGACCAATTTTTTTCCCTAAAACTTAAATTTCTTCTGTTGTATCCCAAAGATGCAGATTCTATATGCACACATCCAGTAACAAAGAAACTCAGTACCTCCTAAAACAGAACAATCCATACTTAAACAGTCTTCATTATTAGGAACTTCTTCCTTATACTGAGTTGAATTATGTCCACCTTCTACGCCTTAGTTTAAATTGTACCTTCTAGATTCAAGTTGTGAGAGTGTATACTCTCTCCCCTATAACGATCCTTCAAACAGTAGAAGACAGTTATCACCACCCAACTCTAACCATAACACTGTCCTCTTCTCTAGGCTAAACATCCCCAGTTCCTTTCATTCAATGCATAGAATAAAAAAAACTTATAATTGTACTGGACCAGAAACTAACCAAGAATTCCCATAGTAATATCCTGCAAATGTAAGTAACCAACCTGTGCTCTTCTTTGAGTGGGAGCTCATTACTTCCTGAGGAAGTCTGTTGCACTATGATACAATCCTACTTGTTGGGAAAGTGGTTTAAATCACATCAGGACCAAATCTGCCTCCTTGTGATTTTCATCCATTTCACCTAGTTTTACCTTCTAGAATCAACCAAGATGGGTGTAACCTGTTATTTGAGCATGTTGGACTAATTCATTATACAGCTTAATCTCTTGTCTCCATAATGCTGCCCTTTGGTGTCTGACAATTTTCCTCCTCATGGGCAATGTTCCTTCCCTGTGTCTCCCTTTATGAAAACTCCACTGTTTTTCAAGACCCAGTTCTAACGCTACCTCTTCCACAAGGGCATCGTTCAACTCTATCAGAGAGAGAATGACCTCTTCCTCCTCTCAACTCCTAAAATACTTCACTCGCACCTCTTTCACAGCATTAACTGCTTGCTGTTTCATATTGCACATAATCTCTCCTACTAGATTTTAAACAGCAATAATGTCTTCTCTATCTGTATTCCCAATGGATAACACTCAGAAATTTTGTTGAATGAATGGATGTTTGTATTTTGAAAAGAAGACTCTTGGACAGGTTAATATCTTGTTAAAAGCATGGAATGCTAAAATTTTAGGCATGATGGCATCCAGGAATATGGGGAGGGTCAGCTATTTGGGGGGAGTACGGACCTTTCCAGTACTACTCAAACCCACTACAAAAGACAATTCCTAATTTGCAGACTTACTGGACTTCCTTTTCTCACTTGAGCTGTCTTCTTTTTCCACTTTTTCTCAGCAATCATTTTTTTCATACTTTGCCAACTGGACACACAGGGCTTTTTCTCCTAATATGGTCTTCAGGTGCTTAACACAAAGAATAGGAGTAGACTCTTATAGAGTATGCTGTTTGCCCAGAGTTGGCATAAGGAACTCCCAGTGAGGAAGCTCCACTACCAAAGCAGATCAATGGTTGTTCTGCTATTTCTTGTGTTGGAGGGTTGAGAAATTAATTGACTTGCCCCTAGTCAAACATCCAGTATGTGTCAGTGGTAAGACTTAAATCCACATCTTCCTGACTCAGAAACTAGTCCTATGTTCATTTTGCAATGTTGCCTCAGTTTATTTGAATAAATAATGCCATCCTCTTTTCACTGGCCTCCATATATTTCCCAGTAGTCCTCTTGGATTTATTGAGAGACAATCTGTTATAGTGGAATAAGAACTGGAATCGAGAGATTTGGGTTTGGGTACCCACCCTGCTATTTATTAACTATGTGACCAGTTTCCTTATCTGTAAAATATGAGTGATGATGCTTATACTACATCCCTCACCAAAGTGTAATAACGAAGGGGAGAAGGACTGGGGCTATGATTTCATTGAAACATAAATGTCTCACATAAAAAGTTATTATCTCTACCAATATGGATCAGCACCTTTTCCATAACATATATTTTTGGAAAATTGCCTAGAGTGTTGAGAGTTTAAGTGACTTGGTTGGCCAAGACTGCCCAGCCAGTTAATGTAAGAGGTAGGATTTCATCCCAAGTCTTCCAGAGTCAGAACTCAGCTCTTCATCCACTTTGCTACAAATGACTCTCAGTAAAAGAAATACTCTGTAAATACTATACATTGAGCCTGTTATCATTATTCTAGGTTCTCCTTTTGTCACCAATATAGAAAACTTAGTCCCCTTGGGCTGATTACTACAAGGTGGCTCACAGGAATGAATTCCTTTGCCAGGTTCTATTCATTAATCAAGATGAAGAGGAGCACGGATCTTTTCCTTGTGGGCTCCAGAACTGATTATTGTAAGGGGCAGTCTAGTACTGTATGAAGACTTACTAAAAGGCAGAGGGATGTAGCTGAAAGAATGCCGAATCTGGAGCAAGCACATGAGTTTGAATCCTGGATCTGCTTCTTTCTTATTCACTGTGTGTCTTTGAATTAATCTCTTAACCACTCTCTACCTCAGTTTCCCCACTTACAAAATGAGTGGGTTGCACTAGATGATCTCTACAGTATCTTCCATCTCTCCAGCTAATCTGTTCTTTACCTTACTTGGTATGCAGGGTGATGATGCCAATCTAGGTGGAGAAAACCAAAGGCTCTCTCTCCTTGTCTCCATGAGATAATAATTATAAAGCACTTTGTATACTGCATGACGCATAGTAGGTACTTAATAATTGTTTGCTTCTTTGTTTCCTTCTTTCAGTTTTTTTTCCTTCCTTCCTTCCTTCCTTCAATGACCAGTTCCATGTACAGGAGATATATCTGTTCAAGTAGATTATAAACTCTCTAGGTCCCCTATTTCTTGTTTTTCCCACCATTAACCCCAATACTGGATAATAAGAATTTTTTCCATCAGAGTTGAAGTACTTGACAGATTTCTCAAAGCATTTTCAAACCCATTAACTTATTGCATTCTTGTAACAATCCTACTGGGTTTACAATACAAGTGTTATTTCTCTCAATGTATAGGTATGGAAATTGAAATGCTAGGAGACCGTCTCTTGCCCAAGTCATTTCCCTAAGCTTAGGTATCTGGTAATAGGCAGTACCAGTTTTCTGATTCTTAGTTCTATGCTCTTTCCACTTCCATACTAAGTTGGGACCAGAGCTATTTATTGAATCAGCATGGCCCCACTATGTTCTGTGCCCAAAGAAGCTAAAATCTATGGTGCTGCTGACTGAAGGATAAAATGGTTGACTGAGACAGCTTGATGCATCAGGTACTACTAGGATTTTCCTCAGCCCATTGGGTTCCCTTACCTCAGTGATCTGGTTCTTCATCTCTGACATTGAGTCTGTGATAGATTCATTCCCAGATTTAAATGAGAAGGTGGAATCCGAGGACAACCAGGCTTTCTAGACCAAAGCAGTCATGTTACAAACTTATTCACCATTATTTTCTTGGACTTTTTGCTTTTTTTTTTTTTTTCAATTACACATTAGACCTCTGAGGCCACTTCCCTTTGGCATTAAAGAGTGGTAGTGGGTAGAGAATTACTGGGGAAAATGCATTTCACAGAAGCTTGAATAAGCCATTACTACTCATAACAATCTAGGGAGTCTTAGTAGAAGAACCATGTTTTGGAGAAGTTTGAAAAATTAGAGAGGAAGCATAGCATAGGAAATAGAGGGCTTGCCATGAAGTTATGAATGCCAAGTACCAATTAGCAACTATGAATGCCAACTAGCCATACACCAAGGACAAATTGCTTAACCTCTCAGTGACCCAAGGGTATGGTCTAAGTCTAATTTACAGACCTGTTGCCAATTTGCTTCAATGGAAAGAATTTCCATCCTGGGATTTCCTCCCCAAACTCATGCCAGCAACACACACACACACACACACACACACACACACACACACACATTTAAGATGTAAAGATCAGGGAGATATAATCTTTGACTTAGAAGAGCAATGCAAGTATGTGGAGGGATTGGGAAAAAGTTTTTGAAGAGAAGAGACTGAGTAAGAAAAGAGGATAATAAGGCATTTTGTATGAGAGGTAGAGGGGGCAGGTAAGGTAGAGAGACAAAATTCTCTTCAATAGAAAAAAGACTCACAAAACCAGGAGTAATTAAAGATGGTTTGGAAGCTGCTCGTATTGGCCATAAAGCCCTCGTTGTGACCAGCTCAGCACCATCAGTTCTTTTCAAGCTGCTTCCCTGTCTCTCCCATTATGCCTCATCCCCATGATCTCCTTTTCTCTTAGCCTCCTGCTTTCCATTAGCAGCTTGCTTCTCTCTCAACAACCCACCCCCACCCCCACCTACTTAACTTGTAGCCATCCCTCACCCAAAACCCAGTCAATGACTGAAGATAAATAGATAGGTACTGGATCAGGGAAGAGCTGGGCCACCCATGAAAGGAATAAAACACTTTAAGTCATGAAACTAATTTTTCTGTTTATTAATGGTTGGCAAGTCCCAATGTGAGTTAAGATTCCTAAAATCCTTAACAAACCAATATCTTCAACTTCATTCCCAGAGAAAGAACTCCAAGATTTCTAGATAAGCATGTCTCAGGTCCCCACAAATGAGTACTCAGTTGCAATGACTCCTGGGTGTGTCTCTCTTTCTGTGGCAGATCACTCCCAAGTGTGATTCCCCAAAGTATCCCCAATCTCCAGCTTTTCTGCCTCTCTCCTGCCATACTCAGAAATCCTATAACTGGTTGAAAAAGACCTAACTTCTTCTAGGTGTTCCCCTGTTCTATTGTTCTCACCTCAGTCCCTTGCATAGTGTCCCTCTCCAGTCAGCTTCCTCTCCAAGGACATTCCTCTAAACAGTGTCCCAATGAGTATCATCAATGTTGTCTTCTTTTGTCTTTTTTTGTCAAGAATGATTCCCACACCCTGATCAGTAATTGTGTCACCATAACCCTGGGGAGCCATTACCACCCAGGTCCTTCCTTTCCCTAATTAGTGACTGGGATTCAGTGGGGACTACCAAGGCAAGAACAATGAATACCAAAGCTCTGTGGTCAAATTGGGAAAAGAAGACACTTAGAAGGAGAATTTCTTGGCTTCCTCTCATAGGTTTCTTTGGTTCTCACTAGAGAGTTGGCTCTTACTGAGTACCATGTGTAAAGACATCAACAAGTCTATGCCAGTTCCCTCTATGAGATTTTCCTCTCTCCAGGTTCCTACCTTCTCAAATTATGAGATCCTGGGTTGACCTGGGTAATCTTCATCTCCATTTCTATGCTTCCCCTGGGAGCGGTAGTTGAGCATTGTTGTGTTTGTCCTACATTCTCAAAGAAGACCATGGCATCAGGAAGATGATGATACAATTTGCAATTAACTTTGATTCGAGGCAGGGAGAGCTGTGCAAGGTCACCAGCCTCACTTTCTCCTCCAGAGTCATCTGGGTCCAGGAGCCAGATATACATCGGGATGACTGGAGATGGCCCAGGATGTGATGAGAGACGCTGGTCCTTTTAGACTAAGGTGTTTTCAGGTTCTCACTTTGACTGAGATAGTGCCCATTCAGTGAATAGGTCTCTTTAAGTAATTATTCATGGGATGGCCTGGAAGGAAGAAAGGAAGGGAGGAAGGGAGGGAGGAAGGGAGGGAGAAAGGGAGGGAGGGAGAGAGGGAGGGAGGGAGAGAGGAAGGGAGGGAGGAAGGGAGGGAGAGAGGGAGAGAGGGAGAGAGGGAGAGAAGGAGAGAGGGAGAGAGGGAGAGAAGGAGAGAGGGAGAGAGGGAGAGAGGGAGAGAGGGAGAGAGGGAGAGAGGGAGGGAGGGAGAGAGGGAGAGAGGGAGAAGAGAAAGAGGGGAAGAAAGGAAAGAAAGAAAGAAAGAAAGAAAGAAAATCAAACTGGAAAAGGAAGACCCTCAGGGTTCTTGGACAAAAGTGAAACAATTATTATTTAGTATGTACATTTGCCCTGTGCAAGGAGGGCAGGGACCTATCCAAGCTTTGATCTCCAGAGTGAATTAGGTTTAAGGTTTGGTATTTGAGAAAGAAATCTACCAGTAAACTCAAAGGAAAAAAGGTAGCTTTTGACCTTCCATGCCTAGGGGAAGGTAGCTGAGCATAATGAGTAGGGCACTGAAGTTAGAGTCAGGATGACCTAGGAGCTAATCCCACCTCTAGCACTAACAATCTGGGTGACCCTCAGCAAGTCATTTAATCTCTCTGTGTCTCAGTTTACTTATCTGTAAAATTAGGAGGTTGTGTTCTTTAGCATCAAGGGCCCCTTCCTGCTCCAAATATATTATCCTATTATTTTCAGAACTGGCTAGAACTAACAAAAGAGAGCCTGCAGAGGTAGCAATAATGAACAACTGGGCAACAGAAAGAAGTGCGGTGTCTAAGACCAGTTTATAAAGTGATACCAAAAGTTATTCAGCTTTTTTCCGGCTTCTGGGAGCTAACATATCTCTGTGTTGAAGGTGGAGAAGGATGGGGGAAATCTTCTATAGAAAATTAGTTAGATAGGTGGCCGCAGGCAGATATCCAAAGAAGGCTCGGACATCCCTCCCAACCTGGAGACCCATGGTCTCCACAGCTTCAGCCTCAGCCTCAGCTCATTTCAGAAAGACTGCAGTTATGGGCAGGAGAGGTAGGGGACACTACATGCAGGGAGGTCAGCCGAGGCCCACAGGTACGTTCATGAAAGCAAGCTAAAGCCTATCATTCAAGGGAAGACTCTTCAGAAAAGAGAGGTTTAATTTTGTGGGCACTAATGATTTGGGTCAGAAAGGTACAGTCAGACTGTCCGTACAGTAAGTTAGGGCACCATAGTGTGAGGGAAGTCATAGTGTGGAGTCAGGAAGCCTCAAGTAGAGTCCAAACTTTGACACTAACTAGCTTGCTTGACCCTAAGTCAGCCTCTTAAATTTCTCTTGGAAATCTCTCAGATTCCTCAACTACAAAACAGGGATAATAATATACTACCTGTCTCATAAGGTTGTTGTGATGAAAGCAATGTGGGTATATTTTGTTTTATCATTACGTAAGTATGACATTATCAGCATTATTCCTATCATCAAGGGCATTTTTTTTTTCTGTGTTGATGTTCTGGGTTTTTACTTCCTATATTCCCAATAAGAGACCAAGCTACCAAAATCCCCATGCTTGCCCTCTGGTGTGGTATATTCCTGGTTTATTTTTATTGTCAGATCCCAGGATAATACCCAGGTGCCTTGTGGCAGTACAGGTGCCCTAGTCAGGCCCTCCTACCTGAGGAACCATTGATTCACCTTCTGTACCTAGAATCTCAAAGTTAGAAGGTACTTTAGAAGCGAGATAACCCAACCCACACCCTAACAAGAATCCCCTCTACAATACCCCTGAAATGCAGTCATCTAGCATGTACTCACAAAGACCTAGGGGAAGGAGGCAAGGAAAGAGGAGAACCGTTACCTCCCCAGATCAATCATTCTGCTTTTTGTCACTCTGTTAGGAAGACTTCCCTCCTCCTCCCCACCCCCTTTTCGGCAACTATTTTTAACTTTATGCTACAGATTTGGGCAGCTAGACGGTACAGTGGATAGAGCAGTTAGCCTGGAGTCAAGAAGATTCGTCTTCATCTTCCTAAATTCAAATCTGGGCTCAAACACTTAACTAGCTGTGTGACCCTGGACAAGTCATTTAACCCTGTTTGCATCAGTTTCCTTATCTATAAAATGAGCTGGAGAAGGAAATGGCAAACCACTCCAAAATCTTTGCTGAGAAACTGCCAAACGGCATCCTGTAGAGTCAGATACAACCAAACAATCGTCTCAAATTTAATCCCCCTTCCTCATGAGGTCTAGGAACTGAAAAAGGTTAATATCCCCTGGTTCTTTAACCAGTTTTCATATGACATGATTCTGAGGCCTTCTGTCTTTCAGGTTGTTCTTTAAATGTCCTTCCTAAAATGTAGTGACCACAAATGAACACATATGCTGTAGCCTGACTGGGCAATAATAAATGGGACAACCATCTCCCTAGTAATGGACGATATGTCTTTCTTAATTTGCCCTACGGTCACATAAGATGTTTTTAGGCTACTGCCTCATACTGTTGATTTGTATGGAGAGTTAAATGCATATATATATATATATATGTATATGTAAACATATATATACACATATGTGCAACAGATAGGGTATATGTGCATAGATACACATGCACAGATAAGTGTATATTGTTTCTGTATATGACACATACTATATGGGCATATAGTATACACATAGCATATGCTTATATACATATGCATATATTTACTTGCTTGAATATATGTGAACTCTGTTACATGTGGCTTTAGTACACATATGTTTACATACATGTGTATTGAATAATTTTTTCTAACCTACTATCTAGCTACTTTCCTCACATCTTAGATTTCTGGAGTTGGTTTTTTTGAAGTTAAGTAGAAGATTGCACATTTATATTAAATTTCAGAGTCTTTAGTTCAGTTCATCAATGTCAAAATTTTTCTGGCTCATTGTGTTTACACTTCCTCTCGGCTTTGTGTAAACTGTAAATTTGATGAATGTGCCATATATCTCTTTATCATAGGCACTGATAAAAATGTTAAAAGCACCAAGGAAAAATGCTAGGGACATTCTCTAGAGTTCTTTGACGTTATCGTCAATGCACTAGTAAGTACTCTTCAGGTACAATCATTTGATAAATTTCTAGTTCACCTAACTGTACTATTATCCAGCCCACATCTTTTCATCTTCTTCACAAACATAACATGATACTTTGTCAAATGCTTACTTGAAAAATATGTTAATTTAGTTCTGATATACTGTAGTCTACCAGGCTAGTAACTTTGAAAAAAAAGTTAATTCTGACATAAATTATTTTTATGTATATGCCATTATATATGTATGTCACACACACACATACACATATATAATATATATGTATAAGTCATTTTGTATAAACACAATTGGCCCCTCAAACATCTTGAATTTTTGGTATAAATATGCAATGTGGTTCTAGGGAAAAATCAATATATCTCTGTAGCTTGATATTTTTCTCAATATTTTACACATGTTCATTACCTATTAGAAAGAGATCCTTTAAGGCAAGGGTTCTTAGCTATTTTATGTCATGTCTTCTCAGAATAATATTTTTAAATGTGTAAAATAAAATGCATATAATTCAAGGGGAAATGAATCGTATTTAAATATAATTATCAAAATGTATTTTTAAAAAACCAAGCCCTTGATTCCCAAGTTAATAACCCCTGCTTTAAAGTGGCATTTTCTCTGTCGAATAAAATAATTTTTAATAATCAATCATTGATAATATTTTATATATCTTTCAGTCACTTTATTGATGGCAAAGAAGTGGTCCATGGTAGAATATCATTTGTGAAAATCTGCCAGTTGCCTGATAATTCACTTATTAAGGTTGTCCTGATGTATGTGTAGATAATTCAGATTTTATATATATATATATATGAAATATGATGGGTAGTTATTGATGTTTTCTAGGTTCACTTAATAAGGTTTAGAATTTTTTCTAAGTCTTTGATATCTTTCTCTCCAACAGATGCTTTTAAAAAAAATTGATCTCTCAATACCTTCAAAATAATGTCACATCCAACATAGATTTCCTGTATATGTATGTGTATGTATATATACATATATGTATGTATGTATGTACATATGCATGTATATGTTTGATCCAGTCAAGGTGACTTTCTTATCTTTATTCTTTTGAATATTATTTATGCCTCTTCTTTAAGAACATTTGGGACTATAGTGCTAAAGCTCAAGGATAGCAGCTCTAATGTCCTTGATTGAGAAAAGACCTAAAAAAAAAATCTTTTTTCAGATCTTTCCTATCTTTCCTTTTCTTGTTGTCCCCTATTCATTTTCATCATTAAATGTCCTCAGGATAACTTTGAAGGTGCTCTTCCTGCTGTACTTGGCCTCACCTGCCTCCCCTGATCCCTTTCCCTTCCCCCATTCTGCTGTAGCCAGCTATCTTCTTTCTGTTCTTTTTCATGGAAATAGACTAGTTGGCTGCAGGACTCCCCAAAGGTGAAAATCAAAATGTGTACTAGCCAATTCCTGCTGTAAACCTCTTATTACACAATCCCTGCCCATTAAGAGTTGGGGGGACCCTATAGATATCAGTGATCTGCCCTTGGTCAGGCCTCTTTGATTTGGGCAAGGTAAGATATAGCCCCAAACAGCGCATGCTAAATAAAATCCACTTCCAAAATTTGCACTTGGAGTCTCACTCGCTTCTTTCGGCACAACATTCCAACAATATTTCTTTCTTTCATACAACAAAATCATTCAAGATTTCTTGCAAGATGTAATGGACAAGTCTCATTCAGCAAATCTTCTGACCATAATCATCAAGCAAAGCATAAAACTTGGGGGCTCACCCTTGTCATTGAGGAAACCTGGCACAGAGTTCAAGAAGGATTCCCTGTGGATATTGAACTCCCCAGATCCTCCTTTTTATTGATGACATCACGTTGATAAATCAAGCCTTAGAAGACTGTATGGCCTCCTGGAAGAGACAGATAATTCATCCAAAGACTTTGGTCTGATCATCCACAAAAAAAAGACCAAGTGGATAAAGAAAATCTATTGCCTAGATTATGATATCCATGTAGAAGGACAACTTAAAAAGCATGTGCATCAGATAAACTATATTCTTACATCCTAAAATAATTGGCAGATATGATTGATGAGCCATTGTCAGTGATATTTGAAAGACAAGTTTGAAAAAGGACAAATTGTCTAATTTTCCGAAAAGAGGAAAGAATAGATTCTGAAAACTATACATCAGTAAGCTGCACTTGGATTCCTTGGAAAATTTCTGGAACATATTATTAAAGAGATCACTGGTAAAGTGTTATGGAAAATTGGTTCAGAACAAAATGAGGAGACAGCTCTTCTGTCAGAAACTGACTCCCCAGAGGCAGAGTCCAAGGTTCCAGTGGGTGGGAAGTGAGGATGATTGCCTAAGTTCAAGCCGCATTGCATGGAAATGACTGAGAAGTGATGTGTAGGTTAGTTTGGGACAAGATTTAGCAAACGTTCATTTATCAGAGCCCGGCTTTTCAGGCTCAGAGTCCAAGGTTCCAGCAGATGGAGCATGAGGAAAATGACAAAAACACAGGCAATATGGTATGTAGACATGTGTAAAATGTATATGTTTATATTAGAAAAGTAAATACAGATCTGTATATGTGTATATTGCAGATTTATATGTATGTATTTGTGTTCTAATATTGCAAGGGATTTGTGAAGTTGTCATAGTTGATCATACTGCAGATACTCTGTACTCTAATATTGTAGATCACAACCAATCCGTGATTACCCATCCCGTAAATCTGTCCTCTAACAAGTTCATCGCAGGGAGTACATCCAGTGTGTCAGGGCCTTTCCTTGCCTTGTTTTGACACTGTATAGGATATTAATAGAAAACACAGGCTATCCTTCAGTCTCACTATGGGACAAGTTCTTATTTTTTTTAAACAATCCTATGTTCTTCCTATCACATCATTCATGCCATTTTTCAATAATTTCTTGTTTGTGGTGCATTGGAGCCTTCTCACATTCACTATATACTACGGCATTGTTCTTTGTGTAATCTTCAGCTTCAGTTCTTTGGAGACTGTAATGTTCCATGTCTTGAAACCAACAGTTGACGTTAGTAAACATTTAATAACTAGCTCTTCAAAAAAGAAAAATGTAAGAAACACTTTTTAAGGCTAATCTATATCAATATTTTTTTTCCATCACTTTCTTAGGTTCTAATACTCAGCAGAACAGTAGATAAAGCCCTGATTTGTAGTGTTTGCTAATTTATGAGGTGTAAATGCTCACACTGAATATTTAACAATTTGTGCTCAGGAGCCAGTTGAAGCTGATTCCAGCACACTCCTGCTTACAGCTATACACTGTCACCCAGTGATTGTTGGTACTAAATACATGGGCCCTTATTTCTTTTTATAATAATTTTTTTTTGGGGGGGGGAAGGCAAAGCAATTGGGATTAAGTGACTTGCCCAAGTTCACATAGCTAGTTAGTGTGTCAAGTGTCTGAGGCCATATTTGAACTCAAGTCCTCCTGACTCCAGGGCCAATGCTGTATTCACTGCACCACCTAGCTCCCCCGAAAGGGCCCTTATTTCAAGGAGAAACTCAGTCATCCGTAAAAGAATTTTATAATTTTCCTGTGGCATTACAACTTGCTGTCCAACTCCTAGTCAATTTGGGCTCCAGCTAATAATTGAATATCTACAGTTTCTTCCAAGAGAAACATACTGATGGACAAGCACTATGAGCGATTCATCCAACTGCATTCCATAATTAAGAAAACAAGTTCTCTTTATCTACTTGTTATATTTTGTGTAAATAATTACTACAAATTCTTTTGAATGGTTAAGTATCTCATTTAGGAGGCTCTTCATTATTTCAAGGTTCATGCAGTCAGCATATTATGAGCCACAAATGGGAACACTTGGAATATCTTATCTGTTATAGGTAAACCTTCAGCTTGGTCTCAGCTGTGTCCCCTTGAAGACAGTGGTCAACATATTTCGGTCAGCACAGATTGTCTTATTTTATGGTCTGCTTGATATTAATACTCAAGGAGTCATCGAATAAGTCAGTCTTTGTTGTCATAGCTTTCAAAGGAATGTCATCATTTTGAAGTGTATGACAGAAACCTTATTGGTAGAGAGGTTTTCTTTCTGGTGGCATTTTACTCTACTGAACCAAATGTCTTTTAATAACCTGAAACACAAAGTACAATGGAATGTTGCACTCTACATTTTCCAGTTAATTGTGTGATAGTAAAAATATAGTCTACTATGGAAAATTGCTTATTAAAAACTTGTCTTTTCCTTTTTAATATACTTACAAAGCATGGGCCATACCTTTTTATATATAAATGAGAAAGTAGGCACTTTGTTAAGTGGTTATTGATATTCTCTCATATGTCTTTTTTTCTAACTAAACATACATAACTGGGGTGGCTAGGTGGCACAGTGAATAGAGCACCAGCCCTGGAATCAGGAGGATCTTAGTTCAAATCCGGCCTCAGACCCTTGACACACTTACTAGCTGTGTGACTTTGGGCAAGTCACTTAACCCCAATTGCTCTCCAAAAAGCAAAAAAAAATAAAAAATAAAAAACCAAACATACATAACTTTATTTATGTATATGTATCATATGTAGGCATATGCATTCTGCATTAGCACTGACAGAGAATAATTTTGTTTTGGGCAGATACTGTTAAAATTAAATTAAAATTGTGTATCTTAAATGTTTTAAAAATTAAATTAGTAAACATATATTGAGAGCTTACTTTATGCTAAATATTATGCTAAGCACTTTACAAATACTATCTTAATTTTTTATCCTCAATAAAACCCTAGAAACTAGGTGCTGCTAGTTATCATCTTATGGATAAGGACGTGAAGGCAGACAAAGGTTAACTGATTTTCCAAGACTCATACAGCTAGTAAAAATCTACAGTCACATTTGAACTCAGGTCTTCCTGACTCCAGACCCACTGTACCATCTAGCTACTTCTAGTTATCTTAGGTAATAAAAATTCAACATCTGTAATTTGATATTAATGTATCATATGTTCTTGCTTTCCTCTGTTTTTTTTCTGATCGCCTTACAACTGAAACTGAATATCCCAGTAAATTACTTGACTATTCTTACTTATTTAGACGAATTTAGACAAATTTTTTCTTATTTTTTTTTTCTATTTTGGTATCTAAACCTTTATCAATGTCATCTATGTATGAATCTGCCAACTGTTTTAAGTCTCTTTCATTTTCCTCATAGTTAGATTGGAAATCCTCCATGTAAAGTCACTCCTGATGCTTCTTTTCATAATCTGGATTAGCCATAGTTAACAGAATACCATTATATACATGAAATATTATTTTTGGTATATTCATAAAAATAGTTGTGATCATTTTCAGATGTTTCTCTATAAGTTGAGGTCACATAAAATCTATCCTAGTTACTTGATTCAAGTTCTGATGGTTTCAAAGGTATGTCTTTCAACAGCAGTTTCCCTTTGACATAACTATCAATTCTCTGAATCAGTCCTTTAGCACTGGGACAAGCAGGAACAGGCACAACGGAGAACATCTGAAGGACTACCCCTCCTCCGCCATACCCCTCATTGCCATTTTCCCATATAATGCTGTGTTCCTAACCCTCTGCATGCTGACTCTCCTCCTATCCTCTTTCTATTTCCCAAGATAACCACCAGCTCCATTCTGCTAAGACTCTTGGCACCACTAATGCCTTTGCAATAATCATCAGTCATGGCAAAACCACTGCTTAGATGAGCAGGAAACTACCATCTACAATCCTTCCAATAAGTTTGTAGACTGCTGGACCTTACCATCTACCCTGCTGATTTGCCCTCTTGATCCATCTTTAGGCTTTTACATCTGCCCTGCATCTAAAACCTCCTATACTTGAGTTCCTTGAAGCTAAATCCATAATTAGAATGGGAGGTCCTTGAGAACAGGGACTGTCTTGCTGCTCTATTTGCATCCTCTACGATGAGCTCAGTGTTAGACACATAACAAGTGCTAAATAAGTCTTTCTGTTCACATGGCTCTTTTCTTTTTCTTTCTGAGCATCTTCCAGAACTGAACCTGGCAACACCAATGATCTTTCCACCTTATTCCCTGACAGCATTTTTAGAAATTTTATTACACAGATCAAATTGTTTTCCATGTAATTATGGGAAAATTATGTGTGTGGGGGGTGTGAGAGACAGAAATTCAATTATTTCTCAGAGACAAAAGAATCTCTCCTTTTGCTTGATGTGTGAATAGAAAGGTAAAGAAGGGGGAAAGGGATGACAAATTGAGATGATAGTAATTGATAAAGGGTCAGAAATTTATAGTAAGAGCTAAGAGTGGGCTCAGTTTGAATGAAATAGTAGATAGGAGACAGTAGTTAGAGCAAATAATTACAAAGTTCTATATCTGAAAAGTGGTATAATCCTGAGAGATTGTAAGGTCTAAAATATTACCATGCTGGTGTGGAATAGAAGTGGGACAAGGAAAGAAAACCACCAACATTAAGGAAGTTTAGGAATTTTATAGTCTAAATGTAAGACAGGTTTTCGCTAAACATTGAAGTCCATGGTGATAGCGTCAAGGGATGAGGTGAAGAAGAATATCATGAAATAGATACTAAAGTCAGTGAAAAAATTGGGAGAATTTCACATAAACTGGAAGATGATAGTAAAAACAATAACTACGCATGATGCAAGAGGATTGCAGTGATCTTTAAAGAGGAAAGATTATTGGATGATGGTGGTAGAAGAACAGTAAGTAGTGCTTGGGAACAAGGAGTAAGTTCACCCCTCATCCTGGCCCCGTGAGCTAGCTGTAGTAGGAGGAGTGGCAACACCGATGATGTGTTATGTCTTTGGGGAAGAGCCAGGTGTCTGCTAAAGGAAAAAAGGTGCAAAATATACAGTTCTTTGAAAAGACTGAGGATATAGGTGAATTTGTTGGTACTAGGAGTTCCAAGGGGGATCATGTTATTGACTAAATAATGGGTGAACCTTGTTGGAGTCAGACTGGTGAAATGTAGGCATCATTTGAATATGAGTCAGGGTTTGGAATTAGGGAATATGGGAGTATAACCTGCTACTAAGAACATAAAACACAAACCCAGAAAGCATCTGATGGGTATGACATGTGGTGATGCTGGCTGTCTAAGTGATAAAATCAGATTTACTGGTGAGATTATTCATTGTACAAACTCAGTTGCTAAGACATCTGAAGGAGACTGTCTTATCATTACAAAACAAAGACAAACAAGAAATAAAAAAAGCAGTTCAGTAGCCAAGTACAGGATTTGAAATCCCAAGCTGCTAGTTGGGTCCGTATCTGGCATCCTTTCGTTGTTGTTTGGTTGTTTCCAGTTGTGTCCAACAGCTCCTGATCCCTTTTTGAGTCATTTCACAAATCAATTCCAAAATTCTTAAGAGAGACCTTGAGGGTGTCTTTGTATCACTTCTGACTACCATGTCAGTGCTTTCCCTTTGTTACTCCTCCATAAAATAGTCTTTTTGACAAGTACACATTTGGCATTTGAGCAATGTGACCAGCCTATTGGAATTGCACTCTCTGCAGTGGAGTTGGAATGCTTGTTAGTTTAGCTCAGGAAAGGACCTCAGTGTCTAGTACCTTATCCTGCTGGGTGATCTTCAGAATCTTCCTAAGACAATTCAAATGGAAGTAATTCAGTTTTCTGGGATGGTGCTGGTATACTTTCCAGCTTTCACAGGCATACAACAATGAGGCCAGCACAACAGCTCTGTAGACCTTCTCTGTAGACCTGGTCCTAGGTAAAACACCAGGAATCAGACAGGTCCAGACATTCCATCTCTCAGATGCCTGGTCTGGTTGTTTTGGTTTTTTTTTTTTTGGTTGATTGGTTGATTTTTTGCCAGCTACCCAGCCAACCCTCTTGGACTAAAGAGATTTTTTAAAAATTTAGTATTGAAGGAGACTCCAGAGATCATTTGGTACAACCCATTATTTTTTTCAGATGATAAAAGTAAGACTTAAAGAGGTTCAGTACTTCTCTGATACAGCAAGCAGCAGTGCTGGGCTTTAGATTCAGATCCTCTAATTCAAGAACCAATTCTATACTATATAATATGTTGCCAAACTTGAGAGAACTGTAGCATGAAAATGTTAAAAAAAAAAAAGTTGAGAAATGGGAATAGGCAGGACTGAGGAAGTTGTGGTGAAGCAGAAACAGTGATTGCAAAGCCACGTGCATTGGACTCCAGATTGTAATTTGGTGGTGTCAGGTCTTTGGGGTTCATCCATTAGTAGTCAAAAGAGAAGAAAGTAACTGGCCAATATGAAAGAGAAATCATAAGGGATTCATTAAGGTTGGACTGTGTTTATCTTACTATATGGGGAGATGATATACGTATCTTCAAAGAACTTTATCATTTTGGGGACATTTAGAAAGATTCTACATTAAAAAAGGTGTAGGAATGAGTTGATTATGTTGGGATGATGTAAAAAAAAGGGATAGGTGAAAAAGGAATGCCCTGAAAGGAGGGGGAAGGGAGAAGAAGAATAAGGAAAATTGTCTTACATTACAGAGGCACATAAGGAAGAGCTTTTATAGTGGAAAGGAAAATAGTAATGGGTAATAACACTTGAACATCTATACATACATATGTGTGTATACATACATGCATACATATACATATGCATACTCCATTGATTATAGAACTGTAACTTACCAAACAGAGAAGTAGGAGGGGAAGGAGATAAGAGAAAAGGGGGTTGTAAAAGGAGGGCAAATAAAACAAGACAGTGGACAGAAGTGAAATAGATTTTAAAGGAGGGGCAGGATAAAAAGAGAAAGAGAAGGACAAACAGAAGAGAATAAGATGGAGGAGAATACAGAGTTAGCAATCATAACTGAGCAGGAAAATGGGATGGACTCACTCATAAAATGGAAATGCATAACAGAATAGATCAGAAACCAGAATCCAATGATACGTTGTCTGTAAGAAACACACTTGAAACAGGAAAACACACATAGAGCTAAAATAAAAACTAGAGCAGAATCTATTATGCTTCAGTGGAAGTTAAAAAGGCAGGGGCAGGAATTATGATCTCAGAAAGAGCAAAAGTAAAAATAAACTTAATTAAAAGGGATAAGCAGAGAAACTACATCTCATCAAAAACCATAAGCAATGAAGTAATATCAGTACTAAATAAAATATATTATATATTACACACACACACACACACACACACACACACACACAACCAAATGGCATAGTTTCCAAATTCTTACTGGAAAAATTAACTGAATTACAGGAGGAAATGGATAGTAAAACTAGTGGAGAACCTCAACTTTTTCCCCTCAGAACTAGATAAATCTATCCAGAAAATAAATAAGAAAGAAATCAAGGAGATAGAAAGAACCTCAGAAAAATTCAATATGATAGACCTCTGGAGTTTATGATTAAATAAGAGATATAGAGGATTGCAGGAAGTAAAAGAGATCATTTTGATTACATCACATTAAGAAGTTTTTACACAAACAAAACTAATGCAGCCAAAATTAGAAGGAAACAAAAAACTAAGGGGAAAAATTTTTACAGCAAGTTTCTTTGATAAAGGCCTCATTTCTCAAATATATAGGGAACTGAGACAAATTTATAAAAATAACCATTTCCCAGTTGATAAATGGCCAAAGCATACAGACAAACAAGTTTCAGAAGAAGTCAAAGGTATTAATAGTCACATTAAAAATGATCTAAATTGCTACTAATACCCATTAAAACAACTCTGAGATACCACTTTACACCTGTCAGATTGGCTTACATGATAGAAAAAGAAAATGACAAATACTAGAGAGGATGTGGAAAAATTGGGACACTAATGCACCATTTGTGGAGTTGTGAACTAGTACGAGCATTCTGGAGAACAACTTGGAGCTATGCTCAAAGGGCTATAAATCTGCACTTTGACCCAGTAATATCACTACTAGGTCTGTATCCCAAAGAAATCATTGTTGTTTATCCTTCATTCTCAAAGAGGACCATGACATCAGGGGAGGTGATGCTATGAAATGCAACTGAATTGGATTTATGAGAAGGAGGACTGTGCAAAGTCACCAACTTCACTTTGTCTTCCAGAACCATCTGCTTCCAGTGACAAGATATAGATTGGGATTACTGTAGATATCCCCAGATGGAGTGGGAGACCTTGGCCTTTTTAAGCTAAGGTCTTTAAAGGTCTCAGTTTGACTGAGTCAACACCCATTCAGTGATTAAGGCTAGGTAAGAAATGAGGCAGAGAATGGCCTCTTTTACCTAGTCTAAAAACAGAAACAAAATCAGTCGGGGAGGGGAAGACTCTCAGGGTTTCCGGCCAAAACATAAACAATTACTATTTACATTCACTCTGAGCCAGGCAGAGCCAAAACAATGATCAAGTGGGGCTTGGCCTGGAACCTATTGGTGACCAATCAGTGAGAGCCAGAGTGATTTGGGTTTAAGGCATGGTCCTTAAGAAAGAAATCTAGCTTGTAAACTCCAAGATATTTTGCAAGATTTCAATGATTAAAATTTACATTCCTTTGGGCAGAGCACCTGCAGGTAAGAGTATGATACCCTACGTGGACAGAGAGAAGGGGAAGGAAGGGAGGGAGGAAGAGAAGGGAGGGAGGGAGGAAGGGAAGGGAGGAAAAGGAGGGAGGGAGGGAGGAAAGGGAGGGAGGGAGGAAAGGGAGGGAGGGAGGAAAGGGAGGGAAGGGAGGGAGGAAGGGAAGGGAGGGAGGAAGGGGAGGGAGGGAAGAAGGGGAGGGAGGGAAGAA
>CM053586.1:242382557-242402668 GCA_028646515.1 Pseudochirops corinnae | reverse complement strand
TGTTGTCTGTCCTTCACTCTCAAAGAAAACCATGGCATCAGGAAGGTGATGCCATGACTTGCAAGTGAATTGGATTTAAGTGAGAGAGGACTGTGCAAAATCATCAGCCTCACTTTCTCCTCTGGAGTCATCTGGATCCAGTGGCAAGATATAGATCAGGATGACCAGAGATGGTCCCAGATGCAGTGGGAGACCTTGGCCTTTTTAAGTTAAGGTCTTTCCCGGGTCTTAGTTAGACTCAAGCAACGCCCACTCAGTAACTAAGACTAAATAAGAAATGAAGCAAAGAATGACCTCTTTTACCTCTGCTAGATTCCAGGGGCTAATTCTGAAGCTTCCCTTTCTCAGCTGTTTCATTTATTATCAGTGTGCTTCTGAGGTTTTGATATAGGGATACGGACATTACTATGAGCCACTAATGCTCCAGGGGCACTGCTGTTAACTTGCATTAGAAGTTCAAATCTTCGGATCTTTCAATGTTCACAAAGTCATCCTCTGGTCAATGGAGAATAAAGGAATAAATACTATGGAATCTCCTGTTGGAATTCTCAGTCCTGAATCTTCAATCCTGCCTTACTAGAATATGCATAGACCAAATATATGTCCATTTCTTTCGATGAATATCGATGTTCCTGTACAGTGTTGTCTGATTTACTCTAATAATCAGAACACCTCATTCTTCAAAACTGATTAAGGAATTGTTCTACTTTTAGTTGGTTTAGTTATCAAAGAAGTCTGGGCCTTTGTGTTTAATCGATATAGAGTGGAGCAATTTGATCATCTTTTGTCATTTTTTTGTCAATAAAGTGAAACCATGAATTTCTCTTAATAGTGCCTTGAAGCAATCATTCATATAACTTCATAGTTTGAATTTTTTTGGATTATTTACTTATATCATTTGATGATTTAAGCATTGAGGAATGGCTTTGGGTCTTATTTTATAGTTGTTTTTTTCTCTATTTTGAGTATGAGATCCTTGTCAGATATATTTGACAGGAAAATTATTTTCTCCAAGAGATTCTTTTCCTATCCTATTTGGATCAATTTAGTTTGTGCAAAAGCTTTTCAATTCCATGTAATCATAATTATCTATATTTTGTATGCCTTATTGGTTAAGACTTCCCCCAACCATAGCTGTGAAAGGCACATTATCTGATTCCCTTCTATTTTTTCTATACCATTCTAAAGATGAAACCTATAATGTTAAGTTGCCATGCACATTTTGAGCTTACTGTGTTACTTAGTAATATGTTGATCTAAACCTAATTCTTGCTATACTGTATGCCAGTTTTCTTGGCAATTCTTGTTGAATAGGGAGTTCTTTCCCGAGTAATGTATATTCTTCCATTTAGTGTGTTTTTTAGTTTTATCAATTCTGTCTCTTGTTTTCCCATTTCTCCTCTGTGTTTTAAGATTTATTCTTTTTTGTGGATTTTCCAATTTTTTACTTGCATATTCTTTTCACTAATCTTCCTTTTTCTATTTTATTGATGTATATTATCAGTGGTATTGTTTACTTTTTAGTTAAGTCTAAAATGTCAGAGAAACAAGCCTAAAAACTTGTTTTCCTAGAAAATATTGAAATTTTTAAAAAAATAGGTTTCTTACAAAGAAACCAATAGAATTTTACATTTTCCCTATGAAATGTTTCAAAACTAGGAAACATTTTGCATTACATAAAGTATTGCCCCTTTAGGATTTGAACAATGTTATTCCTGGAAAGAGGAACAAACCCAGAGAGACCCTTTGAAAGGGAAGCCCACAGAGAGAAATCCTTTGGGTGAAACAGATAGCTCTGAGGACCTGAGAGGAAACAGTCTCTCAGATAAAAGCACTGAGAGGACCCAAGAGAAAGGCAAAGATAATTGAAGTGTCTTGTTTCCCAGAAGCTAATTTACATGTGACTATTATGAGTACTCTTATGTTGAAAACTGGGAAACCCTGATAATTAGAACTTTCCAATCATGTATAAATATGGATAAATAGTAAGGCAGAGTGTAGGGTGTCTAGGGAAGACTAGCACCTCTGGTGTGAGGGCCACCAAGCCCTAAAGGACTGCTTTCCAACGTTGGTGTCCACCTGATTCACACAACTCTGAGCTGTGGTTCTAAGAAGCTATAGCATGCACTGAGGCCACACCTTGGTAAAGCATTTTGGCAGAGGGGCTAAACCAGGTTGAGGGTAAATGAGGGGTCTCAAACCTGTCAGTGAATTGGGGAGCACATGTCTGCCTCAAGCATGTGAAGACTTCCCCTGATGGAATGGGAAGATGTCAACAGTTTGCTTCAATGACCATGAAGGTGGCTGTGGAGTGCTCAGAACTTGGTTAGATATCTAAGATGCCAAGGACATCCACTGCTTCCCAAACCATTACCAGTCATCTTGACTTTTGTCTGACCACTGGATTTCAATGACTCTGGAAGAGAGTGAGGCCTATGACTTTTAGCAACTCTGCCTCACTTAAATCCAATTTATGCCCGAGTCAAAAAAAAATTACCCATACCATTTTACCATCAAGACTAAAGAGAGCTGGTGCATGACATTTTATTTGCAGATGATTGTGCACTCAATGCAACCTCTGAGGCTGAGATCCAACAAAGTATGGATCAATTCTCAGCCACTTGTGCTAAATTTGGCCTGATAATTAACACCAACAAAACAGAGGTTCTCACCAGCTAGCACCACATCATCCATATGTAGAACCATCTGTTATACAAATGGAGAAATTCTGAATGCTGTGGATAAGTTCACTTATGTTGGCAGTATGTTTTCCAGGGAAGTATACATAAATTATGAGGTGGATGCACACATTGCCAGAGCTATCTCAATATTTGGGAGTCTCTGAAGGAAAGTGTGAGAGAGAAGTGGTATTAGGATGCCAACCATACTGAAGGTCTATAGAATTGTTGTGCTGACCTCATTGTTGTATGCCTCTAAAACATGGACAGTATACCGATGCCATACCAGGAAACTGAATGGCTTCCATTTGAATTGTCTTAGGATTGTCTGAAGATCATCTGGCAAGATAAGGTACTGGACGCTGAGGTGCTTTCTCGAGTTGAGCTGCTAAGCATTCACACTCTGCTTCAGAGAGTGCAACTCCAATGGGCTGGCCTTGTTCAAATGCCAAGAGTATATTTGTCTATGAGACTATTTTACAAAGACCTCACATAAGACAAGTGCTCACATAAGGGCCAGAAGAAGTGATACAAGGATACCCTCAAGGTCTCTCTAAAGAACTTTGGAATTGGTTGTTAGACAAGGGAGACACTGGCACAGAACCAACCATCCAGCATGACACACCCACATCAAAAAAGGTACTTTACCCTATGAGCAAAGCAGAATTGCAGCACCTCAAAAGAAGTCTGAAGTGCTAGACATCTCTACTCCAAATGTCCATATGGAGTATTTGTGACCAATCTGGGGCAGAGACTTTGGAGCTCATATTGATCTAATCAGCCCCAGTGTAACACACTAAACCATGTCTCCAACAGAGTGATATTATTTTGGTCCTTTTTGAGTACAAAGAACAACAACCAACCATTGAGGTGGTAAGATGTATGTATTTCCTTATGCCCTACTTCTGTTAAAATGTTTCAGTAACTTTGGGGTTCATTTGTTTTGACCTTACATTCCTAAAATCCAAGAAATTCCTCCCTGTCCACTAGTTATAAAACCCTCTCTCTCTCTCGGGGTGACTAGGTGGCACAGTGAATAGAGCACCAACCCTGAAGTCAGGAGGACCTGAGTTCAAATCTGACCTCAGACACTTAACACTTACTAGCCATGTGACCTTTGGCAAGTCGCTTAATCCCAACTGCCCTACAAAAAGCAAAAAAAATCAAAATTAAAAAAATAAAAGAATAAAATTCTCTCTCTCCACTTTTGAAAGTTCAATAAAGTTCAAAGTGAGGTTGAGAAGCAAGGAAAACATTAGTAATATCACAGCCCATATGATAAAATGAGATTTCCCCCGATACATACAGGAGTTCTAGATCTTTTGGGTTCCTACTTTATCTGTGGACTTTCATGCTAGTAGGTAATAGATGGGACACATTCCCATTTCAAAACAATCTGGAACCCCATTGACAGCTATGTTTAAGTACTTTAACAGACTCAAAGGCCAGCTTACTGCACCCCAAAATATTATTCCAATATGTTTGTTTTAAAATATGTATGTTTGGTTGGGGCTTTCTGATTTAATACAAAATCACCTATTTGGGAAGTTTGCTACTAAATGATGAGAAAAACAAACAGGAAAGCTTGATCACCTCCTCTACTTCCAATAATTCCACCTTCCCCAAAACCTAAAATACAAAAGGATTGCCCTTACATTGGTGTAAGTAGATATATTTGGAGGACACGATGGAAGGATACCAAGAGACAAGGTTAGATGTGATGATGCCTGGGCCACAGTGTTGTGCTGGATGGAGCTGGTCATACCAGCTCACAAAAGCCTATTGTTAAATTTTAGAAATTTTAGGAGCCAGTGATTAAACAAGGCCATTACGAAAAATTGAAACATGCAAACTTAAAATTAAATAAATCACATTTAAAGAAGCAAAAGTACTTTAAAATCCTTACTTCCAAATTATTTTTGCTCCGTTTTACCATTACCTATGTTCTTGAGGTTATTTACATTCATATGTTGTATTCATATATTGAAAATACTATATAATGATACTCTTCTCCTCCCGATTGTTGGTAGCTTGAAAGTGGCCAAAATGAAAGCATGTACTCTGTGGATATCAATCAGCAAATGCTACAAATCAGGGCTTGATATATTGTTTTGTTGATTGTATAGACTTAAGAGAGTGAGGGAGAAAATACTCATAATGCAGATGAAACTTAAAAGTGTCATGTCTATACTTATTGCATCATGAATAGCACAAAAAGTTGTGGAAATATTCTTCCAATATTCAAAAACTACTATCGAATTCAGCAAAGAAATCGTATCATTGATATTATCTGTAGCAGTAAAATCTAACATATGTACACGTTAGGATATGTAAACACTGTGCATATAAGCATGTTTACACATTCATGTGTATATATACATATGACATATAATATGCACATATAAGTTTATATGCAAGTACATGTGTGCATATATACAAATACATGTACACATATACTGTATATTTATATACCTATATGCGCAAGCACCTACATGTATATTGTAAGCATATGCATATGTGTACATATTTACATACATGGATTGAGAAAAATGATTGTTTTTATAACCAATTTTAAATACAGGATGCAAAGATCCTCTTTTTATTAGTAGTAATCAATTATTAGTAGGTTCAGTTATTAGTAGGTTTTTTCTTTTTTTACTTCCTCATTTAAAGACTAGATCCAACCAGCTGCTAAAGGACAGGGTTGATGATGAAACTGGGTTAACATTTCCTCAATCTTGAGTAAGAACTCATCCAACTGGGAGAAGTTAGTTCTAATTAAAGGGTAAAGAGAATGTAATCTAGATGAATTCCAGCCTATTGTTCTACCAAGGTAGGAGTTTGTGAGGATAGAGCCTTTTGTTTAGATTCCTAGAAGCACATGATTTGGGTGTGAAGATGAGTCTCTTTGTCCAAGAATGATGACATGATCAAAGTCAGGTCCCCTACCCCCTAGTTAGGATAAGCCCACCTCTCATTACAATATTCATTCTCTCATTGTTAACCAGTCAGAGTAGATTTCCACCTGTCAGGGATAATCCCTCTTCCAAAGGCATTTAACCATTTGAGTGGCCTCCATGATTCATCTTTGGTTGCTGAGAGAAGTCACTGACTTCAATTTATTATTTGCTAACCATAATTAATAAATTGATTATTAATTACTCAGAAACTCTGTCTCTCAAAATATTCATTCATCACAGTATATATATAATTATATATATTATAAATTTTCCTAACATAAAGGATATCAATGGTGTGACTTCTTTAATTAGATAATAGTATATATGTATACATACATATATATATATATACATATATATGCATATACATATACACAGAGACTTTTTTTTCCCCCAGAGAGTCAAATGTTAAACATTTACTAGCACTCTACTGCCTATGGTCCTCCGAGGATAGAAGGTATGTGATTCCTAGGTATTCTCTGGAATTTAGGGTGAGTTGTGGACACACAGCATTCCTTGCACCTGTCACAAAGTCTTGTCATGTGGGACAATAAAGTCTCTTAAATGTCTCTCAGAAAGCCCCGAGTCTCCACATTCAAATAATAAAGAGCTTTACAGACCTTAAGCCCTGAATAAACAAGAGTTATTATCATTATATTACCCTATGGCACCAACCCACTAAGCCTTAGGATGTGGTCAATAAAGGCTGTTTGTAGAACTCAGGTGTCATTGTTAAAACTGACTACATCTCACATCACTCTAATTCAGAGATCCCCAAAGACATTTTCTACTGACGCAGGGCCCTATTTTTTAGCTTCTTTCTCAGACAATAGCATCTATCTCCCGTGGTTTTTATGAGGATAAAATGAAATAATATTTGTAAAGTGGTTTTTAAACATTAAAGAGCTTTAGAAATACTGGCAACGTTAGTTATTCTTTAAAGGGGAAGAGCTGTCCATGGGTCAAGTCCTCACATCCCCTGGATTCTCTCTGATTTTTCCTCTTCTTACTCATCTCTCAGGAGTGATCAGTTATCCAATTGTCCAATGTATATTTGTAGGGTAGCTATATTTACTTAAGATCCATTTCATTTACCTCTACATTAGGTGTTATCAACATTTTTTGTGTCATGAAACCCTTGGGCAATCTGGGGAAATCTACAGATTCCTTGGAATGTCTTTAAATGCATAAAATAAAATATATAGTGTTACAAAGGAAACCAATTATGTTGCAATACAGTTGTGAATTTTTTTTTTTCCAATGCTCATCCTCCTTTATTTCTCTGGGGTCATTTGACATTGCCAAACATTGTATACTGAAGAGTTTAACTTTTATCATCTATTAATTTGTATAAATCTCAAACAGTTTCACAAAGTATGTTTTGTTTGTCTAATTAAAGTAAATAAGGACAGTTTCACATATTCTTTCCTACAGAACCAACTGACTCCTTGAAAGTCAGGATGAACCATAGAAGAAGGATAGAAAATTGATCATCAAAAGCAGAGAAAGCCTTTACCACACCCAGATCAACTTTCTACTCCTTACTGTCTTTCCTCCACTCTTTCGTGGCTAAGACTACATTTCATTGATTCGAAGATTCCACACTAAATTTGGCATCTTTCCAATCTCCAATTAGATACCTTCATTTAACCTTTGGTCAGAGGTTCTAATACGATTTTCAACCCTGAAGATCACAAGAAGGATACTTCCTGGCATGGTCCACCACAGGCCCCTGCCCGGATACCAGCATTCGCTTTTTATGGAACTTTGAGAAGAACTTCAAGGGGCTACTGGAAAGTATTACTTATTCAGGTTCAACCTGCAGACCCAGGAAGTTCGAGAGTTCCTGAGCTTTCACTTGTGATGCACAATTTCCGGCATTAGTGACAAAGACAACTGGTATTCGGAGACGCCCATTTGAGTCAACCAGTTTTCGGGGAGCTTCCAAGGCAGCAGGGATCACTCTGTGACCACGGATAAACAACCTATCAGTGTCGAAGAGGAACCCAAAGGTTGGAGGGGTCTGCACAGAGAGGGCCGGAGAAGGGAATTACCCCTGGGGGAGGCCGCCTGAGTAGCTCCTCCCAGCGCTGCCCTGCGGCCCCCATGCCCAGCAGAGGGGATGCTGCAGAAGGCAGCGACCCGAAGCGGCTCAGACCGCAGTGAAGCAACTGTACAAACCCATCCGGCCCAGCCGCCGCCGCCAGCACGTGCAGCTAACTGGCCCGCGCTCGCCTTCCTCCGTGAAATTATTTTTTTAAAAAGTTTGCAGAACCCTGCATTATTGAAAGAGGTTCAAAAGATATGTACAAATTGGAGGAAGGATCATTCATTATAGTTGTAATACCAACGCTTTTCAGAGTGAATGAGCCAGTCCTGGATCTCAGGAGACGATCCGTACTCACAGTAAATGTTTCACGCCAAGCCAGAGCCTTTCCTTCTGACCAAGGATCTAAGATCTTAAGAGCCCAGAGGAGGCAAGAGTCCCTATTGTGATGATACCTGAAGCTCTGAGTAGAGCCAAACGCTTTTAAGGAAATGTTATCAATAACTTCTTATAGTCTATATGAAAGAAACTAATACCCAGTTTCCTTTGATGCTTTTATTAGTTCACCTGCACAGGTCTTGTTCTGACAACTCAGTAGGGAAAAGTCCCAATGAGACAGAACTGAATGATCCCAGATGGGCTTAAAAGAGAGAAGGAAAGTTAGAGTCAGTGAAGGAGACTAGAAAGGTCAGGAACTCAGCTCCCTAGCAGCTTTGTTCTTCATCTGTCCTCTCACATTACAACTTTGGGAAGAAATGAAAGGGTCGATCTCAGAGTAACAGATTATGTGACCCAGGCTGAAAGACTCCTCGGCAGATAGAGAAGCAGATAGTGCCTTCTGGTCCATCAGAAGGTGTGAGAGATGGTATCCATGAGCCTGGCAGGAGACATTCCTGGGACTGGGATGAGCTCTATGCTCCAAAGAAGGGTCCTATTTTTCTGTAAAGAAGACAAGACAGAAAGGGAGGGATCTGTGAGGAGAAGGAGTGGGGAGGAAGACAGTCTGATGCAGTTGAAAGAGCACTATATTGGGAGGTGGAGGTCATGCCTTTGGGTCTCTGGTGACCTAATCTCTCTGGGACTATTTTTCATCTATAAAATGATGGGAAGTGTGTTCTGGGGGAGACGGAAACTAGTTGAATTCGAAATTCCCTTTTAACTCAAAATTCAATGACTCCTTATGGATTGCTCTCTGGTAATCTAAAGAGGACTTGGTTATAATACAGGAAAGAGGGGACCATCCCTGAAGTCACCACTCATTGTTCTCATTACATCAACGCTATATCAAAAAACAGGGTGGGGGAGGCTAGGTGGCAGTGGATAGAGCACCAGCCCTGGAGTCAGGAGGACCTGAATTCAAATCTAGCCTCAGACACTTAACACACACACACACACACACACACACACACACACACACAAACTTAGCCATGTGACCTTGGGCAAGTCACTTAACGCCAATTGCCCTGCCTTCCCCCCTCCAAAAAGCAAAAAAAAAAACAAAAAACCCCAAGGTGGTACAGATCCTATAGGCCGTTTCTTGAAATGGTTATAAATTATCACTCTAGCTTTTATTACCTGTACAAATGGGACAATTCACTTATTCTTTCTGACCCTCAATTTTCTCATTTGTAATATGAAGATAATAATACTGTCACTACTCACCTCACAGGAAAGTACTCTGCAGCATCTTAAAGGACTATAGATATAAAAAATGATTATTATTACTGGTATCATGGCATTGTCATTTCTCAGTCCCAGAATTCAGTGTGGTTTCGGAGGTCCTGAGCACCAGCCATGCTTTGGGGGATTGTGGTTAGGGGTTTCCCACTTCATTGTCCTAGGAATTTCCATCATATAGAAATGGGAACTAGGTTTTTCTATATGATCCAAGGGCCTTCCCCAGATGTAGCCCACAGAACTCCAGGGAGTAGGAGTAGAGTTGTACCCCTTATGATCTTGATTTTGATTGATTAGGGAGAGCAAAGGGCAGTGGGAAAATAGTACTAGACAAGGAGGGAGGTGAACTTGGGTTCTAGTCTTAGTTCTATAAGTGTATGATTTCAGGTTAGGCATTTCCTCTCTCTGTGCCTCAATTTCTCCATCTGTAAAAAGAAGGGGCTGTGCTAGACAGCCTGGGTTTATTTTGTGACTGCCATTTCCTCCCCTTCTCCAACCCCAGCCATTAGTGGGGCTCAATTACAACCACTAGTCTGCTGACAGAAGGATTATGTGTCCTTGGGGTTGAGCCTTCTTAGGATGAGGGAGTGGGTCAAGCTGAGCTTAAGAGGGTGATGTAGTTGTAATCACATACCTCTCGCCCCTTGCCACCTAGGCTCCCCTTGGTCCTCAGGCATACCAAAACAAATCACAGACACGTCCTCCCGGTGGGTGCAGTCATGGTAGCCCCAGAAACGGTGTTTGCATTGTTCCAAGGATGTCTCCTTCCCCTTGCAGCGGACATCATCCAACCAGATGGAGCCTTTCCCAGGGCCAAAACTCCTCCTGGCTCGGGGCTTCTGAGGGATGGCCTTACCACAGTTCAGCTCCTGGCAAACCACCTGATCTTCCTTTTCTCCCCAACCATCATTGCAAACAGAACCCCAAACGCCTTTGTGGAGCACCTCAAGGCGACCTGAACAAAGGTTTGTTCCATCCATCAGCCTCAAGGCAAAGGGTTCTGGGAGAGAGACAGAGATGAACAAACAGTGGATGCTGTAACCCTAAAAGACTGGAAGCATATTTGTGCCCATTTTTCTTCTACTAGATTCTCCTTTTCTTTAATAACATTAGGTTTCAATAACAATAGATTCGAGCACTTAAAATTGAAAGAGACCTCAGAGATCACCCAGGCCACCAGAGTAACTGATATTTGTAGGCTAATTCAAGTTCATTACCTCATCTGATCCTCATAGTCCTGTGGAGTAGCCACAAGTAAGAGACAGGATTGAAAGCGGGGAAGAAATATTAGAAATCATCTCATTTTTGCCCCCAACCCCATTATATGGATGAGGAAACTGAGGTCCCGGAAGGTTAAGGTCCATGCCCCAAATGACACAGGTAGTAACAGAACCAAGATTCCAAATCTGGTCCTGTGCTGCCAAACACGGAGCTGTTTCCTCTTTAAGACCCACAAGTCTTTCAAGTAATAAACAGGGCACATATTCTTATCACCATCTTACAGAGGTTCAGAGAGAAAAATAATAGTATAGTGTTGTGGACAAACAATTGGCTTTATAGCTGAATCTAAGCTCTGCTCCTTGCTATGTATATGATCTTGGGCAAGTAACAACACCTCTGGGAGCAACTGGGTAAGACCTCTTAGGGAAGCTAGGTAACATAGTGCATAGAGCGCTGAGTCTGGAATCAAGAAGACCTGAGTTCAAATTTGACCTTAGACCCGTACTAACTGCATGCAAATCACCAAACCTCCATCTGCCTCAGTGTTCTTATCTGCAAAATGGGAATAATAATAAACCCTATCTTTCAGGGTTGTGATGAGGATCAAATGAGATATTTGTAAAGCACTTAGCACAGTGCCTGGTATATAGTAGGTGCTTAATAAATATTTCTTCCCTTCTTCTTTCCCTCCCAGTGTCACATTGCTAGTGAGTGTGTGAAACTCTGCTCAATCTACTATACTACAGCTAGCTGGTTGTTGTGAGGATCAGATTTGTAAAATACTTGACACGTTTAATAAATTGTCTTCCTTCCCTCTAGACTAGCAGTTCTCAACCTGTGGGTTATGTTCAGTTTGTAACAATAAAAATACATCTTGCACATCAGATATTTACATTATGATTCATAACAGTAGCAAAATTACAATTATGAAGTAGAATTGAAAGTAATTTTTTGGTTGGGGGTCACCACAACATGAGGAACTGTATTAAAGGGTCGCGGCATTAAGAAGGTTGAGAACCACTGCTCTAGACCCCAATTCTCTAATTAATAAAGTGAAAAGAATGACTAGAATTAGAGTTTTTCAAAGTGTGTACCAGAAACCCCACAATCCTTTTCAGAGGGTCCATGAGGTCAAAACTATTCTCATAATAATACTAAGGTGGTTTTATTTCTATTATGGTAAGTATAACCCTAGCTATTTTCATAATAATACTAAGATGCTTTAATGTCTATTGTGATAAATATAAGTGGATAGAAATAGATATAAAATCTCCTAATAACTAGAGCTGTTCCAGAGTATAACGGGCTGCCTGGAAAAGAAATGGGTGCCCTCTCCGAGGAGGTCTTCAAGCAGAATGGATGTTGATTTGTTGACTTGTTGGGAGTCTTGTATGTTGTTGAAGTGAGAAATAGACGAGACAGGTACCAAGAACTCTTTGAACAATAGATTTTAGTGATTCTGTGACCCAGTCTCTGTCCCTTGTATATAACACATGCCAACCCTCTGCTGGAATCCCATCTTTCAGCTCATATGCTCTAGAAAGCCATCTCTAATTCAATTATAGTCAGGTCTTGATTTTTGCAAATAAGAAATCCCTTCAAGTGGTCACAAGTATTTGGATTCATGCTATTTGAAGTCATAATTGTATAAAATATGGTGGTTGGTTCTAGCCCAGTGGAGGTGTGCCGTGGGTATTTCTGTAATTCGACTACTTCAGAGGCTTCGTTATTTTTCGTAATTGGGCCTGGACTGTAGCTAGTGATGATGTTCCTCCCTCAGACTTAACCTAGCCCATTCTACCTCTCTTAAGCGATTATTATTCCCTTTGTTTTGTTCAAGTTATTGGTGTATGTGTCATATTTCTCCAAATTGATTGTGATTGCATAAACCCCATGTCTAATTCCTCCATAGCCAAGCATAGTGCTTTGAAAACAGTAAGCTTTAATAACAGTCCATCACATTTAATAACAGTTCAACACATGACTCTTATTCTCTTTTCTGACACAAGTCTTATCTTGGCTTTCTATAATTAAAAAAAAGTTTGCCTTCCTGAATAAATAATAATAGCTAACATTTATATAGTGCCTTAAGTTTTGTGACCCTTATAACAACCTTGTGAAATAATAATAATAATAACATAATAGCTAGTATTTATAGGACTTTAAGGCATGATCTAGGGGTATAGAGACCATCAAAAAAAAAGTAATGAAAACCTTAAAGACAAGTGACTGTTCAGGTTCTTCATCTCTTTTGTGTCATAGACCCCTTGGATATTCTGATGAAATCTAGGCACCCTCTCTCAGAATAATGTTTTTAAATGCACAAAATACAATGCATAGGAATACAAAAAAAAAGATCTTGAAATACAACCACCCAAACATTAAACAAACAAATAAAAACAAGACAAGTTCACAGATCCCATATTAAGAACCCATGAGCTGAGAGAAAAGGCTCCCTGACTCTTTGCAAATATTTCCTTAGAGACCAAAGAAACTTTCTGGCTAGCTAAGAGAAACTGGTCTCTCATGAACAATTTTTATAAGAATACTTAAAGTAGATAAGGCTCAAACAGATCATTCAGAGTTGACTATGGGTAAATATGTAACAAGTTTGGACTTTCATGCAATTCAGAAGCTACTATTAACTGATAACCACCCCCTGACCTCTTCCTTCTAAGGGCAAAGTGTTACATTCCTGAAAAAGGGAATTGAGTCTCCATCCTCTTAAGGATCCCAATATATTGTGGATTAAATGAATTAGATTTAAACAGAGTTAGATCCTAGAATCCCAAGCATTACCTTCACATTGGACCCAGGTATCATCCTTATGGGAACAGTTGTTCTTCCCCATTAGTGCAAATGAACAGGTATTCAGGGAAGTTTCTGACCCTTGGCATTCCACTTGACCTGGCCAGATGTCTCCTGTGCCCTGTTGATCCTTGTTACAAGAGGCTTTCGTCAGAATGGCTCTTCCACAGCCCAGCTCCCGACACAGCACCTGGGCATCCTGGAAGGTCCAACCTTCGAAGCACACAGTACCCCACTTCCCAGAATATTTTGCCTCCACTCGACCAGTGCAGCGACCAGGGCCATCAACCAGTTGGAGATCATTAAAACGTAGAGTGTCTTAAAAAATAAGATAGTAAAAGGAACCTAAGACGTTAGGTTTGCATCTTGGCTCTACTTCATAGCAACAATTTATGTATTTGTTTTGGTTTTTCACAGCATTTTTACATCTTACATCAACCAAACATCATTGGTTTTTCCCAACAGTCCTATGAGGTAGGTCTCGGTAATATTATCCTCACTTTGCAGATTGGAAAAATAAGGCCAAGGATCGTCAGGTCCTGGACACTGGTGACCCTCTAAGGATTTAAAAGCAGTGGGTTTAAGTAATAAAAACAAAAGTGGTAGAGTCACCAGCTACATCACTGGATGAAGAACTGGAAGTGATCATAGAGTTCATTTAGTCCAGTCTCTTCATTTCACAGAAGGGAAAATTAAGGACTAGAGACTGTAAGTGAATGGTCTGTGGTCACAAAGATCATAAGATTGTAGTTTTAAGGCTGGATGGTATCTTGGAGATCTGGTCCAACCCCATCACTTTATAGAGGCCTCATCTATGTGGAATTTCCCTCTGTCTGGCCAGTTGGTACTAGTCTGCATTTCCTTCTCTTTATTTCCAGACTCTGTTGACTTTGTGCTCAGCCCACATGCCTACTCTTCATCTCCCGACTTCCTTCCCCCTCTTCTGCTGAACACCTTATAACTTGGTTTTGAGAGTCTATAATTCTTATACTCTGCATAGATTTCCTTAGCTTGATGCTGCTTTATGTCAGAAGGAGGGCTCAGGGGCAGCTCCAAGGCAAGCCACAGCCATATTCTGCCACCCCCTGAAACTCAGAGATAATCTCATCCATTCCTCTCACTTTGAGAATCAGACCCAGAGGGAGGAAATGACTTGTCCAAAATCTGATAGCTAATAAATGGCAGCCTTGGAAATGTGGGACTTAAAAATGCCTGCTTTGGAAATATGTTTTACAGAATTGCATATGTATAACCTAGATCAGATTGCTTTCAGTTTCAAGGAAAGGAGAGGAGAGGGAAGGAGAGAATTTGAAACACAAAATTAAAAAAAAAACAATGTTAAAAATTGTTTTTATATGTAATTGGGGGGAAAATAAAGTATTTTTTAAAAAAGGAATTGGTGGGACTTGAATACAGGTCTTTGGGGCAGGACTCTATACTTGACTTATTTAGAGCAATGAAGCATGGTTCTTGGAGAAGAAAGAATAGACATAAACATAAAAAGTCTTGATACTCATGAAACATATATTTACCCAGGGAGAAATATGTACAGTAGATATTATGAATATGTGTTAAGTGGGTGTGATTTTTTTCATATGTGTGTATCCTGTTCTTCCTAACTAGACTGAGTACCTTGAAAATGTCTCATTCTAAGAGATGGTGAGAAATATCTCACCCTTCCTCTTACTATCATTCACTGACTGACTGACTGACTGACACATGAAGTATCACACAGATAGGCACTCAGAAATGTGTGTGTGTGTGTGTGTGTATGTGTATTGATGAAAACTCCCTCCAAGTTGTGGGCATTGAATAGGGTTATTATAGAGGTGTGGACAGCTAGCTGGTGCAATGGATAGAGCACCTGGCCTGGAAAGGGAAGAGTTGGGAGAATGAGGGTGATTCTTCCATGGAGCACTTTATAGGATTCTACAGGGTGTCCCCAAAGTCTTGACACATAGGAAATCTTATTAACTATGCATATTTTCAAGAAATGAAATTTTCAACAACATTTTATTTAATTAGCATAAATGAGATTTCATAGGAAGACATAAGATACACATAGGAAATCTCATTAATTAATTAAATTAAATTAATCTCATTAACATGGAAAATAATCCCCAATAACTAATGAAAGCTTTTATTCCATATGAAATTGTAATGGCTAAAACTTAGGCTAATTAAATCAAATGTTGAAAATGTCACTCATTTCATTTCTTGAAAATATGCATAGTTAATGAGATTTCCTATGTATCCAGGCTTCAGGGCCATCCTATAGATGGAGATCTGTAAGGAAGCTCAGTGTATTATCACAACCCAATCATTCTTCCAACAAGAAAGAAGCCTCAAAGATTCTAAAGGATTTGCTCAATGTCACACAGTGGACCTTGGCCAGAGTAGAAAATGATAATAAAAATATAAGAAAACATGGAGGGGATGAAACCCAGACAGTCAGCATGTTTTGGAAAGAATATTGGGCTTGGAGTCAGACTTTTTTTTCACATTTCAGCTCTCATATATATCAGTTGTGTGTCCCTGGGCAAGTCTCTTACTCTCTCTGATCCTTTGTTTCCTCAACTGTAAACTGAAGATAATATTAACTTGTACTAGCTTATAGAATTGATCTGAGGAAAGCACTTCGTAAACCTTAAAAGCACCATTATAATTATTACTATTTTATCCTACATTCTCTCTTACACTTCCTCCCTCCCTCTGTCTCTCTCTATCCCATATTCACTCTCCTTCCTTCCCTCTCTTCTTCTTCTCCTTCTCCTTCTTCTTCTTCTTTCTCCCTCTCTCTCACTCTCTTTCTCCCTCCTCTTTTCTCTCTATCAACCTCCTCTCTCTTTCTCTTCTTCTTCTTCTCTCTCTCTCCCCCTGCCCCTGTTCTCTCTCTACATCTCTCCCACTTTCTTACTCCAAGACTCTTTCTCCCTTCCTCCCTCTTTCTGTCCAGGGTCCATCCCAAGCCCTTAGCTGATTATTAATAACTCACCTTCACAGATTACCCCTGCATCTTCATAATGATCATCACACTCTACAACATCTTCTTTACATTCTGACAGTGTCTCTTCTGTCCCTTGGCACATCAGGTTCCAGATGGGCTGGTCTTTCTGGGCTTCTGGTAAATAGAGTCTACCAGACCGTATTCTCACAGCTGGTCCACATTGGAGCTCCTTGCACACTATAGCCACTGTTTCTTTGTTCCAATTGTCATCACATACAGTGCCCCATTGCCCATTCTTCCACAACTCCACCCGGCCTTTACAATGGCTATCGCTTCCCACTAGGCGCACACCACGAGGGAGGTCTGCAAATGACCAGATCATTGGGAGGTAGTGAGAGACCTTGGAAATGATCCTACAGGGCAGATCTGGGGAGATACTCAGACAGAACCATAGCTAGGAATTTTTATACCTGGGTCAAGCTAACAAACAATGGCGCAATTCCCCCCTTCATTTTGGGGGAAATAGAAAACCACTCTGCAGGAGGAGAAAAAAAAAAATCAGGACACATCAAGGCCATTGCTTGGGAGACTTCCCTCTGCTGAGGAAACCTGTCCTTGGGTAGCTTCTTCTTTAAACTAATCATTCTTGACTTCTAGGTGCTAAAGTCACTTATGTTTTCATACTTAGCATCCAAGTCGACTGATTACTTCTGGGGTAGAGTCATAAACCTTGTAATAAATAGATATGCTAACCTCGTCTCCTCACAATTGTCACATTAATGATCAAGGGGACCTTAGGGATCACTTAGAGTCACTCTTTCAGAGTTAACAGAGCAGGAAACTGAAACCCCAGAGCAAGAAATCACAGAGGAAGGTTCATTTAACTCTTACGGAAGTTGAAGCTTACTTGAGGTATAGTCTGTGGAACACCAAACAGAGAGTTTTACAAACTTTTAGAGCTGGGAAAGACTTGGGAGACCACCTTGTCCAATGCCCTCATTGTAGAGGAGAGGGAACAGAGGAATAAAATTAGCAATAGAACTGGGTGTCCTGATTCCTACTTATTGAAATTTGACCTCCTTTGGAGAACCTGTCTCTTCCCTCCTCTGGCTCTCATTCCCTGAGGTTCCAATTCTTCCAGGGCAGAGGCACCAGCTCTCATAACTCAGAAAAAGAAGCTGACCAAGAAAGGGCTCCCCTTGGTTTTGGGGTTCATGGGATGGGAGGCAGAAGCACACCCAGGAAGGCACAGCTCTCAACAGGGATTGAAGGACTGCCCTCCTCTGCCTTGCCCTTTGTGATCATCCTTCTTCCAGGGCAGACATCACTGGAGGTCTCAGCCCAGAACTCTTCCACCTGGGGAAACATCTCCCTTTCCCTGAAGCAGCCCAGTCTCTACCTTCCATTCTCCTAAACTACCTCCTCACTCTACAGGAAGATCCACCTTATTTTCAACCCAGGTTTCTTATTCAGAGAAGAAAGTCAGAGAATATGGGCAAAGAAAAACTTAAGGAGAAAGAAAAGTTTGTAAACTCAGAGAGACAGGGAGGAATGACCTTCTAGCAAGGACTGAAACACTGCCTCCCTTTAGCCATCTTTCCCCACCTGATGTTCTAGCCAATCACAAGTGAGGGTGGGAAAGTTTCCTAGTCTGTCTGTCTCCTGTATGGTTCTGTAAGGCAGCACCTGAATGGCCACCCCCATCATTATGGACCGGGGCAACCTTGCTCCCCCAGTCAAAGCTTGGATCCCACTTCCTTCTCTCCTTTCTTATTCAACAAATCCCACAAGACTGTGGAGCCGCTCTCCCAGACGCAGTCTGCTCCTGCTCCCATTTTTACCATCTTGCAGCCCTCTCATTGCCCAGGATAGATTTGCACCCCAGCCCAAACACCAGGCTCAGTTCCTGGTCTTTTTACTTAAAGAATCATAACTTCAGAGTTGGAATGGACCTCTAAGGATCTCCACCCTTTTCATTTCACAGCTGAGGATCCTGAAGTCCAGAGAACTGGATGCTTTGGATTCTATACTGGATTCTACAATGACAGATGTTAAAGCCAAGGTCCAAACCCCAGGGGTTCTACTGCCATATTCAGGGTTCTCTCTCTGTACCACACACTCTCTTTCAGGCACCAAAAATAAGTCCTTTGTCCCTAGGTGAATTTTCTGTTCTTGAGGGGAATTCACCACCCTGAGGGAAAAACCCTGGTGGCCCCAGCTATTTAAATCTGCTATACTTAAAGAAATCAAGAAGACTGGAGTTCAAATGCTGCCTCAATATCCTGACCATGTGACCCTGGATGGGTCACTTAACCTCTCAATATCCCAGGCAACTCTCTGAAACTCAAAGTTGCCAAATAGTTGCTGACCTACCCTGATGGAGAAAGTTTCTTCACCAGGAATTTCCCATATCATTGAAACAATAAGAACTTCTATGCACATAATTAACAGTTTTTGTTGTTATTTACTTGGTTTTTTTAACAAACAGATATCATAAATTTATTTTTTTAATTGATTTGTTTGTTTACTTTTAGTTGTTGTTTACTTGTTTCAGTCCTATCTAAATTTTGGTGACCCTATGTCCTATTTCTAATCCCACCCACTCCTTCAGCATCCCCATACTCCTCCCCCACAAAGCTCTACTGGTTTCAGTTCTTTGGAGGGCGGAAGCTTATATCTGATTCACACTCCAGGGTTGGTTCTGATGAACACATAGGTTTCAGGCTTCTTGATGGTGAGAAGGAATGACCAGAGCCTCAGGGCACCAGTCTTTAGGGAGACTCACCAAGAATACATTTGTAACACTTTAGACAGAATAGGAAATGGTGGGGTGGCTGCTTTGGAGCTAGAATTGTTATTAGGTTCCCACAGAGGTAGTCTGGAAAATGGAAGGAGTTTTGGACCTGAAGTCAGAAGAATTAGTTTTAAATTATGACTGAATTTCAATCCTTTACTAGATTTTTGACCTTGGGCAAGTCATTTAAACTCTTTGACTCTGAGTGTGCTCATCTGTAAAATGAAAATAAAAATTCTCATTATCGTACCACCTACCTCACAGGGATGTCTTTTAAAAAGATCTTTGTAAATTGTAAAGTGTTTTTAAAATAAGCTATTGTTATTCATTATGGTTATGATTACAAATGTCCTGAGGGGCAGAGTCAAGATGGCAGCATAGAAACAGGAGAACTCCTTGAGCTCCCCCCATAACCACCTCAAATACCTATAAAATATGACTCTAAACAAATTTTAGAGTTCCAGAACTCATAAAATGACAGAGAAACAAGGCTCCTGCTGAAGGCAGCCTGGCAGACAGATGGAAAGGGCTCATCGCAGCACACTGGCAACATGATCAGGCAAAAGAAGTAAAGAAAGCTCAGCAATCCAACTTTAGATTCCTTTTTTTGGGGATAAAAAGGACCAAAGACTGGAATGGGAGGAAGACAACACAGTCAGAATTCCCACACCAAAAGCTTCCAAGAAAAATGTAAACTTGTTACAAGCCATAGAGGAGTTTAAGAAGGATTTTGAAAACCAAATAAGAGAAGTGGAGGAAAAATTGGGGAGAGAAATGAGAATGATGCAAGAAAATCATGGTAAGAGAGTCAACAACCTGACTGAAGAAAATAACACCTTAAAAAATAGACTAATTCAAATGGCAAAAGAAGCCCAAAAAAGCCAATGAGGAAAAGAATGCCTTAAAAAGTCAAATTTGCCAGATGGAAAAAGAGTCTCAAAAGCTCACTGAAGAGAATAATTCCTTCAGAATTAGATGG
>CM053586.1:242365006-242382057 GCA_028646515.1 Pseudochirops corinnae | reverse complement strand
GCAAAATAGAAATTGAAAGAATTCACCAATCACCTCTTGAAAAAGATCCCAAAAAGAAAACTCCTAGGAATGTTATAGCCAGGTTCTGGAGTTCCCAGATCAAGGAGCAAATATTACAAGCTGCCAAGAAGAAACAATTTGAATACTGTGGAAACACAATTAGGATAACCCAGGATCTAGCAGCTTCTACATCAAGGGATCGAAGGGCCTGGAATATAATATTCCAGAGATCAAAGGAGCTAGGATTAAAACCAAGAATCACCTACACAGCAAAACTGAGTATAATGTTTCAGGGGAAAATATGATCATTCAATTAGATGGAAGACTTTCAAGCATTCTTGATGAAAAAACCTGAGCTGAATAAAGAGTTTGACATTCAAATACAAGAAGCATGAGAAAGTAAACAGGGAAAAGAAATCATAAGGAACTTTTCAAAGTTGAACTGTTTACATGACTACAGGGAAAAACAATAATTGTACTGATACAACCATTCTGGAGAGCAATCTGGAACTATGCCCAAAGGGCTATAAATAATTGCATACCCTTTGACCCAGTAACACTATTTCTGGGGTTGTATCCCAAAGAGATCATAGAAGCAGGAAGAAGACCTATATGTACAAAAATATCTATTGCAGCTCTCTTTGTGGTGGCAAAAAACTTGAAATTAGGGGGATGCCCATCAATTGGGGAATGGATAAACAAGTTGTGATATGAATGTAATGGAATCTTATTGTGCTATAAGAAGTGGGGATGAGATGGACTTCATATTTACCTGGAGAGGCTTATACAAATTGATGCTAAGTGAAAAGAGCAGAACCAGGAAAAACTTGTACACAATCACAGACACATCATATGTGTGACGACCAACCTTGATAAACTGGACTCTTCTCAGCAATACACAGCTATAAGACACCTCTACAAGTCTCAGGATGGAAGGAGATACCTACATTCAGAGAAAAATCTAGAAAGAACAGAGTTTAAGTGGAGACTGAAGCAACCTACATGCTATTGCTCTTTTCCATGTTTGGCTTTGTTTCCTTTTTCCCATTGTTCACTCCATTGTTTTCAACCCTTCTACACAACCAGACTAATGTCTAATGTGAAAGTATTTGCAGATTCTGTACTTCACTGCATGCCTCCATGGCGGGGGAGAGAGAGGGAGGGGAGAAAATTTGAAACTCAAGGGACTCTGGAACTGGATCTTGTAAACTAAAAGTAAAAAAACAAATCAATAAAAAATTTTTAAAAAAGAGAGAAACAGGGAAATAATATTATATGCCTGACACACAGTAAATATTAATAAATGTTTATTGATGGATAAAAAAATAATAATAATAATTGTAAGTTATGAAAATTTTCTCAGTATGAGAATAGTGGAAGGGAATATCCAGGGTATATATGTGCATGAATACATTTGTGAGTGTGTGTATATATGTGTACAGGTATACATAGACAGAGGGCACAGGATCAATTGAATAGGAATGGATGATATTTTAAAAGGTGAAATTAAGGGGTGGGAGAGGAGACAGGGAGAGACAGAATGCAATTAATTATCTCATATAGAAGAGGCAAGAGATAACTGTTACAATGGAGGGCAAGAACAGGAAGGCAAAGGGGAATGGGGTCAACCTCACTCTCATTGAATTTGGCTTATGGAAGGAATGACATATACTCTAAATTGAGTATCTTGCCCTACAGGAGAGTAGCGGGGAAGGGGATGAGAGAGGGGATGATGGAGGGGAGAGGAGGTTGGGGGGGGAAAGGGTTGTTAGAAGAACACACTTCTATAAAAGGACAGGGACAAAGTAGAGAATAGAACAAGTGGGGTGTGGGATAGGAAGGAAGAAAATATAGTCAGTCTTTCACAATATGCCCATTGTGGAGATGTTCTGCGTAACTACACATGTACAGACTGTATTAAATTGCTTGTCTTTCCAGTGGGGGTGGGTGATGGGGGAGGATGGGAAAGAATCTAGAATTTAAAGTTCTAAAATCAAATGTTAAAATATATTATTATTATTATTATTATTATTTTTATTATTATTCTTTACATGCAACTGGGTAATAAGATATACAGGTACTGGGGTATAGAAACCATCTTGCCCTACTAGAAAGTTAGGGGGGGTTAAGGGGGAGGATATAAGAGACAAGAGACTTGTTACTTTGGGGTGGGGTAGGGGAAAGATGGGGAGAGAAAAAATTGTAACTCAAAATCTTGTGGAAATGAATGTTGAAAACTAAAAATAAAAACATTTTTTTTAAATGCATATTTAGTTCATTAACATCTTTTTTTGTTTTGTTAATGTATGATTGTGAGAATGTCATTTCCCCCCTGAGAATGGCTTTAGCTGCATCCCAGAAATTTTGGTATGTTGTTTCCTAATTATCCTTTCATGTCATTATTAATTGTTTCTATGATTTCTTCTTTAACTTACTCATTACTTAAGATTATATTGTTAACTCTTCATTTGGGTTTGTATCTTCTGTTTGTGTTTCCTCAACCAATTTTTACTATTATTGCCTTGTGGTCTGGAAAGGATGTATTGACAATTTCTATCTTTTTACATTTCTTTGCAATATCTCTGTGCCATAGTATAATATGGTCAATTTTTATAAAAGTTCCATGTGTTGCAAAGGAGTGTGTGTGTGTGTGTTCTTTTGCTGTTCCATTTACAAGATTCCAGGAGTTTTTAACTCTAATTTCTCAAGAAAATTATTCAGTTTCATATTTTCTTCTCTATTTTTCTGTTACACTTATTAAAAACCGATACAGAGATATTGAATTTTCCTGTCACTTTCACCTTACTGTGTCTTCCTGGAGCACAGATGGTGTTTCCTTTATGAATTTGGATGCTAAGGCATTAGGAGTGTACAAGTTTATTACTGATATTGGTTTGTGGTCTATTATTCCTTTCAGCTTAATATAATTACCATTTTTGTCCCTTTTAATTTTTTAATATTTGTTTTTGCTTTATCTGATAGCAAGATCCTACTTTTCTGGATTCAGTTAATGCACAATCATTTTTCTTGTATCCCCTCATTTTTATTTTTGAGTATGTCTTTGTTTTTCTTTGTTTCAGATGTGTTTCTTAGAAGCAACTGATTGTAGGGTTTTGTTTTCTTATTCAGTCTGTCACTTTTTTCATTTTATTGGAATTTAAATCCATCTATATTTAAAATTATAAGAGTTAGAGTTATATTTTCCTTTATCTATTTCTTAAATTTTTTATTATGTTCTTTAAATTACTTTCCTTTTTTTTTTTAAGGTGGCCTTGTTTCCACTGGCTCTTTTTCCTTCACCCCTGCTTCTCACTTATTATCTGTTTCTCTTTAGGGTTTTGTTTATTAATTCCTCTCTCCTTCTTTTATCTAATTATATATTTCTTCCCCCTCTTTTTTTCCCTTCTAGTCAGGTAGATTTTCCCTTTTCCTCTCCTTCCCTTCAATTTGTCCTGTTTATTAGTGGTTTTTTATTTCATTTTTTACACCTCTTCCCAAAAGGGATTTCTTTCACTCTCTTCATTATGCATGCACTTTATCTTTCTGTTTATTCTAGACCTTCATTCTTTGATTCATGACTTTTATAATCACCTGTGTTCCCTGTGTTCTTCATACAATCAAAACTTCCAAGGTATCCAGTCTATGCAGATATCTATTCTAGGCACTGCCCTTTCGGCATTTTTCTGCCACACCCTTGTAGGGCTTACCCCTTTTCCATTATGCCCCACTCTCAGAGCAATACCTATTATTATTATAGATGTCAGAGAGGCTGAGCTGTTTAGTCATTTTAGTTGTGTCTGACTCTTTGTGACCTCATTTGAGGTTTTCTTGCTAAAGATAATGAAGTGGTTTGCCATTTCTTTCTCTGGCTCATTTAAAATGAGGAAACTGAGACAAATTGGCTAAGGGACTTGCCCAGAATCACACAGTTGTGTTTGATACCAGATATAAACTCACGTCTTCCTGACTCCAGGTCTATCATTCTATCCGCTGTGCCATGAGGATACTTCCTCATTGTGGAAAACCTCTCCGTCCACCATATACCCAAAGTATATTTGTGCCCTCTCTTGTTGACATCTTTCCCCTCCATTTGCACGGGAATCTCCTCTCTGTCTCCATACTCTCCCAGGTTGTAGTTGCCCCCAGGGGTTTCAATACTTCCTCTCCCCTCTTCCCAGGACAAGTAGATTTCTCAGGCAAGATATCTCCTAGGTCTCATCCAGTATAAGGCCCTCATCTCAACTCACCCAAGGGAGCATTCATCAGTACAATTCCTTCTAAATTCTAAAGTAAGGCTTCCTTCCTTGCATCCCCTTTTCAATCTTCCCCCCCCCTTCCTCCTTGCCCACTCCTCTGTAGGTTTTTCTCTTTCTGAGACCACAAAGGCCATTTTCCCCTCATTGTTAGCCCTTGATTTTACCCTAGCACATCACTTGCTCCTCTATCTTCCTGCTCTCCCTCCCCACCAGCACCCCCAATCTTGTACCTTTTCATGTTGTAATGGGAGAAACATTCACAAAAGAAATATTCACCTGTAGGCAGAACGTCACCAGGTTCTGTCCAAAATCCTCTGTATGTCTCTTCACTGTTACCTCTTCTACTTCTTGGTGTTCAGATTTTTTGTCTTGCAATATTCTGCAAGGAGAACTATGATCCTCAGACTGCCTCTACTGATCCTGTCTTTGAGATCAGCACATTTTACTGGCATAATGAGTATATTTTCTTTTCAGTTTTTTTATTCCTCTTCTTCTAGATTGTCTTTCACTTCTGTATATTTGTGTTCCCAACCTATTATTCTTTTGTTTCTTTGGTGAAACTTTCTATTGCAAATTCAAAGGTTTTTTTTTATTATTATTTACTAGACCTGGAGGCCATATCTCCTTCTGTTTTTTATGTTCTCCCTGTTGAATTCATTTACTTATGTTCCAGGTCTTTGGGTGTTCTTTTTATGAGATATTTGGTAATTTCAGTCTTTCCCCCCTTATTTTACTTTATTGCTCACTTTCTGACTCTCTTCCCTTTGATAATAAAAAGATTAAGTGAATGAAGTTTTTGGTATGCTTCTGAATGGTTATTACATAGAGCTTTTCAAACAGTATGTATGTATACGTACAGATACATGCATGTGTATGTGTGTGTGACAGACAATATATATAGACAATAAATTGAGTGCAGAGTTAATCACTTCCATTTGAAGGTCATGTGAAAACTCCTCAACTGCACAGATAAATGGATTTTGAAAAGCAGAAATTTCTTTTATATTCTTGTTAAGGCCCAAAAAAGTGCTGCTGGAATTGTAATTTGAGCTTGGAAAATATATCTGTTATAAGTTTGTGTGGGAATAGAGATCTCATTTCTTGTATTATCCTTTGACAGCACAGGAAGTATATAAAACTATTTGATATTGCTTGTGATTTAAACAAAATTAATTGTCCTTGAACTGACTTTGCTGCTGCTGCACAAATTTTGTAAAGAAGCATGGTTTTGCCTTGTAGTTTTTGGTTGAATTCATTAAGAAACATTATCAAGTCTGCAGCCAAAGTTAATTCCCAAATTATTTATTCAATGTTTGATAATAGTAGTTGTTTGCAGGTCTTCTCATTCAGAAAATTAGATTTTCTTGTGATTCTGATTTCTTTAATCTTGATCTTATGCTTTAAAAAATCATATTTTTTCTCTTCCTTTCTTGTTTTGACATGGCATGTAATTAAAAAAAAATAAACATCGCAGTATAGTGATACATATGGTACCTAGAATGCTGTGAAGTTAAAACTTAGTCACTTTATTTGTAGTGTGCTGATTAGCAACAGAAAGCAAAGAGAATTTCATATGTGGTCTCTGTTACAACTACTCAGCTGCCATTGTAGCCAGAAAGCAGCCACAGAAAACACATGGAAGAATGAGTATGCCTGTATTCCAATGAAACTTTATTTATAGGCCCTGAAATTTGAATTTCATATAGTTTTCAAGCATCATGAACTATTTTTCTTCCTTTGATTTTTTCCCAACCATTTACAGACATCCCTGCAATTTCCATCTTTTTGCCACCACAAAGAGAGCTTTTATATTTTATAACATGTAGGTTCTTGTCTTTTTTTCTCATCATTTTAGGAAATAGACCGACAGTAATATTAATGGGTTAAAGCATATACACAGTTTTATAACTCTTTGGGCATAATCCCAGATTGCTCTCCAAAAGGGTTGAATCAGGTTACAATTCCACCAACATTGTATTAGTGTCTCAATTTTTCCACGTCACTTTCAACATTTGTCATTTCCCCTTTTTAGCCAATTCCCTATTTTAGCCAATCTCATAGGTATGAGATGATGTCTCAAAATTGTCATGTGCAATCTTGAACATGGCTCCTTCATACTGGAACTTTCTAGGCACTCTACAGTACTTTTTCCTTTCATTTTGAAGCGCTTGATTTTGGCTATTATATTCTTGAGTAATTTTTGATTGATGTATTCTATTTTCACATTTCTCTCTGATTCTAAAAGATGTAGAAGTTTATTTTTGCGGTTTCTTTAAATATGGTACCCAAGGTTTTTTGTTTGTTTGCTCATGGTTTTCAGGGAGTCTAATGATTCTTAAATGATCTCTCCTAGACTAACTTTCCAGGTCAGTTACTTTTGATAGTGGATTCCATATTTTTTTTTCTCTCCCCATGACACCCAAGGTTTTTTACTATTTTAATATTTCTTGTTGTCCCATGGAGTTATTGACTTCTGTTTGTACCAATCTGGTTTTTTTTTCCAGAAAATATACTACTAAAATAAAAATTAAAAAAAGAAAAGAAAATATACTACTTGAGGAAGGATTCTGCCTTCTCTTCTAAACTATTGTTTTTCCATTTTTCTCCTCTAGACTCACAGCTTTAGTTTATTATTTTATTTTTAATCTCTTAGTTTTTTCCAGCTATTCTTATACTCCTTCTAGATAAGTAATTTTTTTCCACTTTGGGGACTCATAGTTGTGGAATTATTCTTGTCTTCTGGTTTTACCTTTCGGGCTTTTCATAACCACTATATTTCTTCATCATTTTCAATGTTTTCATCTGCTTGTGCATGTTTTCAGTATAATTTCTTGGCTCAAGACTTTGTGCTTGAAATTCTTTTGATTTGACTGGGTAGATCTTGTTTAGTTCTATCACTGGATGTCACTGTCATTACTGTTCTTCATGTGGTTGATGGTAATAGGTTCCACTCTCTGGCTCAACCCCTGGTTTCTGTCTCATTTTCTTTTTGGCCGACTGAGGGCACTGACCTCAGCCAATTCATCTCCTTTTCCTTCCCCAGTCCTCATTTTGGAATTGGTTTCATCCCCTTCAGTGTTCCACACAGGCCCAAGTCAGATGTTGGATATTAGAGTAGATTCAGCTCTCCTATCCAGTTTCCGGGTGTGACACCTAGGCATGGAGTTGGTCCTCTATTCTGCTGTGGCTCCCAGTGCTTCAAGGAATATAAACCTAGACCTCCTCTTCCTATACAATGACTTATATGGACTGGTTCCTTCCCCTACATCTGTTCTGACAAGGCAGGGCTGGGATCTGTGCCTGACACATAGTCAGTGATTTTACCATCATTGTGATCATCTTCAACATATAACAATAATGTTTATATTGTGTTTTAAGATTTGGAAAGTGTTGTACATACATTATCTTATTTGGCCCTCATAATAACCCTGTGAGGAAGATTTGATGATTGATTGATCTGTCATTAGCTGGTCCCTGACTTCTATAATCACACAGGTGTAGTAAGAGGAAGAGAGGTAAAAAAGGGAATAGAGGGAGAGAAGGGTATTTACAACCCTAATTAAACCACAAGCTATTGGGCTCCAGCTCAAAAAGGGATGGGACCAAGACTCTTCTATTTCTTCCCTATGACACATTTCAAGAAGGGAAATCAGAGACTAAATTCAGAGACTAAAATCTTAGACCCCATTTCTTTATCTTCTATGTACAGCTGCTGTAAAGAAAGCTGTAATAATCCCAAATCCTCCATGGACCCCTGTTTTCAAAGGGGAGACGGTGACTCTGACCTGCAGTGGATTGCATTTGTTAAATCCAGAGAAACTGAGGTGGTTCTATGGGAGTAAATGGCATTTAATGTCAAACCCTCTTGGGGTTCAAGAGGCTGGAGAGTACAAATGCTCTACTATTGGCTTATCCGAGAGTGATCCTGTGAACCTGGTATTTTCTACTGGTGAGTATACAGTGGAGTCCAACCTCAGAAATCACGTCCTTGAGAAAGTGCTGTGGAGTGCAACTTCCTATAGGAAGAGAGAAATGAAAAAGGTGGAGAGGACTCAGCAGATTTTTAGTACTGTATACACCAAGACATTAAGGAAGGAATCAGAACCAGAGGAGCATCAGAGCTGGGGAGGCATTCTGTTCTCCTCAGACCATGTAGGTAATGGATAATCTTCAGATGACCAGGCAGATAAAGGCTAGTCTTGACCATGGACAGAAGTAGAGTTGTGATAATAATAATAGCTAGCATTTACACAGCACTTTAAGACTTACAAAGTGCTTTATGAATATTAATTCATTTGATCCTCACAACAACCCTGGCGGGTAGGTGTTACTAGTATCCCCATTTTGTAGATGAGGAAACTGAGGCAGGCAAAGATAAGTGACTTGCCTAGGGCCACACAGGTAGTAAGTGTCCAAGATTGGGAATGAACTTAGGTCAATGAAATTCCCTTTATAGATACAGAGATGAGTAGAGGAATTCATCCAATATGATGTTGTCTGGGGGGGGAAAATCTCCTCATCCTAGAATGAGAGAAACTGGTTATATAGATGGGTCATGTGTGGAAACAAAGGGACTGAAACCAGGACCTTTCAATATATGATAGGTAATCTATGGATCTCTCCTTTTTAGAGATGATCAGAAGGAGGAAGGGCCAATAAAAAGTAAACTGAGTCCTCTACTCTCTCTTACAGATATACTGATTCTTCAAACTCCATACTCTGTGTTTGAAGGAGACACATTGCTCCTGAGATGCCAAGGATGGAATAATTTTAAATTCACAGACTTTTCATACTATAAAGATAAAATGCTATTTTCTGATGTCAGTGAAAATTCAATGCTCTCAATCCTTCATGCAAATTCAGATCACAATGGTCTGTATTATTGTGAGGCCAAGTGGAGGAAGTTGTATAAAAAAACTTCAAGAGAAGCAAAACTCCTAGTTCAAGGTAAGAGCTTCAGTCTTGGGAGTGAGATTAGGGGAGCTCATAGATGGAACATAGAAGGGAAATGAGATGGAGTCATCTGTGTGTTCCTTCATCTGTTCAGCTGGGAACCCAAGATCACCCCAGGAACTCTGACACTCACTGTCTTAGACACTGTGTTTGCCTCCTTTCTCTAGAACTATTTGCACCCCCTGAGCTGAAGACCACAACTTCTGAGCCCACTGAGGGAACCCCAGTGATCCTGAGCTGTGAGACCCAGCTCCCTCCACAGAGGTCAGATACCAAACTGCACTACTCGTTCTTCAGAGATGGCAGGGACATTGCATCAGGCTGGAAGGAGTCTGAGGTACTCCAGATCCCAGCCATCTGGAGGGAAGACTCAGGGTCATACTGGTGTGAAGCAAAAGCCATGACTCAGAATATTGAGAAACAGAGCAACCACGTGAAGATCAGAGTGAAAAGTGAGTGTCAATGACACAGGGCTGGGATTGAGAGGTGGAAGGAAGGGCAACGTCATCATGTGAGGGTTCGGGGCCTTTGCTAATGTCCTTTCTTTGTCTCTCTGAGAATGACAGTTGTATTAGGGAGAGCCAGCCAGAGTTCCTAGGGTTCTTTCTCTAATGGGTCATCAGCAAGAGACAACTTGAATTGCAGTGTTGACAATATTTCTATTCTGTGAAACTGCTTTTCTTTTCAAACGATCAGATGAACAAACCAACAGAAAGGAAGCAAGCATTTACTAAGCACCTACTATGCCAGATACAGTGCTAAGCACTTAACAAAGATTACCTTATTTGAAACTCGCAACAATCCTATGAAACAGGAGCTATTATGATCCACATTTTACAGATTAGGGAACTGAAACAGACAGGAGTTAAACAACTTAACCTACGGCCATAGAGGTAGTGTCTGAGTTCAGATTTGAACTCAAGTCTTCCTGATTCTATTCCCAGTTCTCTATCTACTCTACCACTTACTGCCTCTAACAGAATCTTTTATTAAACATTTACCAGGTGCCTAGCAGTATGTTCTGTTCTGGGTGGAATATAAAAGATTCAGACATATTCCCTGCCTAAAAGCATCTGAGAGTCACAGGCAACAATTCTACTATCTAATCCTCAAAAATATGATCTTGACTCTGAAGAAGAAATGTTGGAGATGGAGGGTGGAGAGGGAGATAGAGGCAGAGACTGAGAGAAATCAATCTGGAGGAGTCAATGAAATCTTTCTGAAGTGGTTGGAGCTTGAATAGATGTGGGATCTTCTTACCCTCCCAGAAATATATTCAGAATTTTTCTCTTTCTCCAGTTCCAAAATTATAGTGATCTTTATTTCCTCTATCATCACTCTGTTTCATCAAGTCCACATGCTCTGTTCCTTGCATATTCCTATGATTTCAGTTTCCCTTGCTATCTCTAAAATCTCCTACATCCAGGATCTTAATGTGTCGCCTTGTATTTACCCAGGAATTCCCATCTCTGGCATTCTTCTGGAGACCCAGCCCCCAAGGACACAGGTGATTGAAGGAGAGAAGCTGGTCCTCATCTGCTCAGTAGCTCAAGGCACAGGAAATATTACATTTCGCTGGTACAAAAATGTCGCTGGAGACTGTCTAAGAGAAAAGACACAGAACTCATTGAAGGAAGAGTTTGTATTCTCTACTATAAAGAAGAGTGATGAAGGGAGTTATCAGTGTGCTGCTGACAATAACATCAGCTCCATATTCAGCAGAATAGTCATTGTCACTGTGATGGGTGAGTTCTACTTCCCTACATCTCATCCAGCCAGTGTCCATGTGGGAGAGTACTCATGGGGTCTCAAAGAGGTTCCAGGGGGCTCACAAAGACCAGAGCTCTGGAGGAGATAGGAGAAGTCATCAAGAGAGATGCCAAGGATGGAATAATTTACAATTCACAAATAAGAGAGAAAAGTTTGAGAACCAGCATGTGGGTGTTTTGTTGCTGTTGTTGTTCAATTATTTCAATGGTGTGTGACTCTTTATGATCTCATTTGGAGTTTTCTTGACAAAGATACTGAAGTAGTTTACCATTTCCTCCTTTAGCTCATTTTACATGAGAAACTGAGGCAAACAGGGTTAAGTGACTTGCCCAGGGTCTCACAGGTATTAAGTGTCTGATGCCAGATTTGAACTCAGGAAGATGAGTCTTTATGATTTCAAACCCAGTGCTCTATCCACTATACCACCTAACTCCCTCTAGAGTCTGAGTAGATATCCAGAAAAACATTAGCTAGAAACTGGAGAAGCACAAAATCACAGAATCTCAGAGTTGGAAAGGAACTCAGATACCATCTACTTCTACTAATATCTGAAAGAGAAGAGCAGCTATGACATTATTTGATAAATGTTCATTCAGACTGCTTGGAGGTCTTCAGTGAAAAAGAACCTACTATCTCTAAAGATATCCCATTTGACTTTTGGATGACTTTTATTAGAATATTTTTCCTTATATCAAGCCTGAATTTGCCATGTTGCAACTTCCACATCCCTCCACCAATGTTTCTACCTTCTGGAGGCAATAAAACAAAATTAATGCAAATAATGTCTCTTTTAGAGATAGTCCTTCAGATGCTTGAACTCTTACTGTGCCAAGCTAAGCCTTGTCTTCTCCAGGTTAAGCAACCCTAGTTCTTTCAATTATTCTACATATAAGATCATTTTGAGGTCCTTCACCATCCTTCCTCTGGGCTCTTTTCAGATTATCAATGTCCTATATTACAAGTCATGCCAAAAGGTAATACAGTATTCTGGGTGTGGACTCACCATGGCAGAGAACAGTGGTACCAGCATCTCTCTACCTTACACACTATATTTTTCTTAATGCAGTGTAACATCAAATGAGCTCTCTTGCAGACTACATCAAATTATTGATTCGTATTGAGCCTGTGATCCACTAAAATCCCTGGATTCTTTTCAGATGAAATGCCCCCTCACCATGCTTCTTCTGTCTTCTACTAAAGATGACTTTTTTTAGCCTAAAAATTTAAATTCATCCCTATTAAGTTTCATCTCATTCAACCCAACATTCAAAGTTAGTGAAATTTTGGATCCTGACACTGTCATTTGTATTAGTTAGCTCTCCTAGCTTTTAGTTACCTGCAATTTTGATGAACATATCATCGATTCTTTTATTCAAGTTATTGATTTTATATAGATAGACAGATAGATAGATACACACACACACACATACACACACACACACACACACACACACACACACACATATATAATCAAGATAACGCTCTAGGAAATGTCCCAGCATAAGATCTAGAATTTGGGGATTATAGAAGCCTCTATAGAGGAATGTTTGTGATTGACACCCTTCAGCTATGTGGTTCATGGGCATATTTCAAGACTAGAACCACCCTCTGACGTGTTTCATTTTCTTTCTCAGTTCCAGTGTCTCGTCCTCTTCTCAGCCTCAGTGTAGCTAGGATGCAGGCTGTCTTAGGGGAAGTGCTAGAGTTTCAATGTGAAGTCCTCAAAGGTTCTGCTCCAATCTTTTATCAGTTTTATCATAAAGGTTCAGTCTTGAAGACTGCCTTGGCCCCATTTGGAGATGCGGTATCCTTTAACCTCTCTGTGACAACCGAGCATTCTGGGAATTACTCCTGTGAGGCCAACAACAGCTTCAGTAGCCAGCTCAGTGAGATACTGGAACTCTCCATCTTGGGTAAGTCAGAAGTCCTAGGATCCATTCCAGAATCCCCATGAGGCTGTAAGAAACAAAAACAAAATGCTACCTCCTGTCATGTTGGCTCACAAGTCAGTGCTTTCTGGAAATGGACCACCCTGGATATTTAATAGTATTTTGAACTCTACACTCTAGTACTCATGTTAATATTGCTCTCTTTCTTCTTAGATCCTGCAGAAAGGCACCTACTCATCATGGGAGTCACTGTGTCCTTCCTTGGCATCTTGGGTATTGCTGCTGTTGCTGTTCTGGTTTACTTTAAGTTCAAGAGGAAATCAGGTTTGTAATCCCCAAGATTACTCTCTGTTAAGATGATTGAAAACAGTTTGATAGTAAGGCCTATCCACTGGAATAGTAGTCTTTAAAGTAGAAGCTGGGATCCACTGGAAGACTGGGTTTTGATCCCAAGGCAACCCCAAGGCTTATGTGATTAACTAGAGGGTGAGAAGATGGATTGTATTCAACCTTCTCCTCCATAGCTAGTTGTGGGGCTTGTCTCCAACATTACCACATCTATCTTCACTCCCCAACATTTTATCATTCTGTTCCATCTTCCGCTATACAAGTTACCTATTTCCCCCAACTGAACCAAGTGTGTACTCCATAGACAGAAACAGGTAGATAAGATAGATAGATAGATAGATAGATAGATAGATAGATAGATAGAACATTTATTAAACATCTGGAAATATAAAGAAGCAAAAAAGAGAAGGACCAATCCCTACCCTTAAGGTATATATATTCTAATGAAAGAAAGTAACATAAAAGGCATCTGGAAAGAGGAGGAAAATGGTACCTGCACAGGGGCAAGGCTGCTGGTGAGGAGGTAGAAGAGTCTGGAGGGTAGAGAGTAGAGCTGAGAATCAAGTAAGTATGGCCCAGGCACCTTATGAAATGAAGGTTGGGTCCAGGAATCCCCCAATCAGAACAAAGGGATACAGAGCAGAGGCAGCTCCAGGATGAGAAGCCTGCTGTTGAGAAAATGGAAAGTCTTCAGAGAGAAGTGGAACTGGGGGTTAGAACCTAAACACTACCTGGGCACCCAAAACAGCATCCTGGAAAGTGCCAATTGTAAAATTCAACCTCCTCTCCCTAGTATGTCCACCATTTCCTCCCAGATCATTTTATGGTATAGTAGTGAAGAGGTTTGGGGGTACTTGGCCAAGACACAGTTGTCTGGAATGTTAACCCTTCTCTTTAATCAAGTGATAGTTTACTGTTATACCAGTTGTAGCAGGAGAAGTTCCTTTGGGGAACTTGAAACTTGCCATCCATCTGGTCCAACTCATACTTGATGAAAAAAAATCCCTATCACAACATACTCAACAAATGACCATCCAACCTTTGGGATGATAGTTGGATTAAAGGAAGTTAATGAAATCATCAAAAAAGGCAATATGGAGAAAGACAAGGAGAAAGAGTTCAGGACAGAGTCCACAGAGACCACGGAGGTGGTGGAAACTGACAATGATTCTACAAGCAGACTGGGAAGGATCCTTCAGACACGAAGGAATGAATCATGAAAGATTGGTGTGACAAAACCCCAGGGAAGACAAGGTCTCCAGTGCTGCAGATAGTTCAAGTAATATGAGGATGGGGTAGGGGGAGGTGGGGAAGACAATTGAGTTTAGCAATGAAAAGATCGTTGGATATCCTCAGAGAAAGAAAATTCAATTGCTTGGTAAAAATGAAAGCCAGATAGCAAGATACACAGTAGAAGGTAAGAAGGTAGGTAGGTACAAAGAGCATAGAGAGCTTTGTGCAGGAATTTGGTTGTGAAAGGAGGAAGAGACACAGGACTATAGCTTGAAAAAAAACGGTAGGGTAAAGTGAATGTTTTGTTATTAGGAAAGATAAGGGGGGAGGGGCAAGCCAAGATGACAATGTAGAAGCAGGAAAACTCTGTGAGCTCCCCCCTTAACCACCTAAAATACCTATAAAATATGACTCTAAACAAATTTTGGAGCTACAGAACCCACAAAATGACAGAGAGAAACAAATCTCCCACTGAAGTCAGCCCAGCAGGTGGACAGGAAGGGTATCTTACCCTATAGGAAAGTAGGGGAGAAAGTGATAAGAGGGGAGATGATAGAAGGGAAGGCAGATTGGGCAGGAGGGTAGTTGGAAGCACAGGCTTTTGAAAAGGGACAGAGTCAAAGTAGAAAATAGAACAAGTGGGAGGTGGCATAGGATGGAGGGAAATATAGTCAGTCTTTCACAATATTTCCATTATGGAAATTTTTTGCATTGCTACACATGTACAACCTATATTGAATTGCTTATCTTCCTAGTAAGGGTGGGTGATGAGGGAGAACAGAAAGAATCTGGAATTCAAAGTTTTCAAATCAACTGTTTAAAATATATACATATATATATATATATATATATATATATATATATATATATATATATATTTTTTTTTTTTTTATATGCAACTGGGAAAATGAAGGCTCAGCTCAGGTGTCACCTCCTAAAGGTAGTCTTATCTGATTCCCTTCTGCTATAAGTAAACCCTTCCCTCTTACCTTTTCCTGGAGTACTTTATCTGCATCTCTCCTTTATCACAGAATACTTTCTACTTTTTATCATAGTTACCTACATATATGTCCTATTTCCTTATCCCAAGTAGAATGTAAACCTATCAAGGGCAGGTACAAATAAATGTTTTTACAGATTTATACCTTTAGCAACTTCCACTATGTATGTGTAAGTGTATGTATGTAGTTTATCAATGTTTGTCAAGTGAAGTATGCATGAATGGATTTTGAATTCAGCAGGTATATACTGAGTGAGTGAATGCTATGTGGCTAGATGGTTGTAGGCACTAGGAGGGGTCTAGAATTTTTAAAAATTGAATTTTAAAAATAGAAGTGTTTTTAGAGACCATCTAGTTTTACCTAATTTATTTTTCAGGTAAAAGAACTGAGATGCAAGAAAGGGAAATAACAACCAAGATAACAGAATACATAACTAGTGGTAGAGCCAGGATTAGACATTAGATCTCAAGAAGAAGAACAGTCAGTCTTTGACCAATAGGAATTTACAGTATTATTATAAAGACAAGATTTAAGTCTATGAAACAATACAAAATTGTCATTCTAAACATAATCTATTAATTTATACTCCATCTTTATGAAAGCACAGTGAGTCGACAATAGGACATATTAACTGTTGACTAAAGATTCATGGACTCTCAGAAGTGGAGTAAGGGAAGGAAGGAGGAAAGGAAGGGGGAGGAAGAAGAGAAGAAAGAAGGAAGGAAGGAAGGGACAGAAGAAAGGGAAAGAGGGAAGGAATAACCAAGGGAGGAAGGAAGGAGGAAAGGAAGGATGAGAGAGAAGGGAGGAAAGGAGATGGGGGAGGGGAGGGGAAGAAGGAAGATAAAGAGGGAGGAGGGGGAGAGAAGGAAGGTAGGGAGAAAGGAAGGGAGGAACAGAGAGAGGGAGGAAATGAGGAAAGAAGAAAGGAAGGAGGGGTCAGAAAAGAAAGGAGGGAGGAAGGAGAGACAGAGGAATGAGGAAGGAAAGAAAATGGGAAGGAAGGAAGGAGAGAAGGGAGGGAGAAAGGAAATGAAGAAGGAGAAAAGGAAGGGAGGGGGAAGAAAAAAAGGAAGGGAGAGAGAGGGAATGTGGAAGGGAGGAAAGAAGGAAGGCAGGAAGAAGGGAGGGAAGGAGAGAGGGAAGAGACAGAGAAAGAAGGAAGGGAAGGAGGAAAATAGGGAGGGAATGAGGAAAGGGGGGAAAAGGGAGGGAGGGAAGGAAGGAGAGAAGGAAGGAAGGAAAGAAGGAAGGAAGGAAGGAAGAAAAGAAGGAAGGAAGGAAGGAAGGAAGAAAGGAGAAAGAGAGAGGGAGAGAGGGAGGGAATGAGGAAGGGAAGAAGGAAAGAAAGAAAGAGGGAAGGAAGGAGGGAGGAAGAAAAGGAGGAAGGGGAAAATGAAGGGAGGGGGAGGGAATGTAGAAGGGAGGAAGGGAGGAAGAAAGGGAAGGAGAGAGGGAAGGGACAGGGGAAGAAGGGAAAAAGGGAGAAAGGGAGGGAAAGAGGGAGGAAGGAAATGAGGAAGGAAAGAAGGAAGGAAGGAAGGGAAGGAGAGAGGGAAGGGACAGGGGAAGAAGGGAAAAAGGGAGAAAGGGAGGGAAAG
>CM053586.1:242346009-242357986 GCA_028646515.1 Pseudochirops corinnae | reverse complement strand
TCTCAGATTTTGGTAAAGCAACAGGATCAAAGTGATTCTTGTAAGAACTATATAGATGTGTAAGATTGGCTTTTAAAAATTTCTCTATCATGGAAACTCAAAATTTGAACATGTTTCGTAATAACATCAAATGTTTGGATTTTTGATGCAATGTTGTAACTGTTTGTGAAACTTTATTGTAATGCTTGTGCCTAGCCCCGTGTGGCTAAGAAAAGTGAACCATGTCTTTGTGCCTTTGGTGTTAAATCATGTTTCTGTAAGCCCCTGTCAAGCCTGACTGCTCCAGCTTGTACTCTTGCTCCTGAGCGAACGTCTGAGCCTAGGCATCTGGAAAAGACAATGTGGACAGCTTCTCCAAGAATCCAGGCCTGTACCGGAACTGCTACAGCTTCAAATTATTGCTTTGTATTCTCATTGTGTTACCTTGATCTCCCTTACTGTTAGGAAAGATGTTTTGAGAATCTTATGTGACAATTTCTGAGAGTTTACAGAGTTTTCACTTGAGTCTTGCTAAATTGATGTGATGAGTTGTGGAGCAGAGCAGTGTTTGCCGCTCCAACCTGAATGTATAGCTATTCTATGAACCAAGCAAAGTTTGACATTTGTAACTGAGTGTTTTGTTTGTTACTCCATTGTAAAGTTACCAGTTCACCCTTGTGGAAAGTACTCTGCAGACCCTCCTTCGAAACAAAAAGGGGGAGGTCCGGGGAGGATAGGGAGAATCAACCCTTTTGGGGAACGGGGTATGCTTTGCTTATGTTGTTCCAGATGGAGAATCCAAAGGCAAGTGGATACCTACTCAGTGGCTTCATCTCCCCGCCAACCATAAGATATCAGAAAGAGCAACAGAGAAGGCATCAGAGAAGAAGGCCCAGACGAGGTCAGAGAAAGAACCATGGTCTTCAATGCCTGTGTCAGTTGCTGACCATTCTGACCATCATGCCAGCTACAACAGGTGGTGCCATCGGGGATCCGCAGGACTGGGCATATGTACGGAACCCCACAGAGATAAGAGCAGTGACCTGAGGGGAAAGGACTGCCCATCCAATAGTATATGGAAACATCACCTGTTATGTGCCCGGCTCAAATTCACCCCCTCCATACGTTAATGTTTCAATTACCTTTACTTTCACCAGCATAGGGGCCATCCTGCCTTGGTGCTTGTGGAAAGGCAAGAATAGAACTGCTCTGCCTTCCCACTGCTTGGATGTGACAATTGTGCAGACAGTGTTCTATTGTGCTCATGGGATACTCTGTAGGATGCAATATTTGGCCCCAAACAACCAACCCTGTCAAATGAGTTACCCTCAGACTTCAGAGTTATGCAAAGGCCCCTGCCATAAGCCTCCCATGCCTCTCTGTCCTCATACTCAGCACAATGTAACTCTTACAGACCAATGTGTAGACACTGTTGACATTGGGACCTTTACACAGCCTGGATTTGACTGTTATCACCTGTTTAATAATGACACATGGTCCCGGGGCCGAGTACCTTTTCCTGGAGGGACTATTCCTGTGTGGGTAGGATTCACAGAAGATCCAAAGAATCGCACCTGGTATGCTTGGATGGTTACTGTAGGTCCAGGTGGTTTGTTCACAAACCTTACTGGATATAATGCCCACTCTTATGGAGGAGTTTGCTTTACTGACCCCCGCTATGCCTTTGCTGTCAAGTCTAATAGTGCTAGTAAATGTATAGTGCAACGTCTTAATAATACGTTGTATAATTTTACTTGTTATGATTGTTTAATCACCCCTTGTACTTCCCATTATAATTGGTTGTTTATAAGTGAAATTTATGTGGTACAGAAACCCGTGTATGAAGGATGGTATCCTACACCTACTGACCACACACTACTTAAGGATATTTTGCAAAAAATGTGTGATCTTCCTTGGACTTCATGGGGAACCCTTTTGTTATGGGGAATTGTCCTACTTTCAGGGCTTTTTATTTCCTTTTGTTGTTGTCTTCCTCTTGCATTGTGCCTGTTTTGCGTTATGCCTCAAAATACCCTTGCCATGTGGCACGCTGACGCCCTCCTTTTTCAAAACAAAAAGGGGGAGATTGTAAGGGCCTTTTAAGCCGTTTGTGTAACTAGAAGTCTGACCTCGGTCAGTGTGGCCTTGCTGACAAGAAAACCTGGAACAGGTCCATAAAGCATCCGGGTGTACGTTCTTCCTTGATGTTGTTTACCAAAGGACTCAGCCTGTTTCTCACGGGAACAAGTGCTTTGGGGGGACAACAGGCATGTAGGCATTGACGGGCACTCCCCGCCTATCAGGATCTTGTTGCTAGGATGCATGACTAAGAGGCAGACAAAGAAGGGTTAAAAAGGGCTTGGAGATGTGGTGGGGTGGAGCAGCAAGGAGCCAAAAGGTGTGTATGTATGGTGACAGGGACGCTTCACAATAAAGACGCGTAATACCACTGAGGAGTGTGTCAAACTATCTGTCCATATCCGGAGTTTACTCCTAGAGTTGTTGGAGCGACTGGGGTTTACGTCCAAAGTGTCGTCGGAGCGACTGGGGTACCTGCAGGGTCGTTAGGGACCGGGTGCAACTGCAGGCTTTGGTAGGTACTTCGGGGTTGTCCCGTCTGGCCGGCCCAGACACTATATATCTTAATTTAAAAATATTTTACTGCTAAAAATATGCTAACCTTTATCTGAGCCTTCAGCATAATCTTTTTTTGCTGGTGCAGTGTCTTACCTCAATGTTGATGGCTACTGACTGATCAGGATGGTGGTTGCTGAAGGTTGGGGTGACTGTGGCAATTTCTTAAAATAAGACAGCAGTAAAGTTTGCTTCACCAATTGACTCTTCCTTTCATTTGAACATCTAGAGGCCATTGTAGGATTATTAATTAGCCTCATTTTGATGTTGTTGTGTCTCAGAGAATAGGGAGAATGGAGGAGAGGGAGAGAGTCAGGGGAATGGCAGACAAATGGAGCAGTCAGAACACATATAACATTTATCAAGTTCACCATCTTATATGGGCGTGGTTTGTACTACTATAATAATGACATCAAAGATCACTGATCACAGATCACCATAATAGATATAATAACAATGAAAAAGTTTTACATATTGTGAAAATTACCTAAATGTAACACATAGAAACATGCTGTTGGAAAAACGACAGCAACAGACTTGCTTGACCAGAGTTGCCACAAACCTATTTGTTAAAAAAAAAATGTAGTATCTGCAAAGCTCAATAAAGCAAAGTACACTAAAACAAGGCATGACTGTATTAGGAAGAGTAGTCTGGCTGTTGTGTCAAGAACAGAATGCAGAGGGGAGAGAAGGAAGATAGAAAGATCAGTTAGGAGACTGTTATTGTGGTCTAGGTTAGATGTATTAAAGTCTGGACTGATATGGTATGGTATCAATATGAAAGGAAAGAAAGGGAGTCATTAGAAGGATTCTATGGAAATAAAGTTAACAGGACTTGTTGACCATCTAGATAAGAGTGATGGAGGAGTCAAAGATGACTTTGAAGTCATGAACCTGAGTAACTAGAAGGGAGGTGATGTTACTTTTTGATAAACTTAACCAGGAATCCAGACGTGAAGAAAAAGGAGGTAGAGAAAGCTCAGCCAATGCTGTCAAGTAGGCATTCCTTGGATGGATTCACGTTAATACTCAGCTGCCTGGCTTCTGGAGCAGCATAAGCTGAACTTACACAAACATTTCACTTCTCTTGGCCTCTCTTTTCTCATCAATTAAATGAGAGGGTTGGGCTAGATGAGCTCTAATTGTTCCTTTGAGCTCTAACATTCATGACATGCTTCTATTAATCAATCAGTGAGCATCTATTTTAAATGACTGTTGTGTGACAGGCACTTTGTTAGGCACAGGAGAAAGAAATACAAAGAACTAAGTGACTTTTACTCTCAATGAGCCATAAACACCTTGGGTTTTACAAAGACAGAAACCCCGAGTCCTAGCACCTAAGTAGGCTATTAAATTGCTTTTCTAGTTCTCTCTCTCTCTCTCTCTCTCTCTCTCTCTCTCTCTCTCTCTCTCTGTGTGTATGTGTGTGTGTTTCTCTCTCTCTGTCTCTCTCTCTCTCTTACTCTCTTTCTCTCTCTCTGTCTCTCCTCTCTGTCTTATCTCCTCTCTTCTCTCCTTTCCTCTTCTTCTCCCTCTCTCCCCTCCCCCCACATACTTTTTTTTCTCATCATAAACTCTCTCTACTTGCCACTGTATATAACTTGGTCTATACCAGCCCAATGGCCTCTGTCAGACTCTCCTAAGTCATCTGGATAACTTCAGGCTCTGCAAAAAATGCTGTCTTGCTGGGTACATGATTTAGACAGAAAGGGTAATAACCATAAGCAAATTAAGAGAGCAAGGAATAGTTTACCTGTCAAATCCATGGAGAGGGGAAGAATTTATGACTAAACAAGAAATAGAGAACATTATGAAATACAAAATGGACAATTTTGATTATCTTAAATCAAAAAGGGTTTGCACAAACAAATCCAATGCAACCAAGATTAGAAGAGAAGCAGAAAGGTGGGGAATAATTTTTAATTCCAGTGTTTCTGATAAAGACTTCATTTCTAAAATATATAGAGAATTGAGTCAAATTTATAAGAATACAAGTCATTCCCAAATAGATAAATGATCAAAGGAAATGAACAAGCACTTTTCAGATAAAGAAATTAAAGCTATTTACAATCTTATAAAAATGCTCTAAATTTCTATTGATTAGAGAAGTACAAATCAAAACAACTCTGAGATACCACTTCATACCTATCTGATTGGCTAATATGAGAGAAAAGAAAAATGATCAGTGTTGAATATGTGGGAAAATTGAACACTAAAGAATTGTTGGTAGAGTTGTGAACTAATCCAACCATTCTAGAGAGTAACTTGGAACTGTGACCAAAGAGCTATAACACTGTGTATACCCTTTGATCCAGCAATACCACTACTAGGTCTGTATCCCAAAGATATCATAAAAAAGGGAAAAAGACCTACATGTACAAAAATATTTATAGCAGCTCTTTTTGTGATGGAAAAGAATTGGAAATTGAGGGGATGCCCAACAACTGGGGAATGGCTGAACAAGTTATGGTATATGAATATAATGCAGTGCTGTTGTGCTATAATAATAATAAGCAGGCAAATTTCAGAAAAACCTGGAAAGACTTGTATGAAATGATGCTGAGTGAAATTAGCAGAACCAGGAGAACACTGTACACAGCATCAGCAATATTGTGCAATGATCAACTTTGATAGATTTAGTTCTTAACAATACAATGATCTAAGACAATTCCAAAAGACTCACGATGGCAAATCCAAAGAAAGAACTATGGAGTCTGAATGCAGATCAAAGCATATTATTTTCTTTTTTGTTATTGTTATTTTTTCTTTCTCATGGTTTTTCCCTTTTGCTCTGATTCTCCTTTTGCAACGTGACTAACGTGGAAATAAATTTAATATGATTGAACATGTATAACCTATATCAGAATGCTTGCTGTCTTGGGGAGAAGGGAGGAAAAGAGAAAAAAAATTGGAACTCAAAATCTTATTCACTAAAAGTGAAAAAATATTTGAAAAATGAAATATTATTAAATGGGGGGGGGATGGTATGTTATCTGAGCTGTTCACTATGTCCTTCTCAGAGGGTGGGTGGGGGATGCTTTCCAGGAGACCTTCCAGTTTCTCCCATGGACAACAGCTCTCCCACCACATATACACATGCAAGCTCTTCCACTCCCCCTCCCCCAACCTTACTGTAATTTTCTTTGACAAGTGTTACCACTTCCAAAATAGAGGCACCAGGAAGAGAAGCAGGTTTTGGGAAAAATATAATGAATACATTTTTAGACATTGCTCTGAGGTGACAGTAGAACATAATATTAGTAATTCATTTCCACAGTGCCTTAAGGTTTGCATCACCCTTGTCTCACAACCCTGTGAGGAAGCAGTGCAAAGATTATGATCCCTATTTTCAACATGGAGAAACTGAGAATCATAAAGGTGAACTTGCTTTCCTGAAGCCACACAGCTAGTAAGGGGCAGGTCTGGAAATCCAACCCAGGTCTTTAGACTACATGCCCGGGGTCCTTGTCACTAGATTACCCTGCCTCTTCCCTTGTAAATATGCTAGTTGCCAATGAAATAATCAGTACTATTCCTGACAGGAAATGATGACTTGGCAAATGGATTAATGCTACTTTTCATCCCTGACAGTGATCAAAAAAGTGCCCTGAGTTAGGAAGAAAGAAATTCCTGCCAGTAGCCATGACTAGAAACCCAGTACGCATGCAAAGGACATTTATCTTGTTCAATATGACTTTTGTTCTTGCAATTTGGAGTGTTTTATTTTTCTCTTGTCAGTGGGGAGGGTGGTCCAGTTTGACATTTTGATAGCTGATCATTTGTGAAGATTGCTAGCCTAAGGACTGTGTTTTTATTAGGGATTGGGGGTGGAGGTGGGGGGGGAGAACTTGTCAAGCAGGAAGCCATATGGTACCAGATGGTTATACCAGCCAGGAAAGGAAGCTGTTCTCACTTTCTTCAAATCTTAGGCTCAGATCTGTAAGAGATCTCAAGAGATCATCCAGTCTATCTCCTTGTCTGTTAGGCATTGTTTTCTCTCCTTCTCACTATAATACCCTCACTACAGAGTAGGAAAATGTCTCATGGAGACATACTCTGGTACGGGCAACACAACTAAGCATGAGGCCAACCCCTCACCCCAATCAGTTCTCAGTTCTCATTAGAGTATCTTCCAACCATAGCAATCAACTCTGGTCTCTCAATTCATTCCTAAAACCCACAGAGAGATAAGACTACTGGATGCTTTCCAAGTACACCCCCTCCCTCATTTTCTCTGAAGCAGACTCGGAATTCACTGCCTAAGATTCCACTTCCAAGAAATGAACCTCCAGTTAGCAACACAATTCACATAAAATGGTAATAAAAGAACAGAACCCAGCACCGTCACAGGCTGTGAACCACAACTCCCTGTATTGGACCTAGTCCCAAAGGACTATTCTTAAACAGCACTGGAATTATGCTTCCACACATTCTGTCACTGCAGCACCATTATGGCCAGTCATAAGCCCTAGTGGCCTACTAGCACTACCTTTCATATGTTATTTAATTACCTCCTCTCCTCCCTGAAGTTTTTAATTCCTATAGGTGATCTCAGACTTGTGGCGTCTCAGACTTGTGGAGTATGTTTGTTTTTTAAGACTTTTTTTTGCTCAGAATTTTAGAATATACTCATTACTCACTGTGAACCAAGTATGATTGTGAAATGGTTTATTGCGATGGATTAGTTTGATGATCTAAGACAAGACATTTGGGCTGACTCACAGATCCTTTCTAACAATATATTCCTTACTTTACAGTTATAGTGGGAATTGTGGTTCTAATCTCACTTCTCCCATTTGCTACTGTGCAACCTTGGGCAAATCTCTTCATTTCTCTGGGCTTCAGTTTCCTCAGGTATAAAATGAGATGGTTGGCTTAGATGACCCCCAAGGTATAGATGTGACTCTCTCTGGTACTAATTTAAATGCTGGAAATATGGATAGACTCTTAAACCTATCCATGAAATCATTGTTTAGGCTCTTTAATGAGATTTTTTTTCCTCCCAAGCAAAGATTGATTCCTTTAAATGGGCAATATTTATGTTATGTTGGGACTAACATATATCAAAGCCAACACACATCACTCTGAAGAGATTAGAGCCATATATGAGAACTGAATCCTATTGAGTCAAATAGTTATTGGGTTCAAGACCCAATTCAAACCAATATTCAGACCCAGTACTAACTGTGAAATTAATGTGTGTGGTTTTCTTTGCTGAGATGATCCTACATCCAGCCTCACCCTGAGAGATGAAAACATAGTGCAGAATGGGCTTCTCTTCCTGTTTTGTCTTTCATTTGGACAAGACTTAAAGTCAACCTATTTGTAGGGTAGCACTGTGGGAAGATCACTAGATCTGAAGTTAAAGGACCAGCTTTAAAGCTTGGATCTGTTCCTAAATTACCTGTTTGATCTCCAATAAATCTCATTAGGCCTGTTTCCCATGAGGAGGTTGGATTACATGATCTCTAAGCTAGTTGGCACAATTGATAGAGTGCCAGACCTAGAGTCAGGAAGACTCATCTTTCTGAGTTCAAATCTGGCATCAGACACCTACTAGCTACATCACCCTGTGCAAGTCACTTAGTCCTGTTTGCCTCAGTTTCCTCATCTGTAAAATGAACTGGAGGAGGAAATGGTAACCACTCCAATATCTTTGCCAAGAAAAGTCCAAATGAGGCCATAAGGAGTCAGACACAACTGCAACATCTGAACAACAAGAAGCTCCCTTCCAGATCAAAATTTGTGATGTGACCTAAACATTTACATTTGCTTCACTGCTTCAAAAGATCTAGACTTGTTATAGAAGACCTTATTTGATGCCAACATTTATTTTATTCTTATTTTTTGATATCCCAGAGGTATACATCCTATTTCTCAAATAGTATCATTATTACTCCAGGAGAAAAAGAACCTTTCATTTATATGGCCCTTGTTTGAATTATAAAATCATTTAGATGCCTCAGGCTCATAACATGAGTCCACTACCATATATTTGCTGTTCAAATGAATGTGGACACAAGCCTACTTCACTCTTGCTCCTATAATTATTGCAATTTACTCCTTTCTTTCCTCATTTCAGATCCTAGTCCTTAATATGCCTTAGAACAGAAGCCTCAAACATAGGGCCAACACTCTAAAGTGTTCCTTGGGCCAGATTAAAATGTAATTAGGAAATGTTTAACAAAATAAATAAAAAACCAATAAAACATGAGAACGTTACATTTTAAAACTTGGTCACAATGTGGCCACAAGGATATTTATGGATGTATTAATGGCCTTGTTTTTATTTGAATTCTGTGCCACTGCCTTTATAAATAGAACTTCATGAGTTGCCCACTTGCTGATCAACTCTGTTGTGATGAGGCTTTCTGCATGTTGGTCCTTGGCCTGTGGAGCAAGACTTCCTAGTATTGCCAACACTGGAAACTCATTCAGTTTGATAGGACCTGCTAGGTGGGTGGCCCAGCCTTTGAGAGCATAAGACTATGTCTATGACTCAATGAGACATAAGAAACCTTTAATCAGGCTTTAACTGGGGAAAGTCAACAGAATGTGAAGTTACATGAAATGAATAATCCATGTCAGTCACAGTCACCTTTAGAGCTGTAAAAGTGAATATATTTGATCTAAGAAGCAGGGAGAGAATATCAAGCAGAACTCCAAATAGATAAGTTTCTCATGAGACTTATCGGGCTTAGAGCCAAGTGGAAAGATTGTGATTATCCCATGAATTTGATCACCGTAGACAGCAAAATTGGGTAATTTTGATGACAAAGTTTTTTTTTTTTCATTTTGCTATCATTCACAGCTTAAATAAGCTAGTTCTTTTTTTCCTTTTTTTTTTTTGGAGGGAGGAGGGCAGGACAATTGGGGTTAAGTGACTTGCCCAAGGTCACATGGCTAGTAAGTGTTAAATATCTGAGGCCAGATTTGAACTCAGGCCCTCCTGACTCCAGGGTTGGTGTTCTATTCACTGAGCCACCTAGCCACCCCAACAAGCTAGTTCTAAAGCACAACAATAACACCTAGCACAGAGTCACTTAAACTTGGGCAATCAAGACATCCTCCTGAATGGTGGTAGGGATTAGTTGACTTGGTGAATATAATTTAAATTCCACATCTCTTTCTTTTGAAATTTAACCTGTTGTCCTTAAAGGACCAACTCCAAGATTGCTTTCTCCAGGAAGTCTTTGCTGATACCTCTGACATGAAAGACATCATAAATTATTTGCTAAAATCCTAGGCAAACTCTATGGATAGCAATCCTTTGTTCCTTCTAGGAATCAGGTCAAGAAAAGAAATGAGTAGGACTGACATGACTTGTTCTTGATTAAACCATGTTATAAACAATGTTTGTTTAACATCTTTTCCCCATGTTCTAGATTTGCTACAGTCGCTGATGTCAAGTTTGCCCACATGTAGTCTGCAGATCCATTCCTGTTCCCTTTTGGAAAATGTAGACATTTGATCTTCTCTAGTTCTATAGTAATAGTATATAGTTCTAGTAATATGGTAATAGTAATATAGGAGTATAGTACTATAGTAATAATAATAGTTGACCTTTATATGATAATTTAAAAGTTGCAAAGCACTTTACAAATATCTCACTTGATCACATGACCCCCATGAAATAGATATTACAGAAAATAATTTTTTTCCATTTTACTGATGAATCTGAGGCTCAGAGATGCCAAGGGTCATGCCTCTGGTTACATAACTAATACATGTCAGAGGCATGATATGAACCCAAATCTTTCTAGGTCCAAGTGCAGTACTCTGTCCATTACAACATACAATAGCCTCTTACATTGTGGTACCTTTCCCATTCTCCGTGATCTTTGAATGGTCATTGACAAGGACTCAGCAAGCCCCAGAATGTAGTTCATTTGCGTTACATGACTTGAACTAACTAAGAGCAGGGAAGCATTCATTCTCTTATTACCTTTTTTTTTTATCTTTGGTAGGGATAGAGAGAGGGACTACATCCACAGTTTCATTAGTACAGCAGTACTTACTTGAGCCAGTTTGAACAGGCTTAGAAGGGCCAATTTTTAAAGTTTTATTATGAACATTAACACCTTGGAAACCAGTGATAGAAATCAGGGTTTGATCAATTGCTTTGTTGATTGTCCAGAGGTGTCAAACAAGGCGAGGGCCTGAATATGGGCCTGCAACACTCCTGAGAGCAGCCTAAACGAGCTGAAAATGTAACTGGGTAATATTTAACAAAACAAGTAAAAATAAAATAAAACAGCATTCGTTACATTTTAAAGTCAGTATTGGGGTAGGGATCTTTATGTATGGTTCAGTGACTCTAGTTCTAACTGAATTTGACACCACTGGTCTGAATTTAAGAAAGTTGGGGGGGGGGGGGGTGGAGTCAAGATGGCGGCGTAAAAGCAGGAGAACTCTGTGGCTCTTCCTATAACCACTTCAAATACCTATAAAATTAAGAGTGTATGTCATTTTAATTTTAAAGCTCCACAACCCACAAAATGACAGAGTAACAAAGCTCCCGCTGAAGACAGCCCAGCAGGCAGACAGAAAGGGTTCATCACAGCACGCTGGGAGCAGAGCCCAGCCCCATGCAGTTTTAGCCCTAGGCTGTCCAGGAGAAGCCTCAGCTGGAGCTTTCAGGAGAGCGGATCACAGGCGGCTGTGGTGGTTTCCAGAATTAAGAACCCATAAGAGCCAAGGACAAAGGGAAAAGGTCAGTGGAACTTGGCTAAATTTGGGGGAGAAGGTTTGGCCAACTGACTCCAGAGCTAGAAGCAGTCTGAAGCGCCGGCCCTGCAACTGTCTCCATGTGTCTGCTTCAGAGCTTACTGCCTGCAGATTGCAGGGGGGCCAAGCAATCATTCAGAGGCTAAGTGCTCTTGCCTTAACCTGCCTGGATCAGGATCATGGCCTTGGGTGGTGGTCCTGAGGTGTGTGACCAGTGAGCCAAAGATCATGGGGGCTGCAGAGATGGTGGCCTCCTAATAGCTCTGGCAGCTGCAAAAACCCCAGTGATTTGGGACAGAGCTCTCCCCTCTGAAAGCAAAGTTCTACTGAGCCCAAAAGTCAAGTTACTGACTGGCAACATGAGCAGGCAAAGGAAGCAAAGCAATCCAACTTTAGATTCCTTTTTTGGGGACAAAAAGGATCAAAGCATAGAATGGGAAGAAGACAACACGGTCAGAATTCCCACACCAAAAGCTTCCAAGGAAAATGTAGACTGGTTACAAGCCATAGAGGAGCTTAAGAAGGATTTTGAAAACCAAATAAGAGAAGTGGAGGAAAAATTGGGGAGAGAAATGAGAATGATGCAAGAAAATCATGAAAAGAGAGTCAACAACCTGACGGAAGAAAATAACACCTT
>CM053586.1:242315287-242345509 GCA_028646515.1 Pseudochirops corinnae | reverse complement strand
GCGAGAGAAAAGAGAGAGAGACAGAGAGACAGAGAGACAGAGAGAGAGAGAGAGAGAGAGAGTGAGAGAGAGAGAGAGTGAGAGAGAGAGAAAGAGAGAGAGAGAGAAAGAGAGAGATAGAGACAGAGAGACAGAGAGAGAGACAGAGACAGAGACAGAGAGAGACAGAGACAGAGAGACAGAGAGAGAGAGAGACAGAGAGAGACAGAGAGAGACAGAGAGAGGGTTTGACTTTTAAAGATATTATTTGGGAGTATAAAACAATCTTATTTGCTTTTGTAATGTATTTCAAAATGTTCTTTTTTTAAAATTGGGATCAACTGTGCACTCTTCTAATTGATTAACCTTGAAATATGAAGGTTATTGTTTTTTTTCTGGAAGTCTATAAAATTTATTGCTTAGTATTGTATTTCTAAAAGTTGACTACACAGTTTTTCGTGAATTAAAATTGAAATTTTGTTCTGTTGGTATTCTGGAAATTCACTCAATAGGTACTTTGCCATTTGCTTTCTGAATTTCTGGGAAATATATGAATTTCTTGATTAGGGTATTTAGATTTTTTTTTTATCATTTTTCCAAAAGATTGACAGTCTTTTGATTAGTTGTTTATATCCTATCTTCAAATTCAGCACTCTTGTTTTATATAACCCTACATATTCTTCCAATCTGGTGTCTTTTAGGGGCATCATTCAACTCACTTTTTTTACATCTCTGATTTTTTACATTCCCATTCTGTCATTTTCTTTTTTGAGAAAATCTGGTGATTTAGTGAATTGCCTCTGTCTTTTATCCTAAATTCTCTATTTTCTTATTAAACTGGTTCATTTTTCCCTTGAGAACTCTTCATCTCTTTCCTTATTTTATTTTTTAAATTTAATTCTTTTCTATTCTGAGCCATTTTGGAGGCTACTGAATTAAAGAGCAAGTAATTAATGGCCAGTGAGATGGTCTTCAGTTATTTCTTGTGTGTGACTAACACAGTGGAAGTTTCTTTGTTTTCCCTTTTCCCATCATTGCTTGTTTTTTGGTTATACCATTGGGCATTTTTCTTGTGTATTTGAGGTAGAGAGGTAGGAGCTGAGCCCGAGGTTATCTCTTATTCCACCATCTATATAAGATTCTTCAATAGATAACATTTCTAGTTAGTTAATATTTAAATTAAATATAATTTCATAACTAATTTGGTTAAATATTAATTTAAAATTTAATTAAATAACAATTAATTATTTCTATACAGTTAATATGTGGGCAGGTCCACAAATATTATTATCATCCTCAGGGTTCAGATTAGGAAACTGAGGCTCAGCCAGGTAAAGTGATTTGCCCCAAGTTACACAACTAGTACCTATCAGAGGCAGGATATGTACTCAGATGTTCTGACTCCATCAGTCAGAACTTCTTTCAGTCTACTATACAGACACTCAGGGAGGTGGAATATTTTAATCCAGGAGTGTACAAGAGGCAGTTCAAACTGGCTTTCTGCAACCAACTGTTAATGTTTTGCATGTGAACATTTATACCTCAGAATCTGGCAAATATCACAAATCAGAGATTGATTTTTTTTTTTTTAGAGATCGATCTTTTTTTGTTTTATTGATTGTCTAGATTTAAGCAAGGTGGTGGAGAAAATGTTAATGATGCAAATTAAACTTAAAAGTTTGTGGGTAGCATTTTCCCCCAGAGAGTCAGTTGTTAAACATTTATCAGAATGTCTCTGCTTTGATCTCTTCTTTAAATTCCGGACCCATATAATATTACACTATTGGTGAAGTGCTCAGGTGGTCTGACAGTTCTATAAAACTATTTGGAATTATGCTAGAAAAATGACTAAACTTTTCATACCCTTCAAAACCCAGCAACCACAACTATGCACATTCTCCAAGGTGATCAAAAACATAAGTGCCATGTGTGCCAAAATATTTACAAAAAAATATTTTCATAGTAGAAAAAAAAACCCGGAAAAAGTTTGGGAAATGTCTATGCCTTCAAAAATTATAGTATATAATGTAATAGAATATTACTATGTGTTGTATAAATGGCATTTTGTTTATGTTGACTGTGTTGTTTTCCTCTTTTGCGGGGGAGGAAGGATGTTTTAAGGATTTGACTGGTCCAGAAGACAAAGATTTGAATGAATAGTGGGATTTCATTGCCACCTGAAGCATAGAGAGCCATACCTTGTAGTTTATAAAGAGCAGTTAAGCAAAAAATAATACAGTCGGAGTACATCTGCATTCTCTCATAATTTCAAACCAGAAATGAATGAAAGTCAAAAATTTTTGGCCACCCACCAAGGTTAAAGGGCTGTGTGTTCCCTCCATGCCATAGGGAGTGAGAAGCTGAATGAAGCAATCTCAAACACAGCAGTGATACAGGAGTCAGCCCAAGGCTGTGTAGGTGAAGTGTCAAACTCCTGGTACAGGTAATAAATACAATAAGACTGGAGAAAAGCTATCCTCCATTTGGTTTATAATAGTTTATAATTTAACATATTGTATTATGCAATATAACAATTATATTATACAATATATATTATATATATAACAACATACATTATATTATATATTATATATATATAACAATATATATTGTATTATATATTATATATAACAATATAACATATATAACAAATAATATTATACAATATAATAACATATCTATGATATTATAAATATGTAATGGTTACATAATAATATATTGTATGATATAATAAAATATTTTATATTATAATGATTATATAATAACATATAATATAATAGTTTATAATAGTCAGAGAAGGCTTTCTGGGTAAGGCAGGATTTGAACAGCTCATTGGAGAATGAGTAGGAATGGCTTAGATGGGCAAGAGGGTGACAAGCATTCTAGCAGTGTCACCTGGAGGCAGCCAGGTGGCACAGTCTATAGACTACTGGAATGGGTGTCAAGAGTCCTGCACCTACTAGGTCTGTGACCCTGGTTAAGTCACTCAACATCTTTCAACCTCTGTAAAATGGGGATGACAATAGCTCCTAACTCCAAGGGTGGTTGCAAGAATCCAATAAACTAACATATATAAAGGCACTCCAAACCACAAAGTGTTATAAAATATTAGCTGTAACAATGATGGTGATAACAAAGACGATGATGAAGAGGAAACAGTGAGAACAATGGTCTCATATTTGAAATGTACAAGGAAGAACACCCCTTTTCCCCTCCTCGTGCTTCCTGTCATCCTTGTCTTTCTTCTCCTTTGCTTCTTCCACCTCTTCTTTTTCTGTCTCCTCTTTTTCCTCTTATTTTTCTTTGCTAGAACATGAGACTTATTAAATGAAAAGTTTTGAGAATTCCTACCTTGGATAATCTTTGTCTCCTCCCTCTCTTGCAGTTCCAGTTTGTGGACAATCTGGTGAGTTACATTTTCTTTTTCATGGTCTCCAAATAACTGTTCATTGGCAAGTTCAGGATCACAGAGCTAGAAACCATGACATTGATAGTATTCCTCAGATTAACATTTCCCAGGTTCTCTTTTGGTTGGAAAATACCTTGGGCATGAAAGATATTAGACCAGGACTCTAGACTCAACTCTGCCACTAACAACATAACAAGGATAGATAGACAGACAGATAGATAGATAGATAGATAGATAGATAGATAGATGGATGGATGGATGGATGGATGGATGGATAGATACATAGATAGATAGATAGATAGATAGATAGATAGATAGATAGATAGATAGATAGATAGATAGATGGACGGACAGACAGACAGACAGATAGATAGATAGATAATGTACTTGGTACATATAGCATACCTAACTGAATGATTGATTGTGTACATACATATATGTGTATAGAGATATATAGATATATATATAGATATCCAAATATGTACACACAAATGCACCCATCACCTAAAAGACAATAATTAAAGAGTATAGTATTTTGAGTCAGAAAACCTGGATTCAAATCTCAGCTGTCACCTGCAACTGTGTGACCCTGAGCAAATCACAACTTTGTAGGTCTTTAGTTTCCTCATCTCTAAAATGGGCAGCTTGAATTGGATGACCTCATTTCCAGTACTAATATTCTATGATATCGCTTTCTGGAAATGGTGGCTGGCATTTGAGCACCCTTCCTAGCAAGGTGGCCATGCACTTCTATTGTGGGGTCAGAGAACCTTCATTCATATCTGATACTTAACACCTATGTGACCTTTGACAAGTCACATATATATATATATATACTCTCTCTGCCTCAGTTCCCTCATCTGTAAAGTGAAGGGTTAGATGACTTCTAAGGTCACTTACTGCTCAAAACCTATGATGTCCTATAATATGGGTGAGGAGAAGCTATCATTGTGAAGCAGAGGGGAGAGAAGTGGGAAAAAATGTAGTTCCCAACATCATTCCTAACAAGCCAGCTCCAAAAAAGAGTTAATTCAGCCCTTTCTCTTCCTGAGGACTTTAGTTGATCCCATAGATGTCCTTTTTAAAATGATCTTTCATTGTTTGAATTACATTGACAGACTTCTCTCAGTTGGTGAGCTAATGTCTGCAGGCTGGGAGGTGCCTTTGAAAAGCAGGGACATCTGGGATGGGAGTGGGGGAAATAATGTAGGGACACCCTCTATGAGCCCAAAATACATTGAGAAAAAGGGACAATCATCCTTCTGTGTATCATATGCTAACTCCCACAGCTGTGGTTATGAGTTCTGTCAACTTTGCCCCTTTTTTCTTCTTCACATCAGCTATACTGAAGCCAGTGATTTTCCTCATGCCTCCATGGACCACTCACTTCAAAGGGGAAACAGTGCTTCTGAAATGTGATGGATTTCACTCCTATGTAACAGAGGAAACACAATGGTACTTCAACAAGCAACTACTTGAAGAAACCTTGAGCTACATCAGGGTTAAAAAGTCTGGACAGTACCAATGCAAGACCCAGAATTCACCCCTCAGTAATCCTGTATCCTTGTATTTTTCAAGAGGTAAGAGAGCAAGCTTGGGCCCCCAAAAAGAGATATGAGAAGGTGCTTTCCTCTACTTCTTTGCAGAAATTGGAGTTTGTAGGTGTTGAAATATTACATGCAACATCAAACTTTTTCAACATATTGATTAGTTTGGCTGAAGTTTTTTTCTTCCTCTTCTTAAATCCTTTAAATATAAGTGACATAGAAATAGCAAGTACCAAAAGAAATCTATTAATTTAGTCTTTTAAAATTGGTTTCAGTTCCCTCATCTCAGTCTTGCTCCAGGCTTGGGGCTAAATCTCCGTGATCTCCAGGCATAGGTTTTGCATGTTAATGTTTCCTGGACTAGAGACTGGAGATCAGTTAGAAGTTTTATAGGACAATAACGTAGTGTCCCCATTTTCAAGACCTTCTTTTCCCATACCTGGTTAGTCAAGAATCTGTCTTCTCTTCTTGCTTTGGCCTTCAGGGTGTTAATATTCACTTCCAGCTGGTTATGGGGTTAAATTTTGGTCCCCCACTATGAACAAACATGTGTAGAGAAAATCAGAACCTCTGTGCACTAGAAGACATATATCAAGATATAGATATAGATATACACATATGTGTGTATGTATGTATATATGTATAAGTAACATAGTGGTACGAGATAGGACTCGTTTCTTGATTAAGAGTATGGAAATTATAACTATATAGGGTACCGGACCCTCAGTTCTCTGGCAGTGTCATTAAGTGACACTTTTAGAACGGGATGGTTTTTTCCTCCATAACTACAAGCTCAAATGATCACAAATATATCCCACAAGCAACCTAATTTTTCTTGGAAATAAAATTATGACTATTGTCTTAAACCTTCTTGAAATATTAACATCCAGGGATTCCATCCATTTCTAGATCTATACTCTTAGTTCCTATATTTACAGAACCAGGTAGTCCTCAGATTTCAAATCACTCCACAGATGCTTCTACAGGTGTTTTAAAGAGGGAAGTCATTCTGACCTGGAAAGGGAAGAAGTCTGAGTCTTATGGGAAACATAAAAGACATTTTAAAAACTGAGACAATTACAGATTAATGTTCAGGCCATTCTCAGAGGTACGCCCAAGTCATTCTTTCCAGTAGATGAAAAATCAAAAGACCCAAGGGAGAGGTACCTGTCAGGAGTAGGCTAAGTGACTGTTTTCTCCTTCTGTCTCATACAGATCAGCTCATTCTACAGACCCCAAATCGCGTGTTTGAAGGAGACTCGCTGGTTCTAAGATGCCTGAAAAAGGAAGGGATAACACTTACTGAAGTAACACTTTATAAGAATGGAAAAGCTCTTTCTACTTCTAAAAAAGACTCAAATTTCTCTATCCCCAAAGCAACTTTAAGTGATAGTGGCCAGTATCACTGCAGTGCAAAGAAGTCACATTGGTTATTTAAGGAAACGGAAACAGAAGCCAAAACAGTAACAGTCCAGGTCCAAGGTAAAGACTCTCAGCCCCATAGGGTTGGGTTGGAACAGAGTCTACAAGGGGGTGAGGGAAAGATTGGCAGGGGACTGAGATGAGTAGTCTTTGGATCTCATAGGCTGACCGAGGCTTAGAATTCTGGAGCATCACAGTTGACTCAATGGGGATCAAGTTAAGTAGTACTTGGATGGAAGAAACTAAGAAGGAAAATGTGACAAAAGAATAGTGTCCTTTGGCTTAACCTTGGGTTTGTCATGTCAGTGCTTGCTTCCCCAGGCTCTCTGAATCTCATGTCCTTGGAAACTGTTTGATCTTTTCTCTCTAGAGCTGTTTTCACTTCCCATACTGAGGAGTACACCTTTACAACCCTCAGAGGGGACCTCCGTGACTCTGACCTGTGACACTCAGCTCCCTCCAGAGAAAGCAGATTCCGGGCTGCATTTCTCCTTCTTCAGAGATGGCAGAATCATCTTGTCAGGCCAGGAAAGAGGCCCCACACTCCATCTCACCAAAGTCTGGAAGGAAGACTCTGGGTTTTATCTTTGTGAGGCAAAAGCAGTGACATCCCAGGTCTGGAAAAGGAGTCTTCCAGTTAGGATGGAAGTGAGCAGTACGTGTCAGAGAGAAATCTAATGGGCCTAGGGTTAAGAAGAGGGAGGCTGGCCAAACGGTATCATGCATTTGGGGATCTCCTCTGGGCTACTTCCATTATTAACAATAGCCATGATGATAATCATTCTGATAATAATAGCTAGCATTTTTATTGTACCTACTGTGCCAAGCACTTACAAATATTATCTCAGTTGATCCACAGAATAACCATGGGAGGTAGGTGCTATTCTTATCCCTGTTTTACTGATGAGGAAACTAACACAAACAGAAATCAAGTGACTTGCTCAGGGTCATACAGCTAATAAGGTTAAATGTGAATTCAGGTCTTCTTGATTCCAGACCCTGCACTCTACCACTCAGATTTAGCTGCCCCTACATGGTTCCACATTATCCCTGGGGCAATGGGTAATGACAGCTCTGCTAGAGAGATGGGCTATCTTTTGCTCGGGGCACAAGGAATGAAGAAAAAATGAAGAGATTATTTTTTTAAAAAAGACCTACAAGCAGCATTTCCCTTCCTAACTCAAGATCTCCAAGGCTTATGCTGTCCTGTAGACTTACCCTTCACTGGTACGTTATTGCCTTGCCCAGGACAGGGTGCGGAGAAGTGCAGCTGAGGGAAGAGGAAGGTGGGAGCTTGGCTAGAAATTTCATTGATGACTTCTACTCAGAAGTGTAGTCAAATCCGCAAGGTACAAGGTCACTGACCCCTAAGAGTGGGACGTCTCAAGAATCTGGCATCTGGAAATGGGGACGTCTAGAATATAATCAGTTCTAAGGAGATGGCACTTTGAGAACAGCCTTTGCTATTGTTCTTCCATATCCCTTTAAAACAGAATGAGCTGCCATCAGGACTTCCAGGGAAATGCCCCAAAGCTGCCCAAGAAATAGTCTGCTCCTCTATTCCTGGGGGTTGGGAGAGAGATCAGGAAGAACTGAGCCCCTGAAATGGAACACTGTTAGACTAGATAAAATTTTAAAGTTCCTGGGTCAGAAATACATGTTCACCTGGGTCAGCAAAAAGTCAACCTCTCAGGATTTAGAACTTTTAAGAGATTCTAGAGATGATCCAGATTAACCCTGTCATTTTACAGGTAAGGAAACTGAGGCCCAAATTGGAGAAGGCCCCAAGCATATATAAGTAGTAAATTGCAAAGCTAGGACTCCCACCCAGATACTCCGATTTCAAATTCGATGCTATTATATCCAGACCAGACTTTTTCCCTTCAATGTTGTTTTTTTAGCTATTGGCCTACATCTTAAGATCAAAGCGGGATATGATCTGTCTTCACTAACTTGAATTCAAACATCATTTTACAATCACACAACAAGTAGCTACCATTAACCTCACCCTCCACAGCCTCCCCAGACTTGACGTCTCCAAGGATCAGGCTCCTTATATGTTCATTCATTTTCACCCAGGAATCCCTGTCTCTGGAATCCACATGGAGATGCAGCCGCCTGGAGGACAAGTGACAGAGGGGCAAAGCCTCGTCCTCTGCTGTTCAGTAGCAGGGGGCACAGGTGACATCACATTCTCTTGGCACAAGGACGGCACTGGAAGAGTCCTGAAGAAAAAAACTCAGAGGTTACTTGTGGCAGAGTTTAAAATATTGGCCGTGAGAGAGAGTGAAGCTGGGACATATTACTGTGCAGCTGACAATAGCCACAGTCTGCTTCGTAGCAGAGCAGTGAGCGTCTCTGTGAGAAGTCAGTGTTCTCTTTCTTTCTTCTACTCCTCAACAGTAATACACACCTGCCTCGTGCTCCGAGCTTTGCAGAGTGCTTTCCTCACTGGATCCCTGAGACACAAGCAGAAGCATTGTTTTTATTGAAGGATTGTTTATAGACCTCATTTTACAGATGAGGAAATCAAGATTTAGAGGAGCAGGGGACATTGTTGGTGGTCATATAAGAGAATAAGTGTTGGCACTGAGATTTGAACCCAGGCCCCCCCAATGCCAAGGAAAGGGCTCTTTCTGTTAATTACATGCCATGCTATTCATTCTCAACTAATGTTTTTTTTTAAAATTGATTTCTTGGGTTCCTCCAGAGATGAATCAGTAGTATATGGACTACTGTCCAAAGATTTCACAACAATCAGAGCTCTGGAGGGGAAAAAAAAACTGTATTTAATGGTGTTAGTGCCTCCTAACAAATTGTAGTTTGTTGTGGCAGGTCAGGGGATACAGGGCAAAGAGGGATCATGGGAGCCCTTGGGGTGTAAGGTATGGTGAGAAAAATATTAGGACGAAGGTTAAGAAGAGCTCTGGGCTGATGTCCAGGTGATTAATATTTGGAAATTCTCTTCTTAGATTTTGGAGAGACCTCTGAGAGAGCTAGATGCTATAGCAGCAAGCACCCTAGCATACCCCAGATGGCTGCCAGCACAGGTTCTTAGATCTGCTTTTCTAAAGGAAAGCAACTCAAAATGGGTTAACAATCTTACTTTAATCAAACAAATATCATTTACCTAGTTCAGGCGAAAAGTCAACACCCTGAACTTCAGAGAATACAAGCAGAAGTTACAAGCAGACAGAGAAAAAGATCAGCAGACCGGCTTCCAGCCGTCTGACCATTACATCCATACCTAGCTAGTTAGCAGAGAGGGAAGCACCAACATCTGGGTTTCCAAAGCCAGGGCCTCAATGGCTGCTCAGAGTCTCATCTGGTCAAATCACACTAATCTTCCCAAAGTAAGTACCGAAGCAAAACCTCATATCAGGGTCTACATAGCCTTCTCCTGGCTCAGAGAATGTCACAACCCTCTTGACCCACTGCTGAATCAGAAAGTAACAAGCTGTGGGCATTCCTGAAAAACAAGCCTCCTGCCACAGGCTCCATGTGACCACATTCAGCCTAGTAGGGGGCAGAGTATACTTTCAAATCAGGGAAGGTTCTCAGATTCACTGAAGCCTATCAAGGGCTTCAGATTCCCATTCCCATAACAGATGCAGAGCAAAGAAGACAGCAATCAGGAGTGATGAGAGGGCTCCTTCCCTGCCCCAGATGCCTAGGGCCAAAGGGTCTTGAGCCACAGCAGCAGAAGCTCATCCTAACTCTTGTCCTTCTCTCTCTCAGTTCCAGTGTCTCCTCCTCTCCTCACTTTCAGCGTCCCTGAGGCACAGATGTTTGTGGGGAAGGTTGTGGAACTTCAATGTGATGCCCAGAGAGGATCAGCCCCAATCCTGTATCAATTTTATCATGAGGGTAAAATCATGAAAAATAGCTCAGCCCCTTCTGGAGGTGCAGCATCCTTCAACCTATCCCTGACTGAACAACATGCTGGGAATTACTTCTGCAAGGCTGATAATGGTATAGCCGTACAGTTCAGTAAGGTGCTGACAATCTCAGTGAAAGGTATGTTGGCCCTTTCCATTAGGAAGCCACATCCAGGATAGATGGCACATCCCCAGCACTGAACTTCCCAACTATGGGGATCCAGTCTGTCCTCAGTGGGGTGGTCTGGTATCATGGCAGGCTCCCTGGCTTCTCTGCCCCTCCCTGAGGGGCTGAGGCCTCAGGAACTCAGACCCTGCCCCTATTTCCTACAGGGACCTTCATAGAAAGAGGGGTGTTTGAAACGGGGAAAGTTAATCCTTTGATAGCATTATGACTTCATAAACTAGCTCCTACTTGAAGCTTACTGTAGGTCACTCTGGGCAGTCACAGGAAGGCATATTAATCTCTGGAAACCACTTTATTACTAGCTGCAAGCACAAGGGGCAACACAGTAAATCAGTGCAACAACAACTCAACAAAATCAGGATTTTGTTGTTGTTGTTCAGTTGTTCTCAGTCGTGTGTGACTCTTTGTGATCCCATCTGGGGTTTTCTTGGCAGAAATACTAGAGTGGTTTGCCATTTCCCTCTCCAGTTAATTTTACAGCTGAAGAAACTGAGGCAACATGCTCTGGAATGCAACAAGAATTGCTTTAGGGGCGGCTAGGTGGCGCAGTGAACAGAGCAAAGGCCCTGGAGTCAGGAAGGCCTAAGTTCAAATCCAGACTCAGGCACTTAACACTTACTAGCTGTGTGACCTTGGGCAAGTTGCTTAACCCCAATTGCCCTCCAAAAAAAGCAAAAAAAAAAAAAAAAAAAAGACTTGCTTTATACCACCAGTATAAACACTCCTCAGAATACAAATAAGTGCAGATAGACTCCCCAAACACCATCTTAATTTGAATATACCAGTGAATAGGGCCTAATCCATAAAAACAAAACACCACCAAAAACCCCTATAGCACTCAGGAAGTTATTTTAATAAACTGATTTTTTTTTAATAATGACAATTTTAGCACTCCCTTTGCTTATGAAGATCTATGGATTATTATACCTTAATGGGTTTTTAAAGAGAATTTAATCTACCACCTTCTTTTCACAGAGGAAAAAATTAAATCTCAGAGGAATCAAGTGACTTATCTAAGGTCTCACGGTTAGTGAGAGGATGAGGCCTGGAACACAGGACTTGCAACTCCTAGTACTTATACAACACATGCAGGGGTAAAATAGACTCTAGCTTAGATAATGAATCTTCCAGAAGGATCCCTTCATTCTCGATACTTCTAACCAACCATACACACCCATCCCGTATTCAGCCTCAGTCCTCTCCCTGATTTCCCAAGAAATTTCTGCTTTCTCCTCTCTTGCCAGTCTTTCTGCTTGAAGTCAAGGCTGAAGCTCTCCTGATCTCCCCACCCAAACAGTAGTCTCTCTCTTCCAGACCTCTATTCCTGCTCCTAGCAAAGTTGCAATCCTTAACTATCTATAGAAAATATCATTTCTGTTTCCCCTGTTTCTATCAAACAAATTGACTCAGTGATTTAATTCCTTCCTCTAATCACTCAATGATGCCTTGAATAACTGGGCTTCCTTCCCCTTAAAGTTCTTTATCCCCATTATTCTGCTCATCTCTTTCTCCTAGAGCATCTCATTACACAGTGAGGACAAGTACAGCCTCACTGAGAGAATACTGGACTGAAAGAGGGAGCGTGGGTTCAGGTCCGGGCTCTGTCAGTTCTTCATCAAGGTGCCTTTCTCTGCATCTGTCACCTCAATTTTAAAAGGCGTGGAAGGGTGGCCACTAACAAGAGATAACATTTCTAGGGTGCTTTATATACATTGTCTCAGTTAAACCTAACAACAAGAGGGTGAGGCAGATATTACCACCATAGCAGCTACTACCACTACAATACCATCACCACTACCACCACCACTATTACTGTAACTACTACTACTTCTATTACCACTACTACTACCCCTACCACTACTACTACCACCACTACCACCCCTACTACTACTACTACTACTGCTACTACTACTACCACTACCACCCCTACTACTACTACTACTACTACTACTACTACTACTACTACTACTACTACTATACCACCACCACCATTATTACTACTAACACTGCTGCTGCTACTACTACTGCTATTATTACTATTTCAGAGTGAAAAACTCACTGGCCTTGGTTTCATACAACCCACAAAACTCCCTAGTGCAGCCAAGCCAGATTAAAATGTAATTGGAAAATGTTTAGCAAAATAAATAAAATACAATACAGTATAGTGTTTGGGATGAAAAATATCCTTCATCCTTAATTTAGTGAAAAGAAATAAACACAGAGATCTCTTAGGATAAGAACAGGACTTTATTCTCTTCCCCGGGAGAAGAGGGCGGTCTTCCCGATGACTCATCATGGAGAAGAGTCCAGTTACAAAAGATAGTGCTGGAATTTATAAACTAACTTAGTCAAGACCCCTCCCCCACTGTTTCCCCTCTCGTTGGTGGAGAGGCATACTTCACCAAATACTTCCCCAACTAGGACAGCAAGGAAAGATAAGGGGAGGGTCCCACCAAGGTGGGAAAACAGACAAAGGAACATAAAAGTGATTGACAGAAGCAATTTGAAAAGTTAACCACCCCAAATTGAGAAGTTTTCACTCATCCCATACAATAGTGTTAGTTTATGGCTTTTGAAGTCAATGAGCCGCCTGCAGGAATCTGTTTCTTTTTGGGTATGACACCTCTGCACAATAACATGCAATCTGGAGAGGAGGATCATTAAGCCCCTGGTATAATACTGATTTATGGCCGCTAGGTGGCGCCATAGTGCACAGAGCACCAGGCCTGGAGTCAAGAAGACTCATCTTCCTGAGTTTAAATCTGGCTTCAGACACTGACTAGCTGTGTGGCCCTGGGCAAGTCACTTAACCCTGTTTGCCTCAATTTCCTCATCTGTCAAATGATCTGGAGAAGGAAATGGCAAACCAGTCCGGTATCTTTGCCAAGAAAACCCCACATGGGGTCATGAAGAATCGGACATGACTGAAATGACTAGACGATAGTATTAATTATAATGACAATAACAGAATACTTGGAAGAGGCAAAGAGACAATGGAGAAAAGCTGCTGCGGGCAGAGAGGAGCCCAGAGAACTATGGGCTGACATTCATACCACAGAACAATAAGATCTCAGGACTGAAAGGGACTTCAGGGGTCATCCAGTCTACCCTGTATATGGAGAGAAAACATCCTCGACATGCAGTCATCCAGCCTCTGACATGAAGACCTCCAGAGAGGTCTTTGAAAAATATAAGGCATCAGACTGATCTGAGCTAGTCTCATCATTGCGACACCTGCCCATTTTTTCCCCAGATTTTTGTGGATAGGTTCCTAGGCAATATGGGAATGAGGAACTTGGAGGGAATCTCCTTACTTTTGTGGGGCAGTTAGGTGGTGTGTGGATAGAGCATGGGGCCTGGAGTCAGGAAGACTTGAGTTCATATCCAGCTTCAGATACTTACTAACTATGTGACCCTGGTCAAGTCACATAACCCTTTTTGCCTCAGTTTCCTCATCTGTCAAATAAGCTGGAGAAGGAAATGGCAAACCACTCCAGTATCTTTGCCAAGAAAACCCTCAATGGGGTCATGAAGAATCTGAAATGACTAAACAACCACCTTAGTTTTATTGACTGTGTTTGCTTTTCCTTTTCTCTTTTTCTTTTAAAAAATATTCTTTGTTATATAAGATGGTTCAGGGGGAGTGGGGGATATGGGAGAAATTTGTGTAATTAAGAAAAAAAGAAATTTGTTTTTTTTTTTTAACTTAAGGGCATATCCCTGATAGAAGTTCTTGAAAGAAAGGGCTCATATTTCTAAAGCTGAAATGCTGGTTTCCATTATCTCCCTCAGTGCCAGTGTTTCATCCTGTCCTTACCATCAGGAAGGCCACCAAAGGGGACATGGTGGAGCTTCGATGTGAAGCCGAGAAAGGCACACCTCCAATCCTCTATCAGTTTTTTCACCAGGGTGTAATATTGGGGAGTAGTTGGACTCACTTAGGAGAAGTTACATTTCTCAACCTCTCTCTAACAACTGAGGATTCTGGGATCTACTCTTGTGAGGCTGACAATGGCATTGGTCCCCAGCTCAGTGAAGGGTTGAAACTCTCTGTCATAGGTATAGAAGGAGGACGGGACCTGATATCTCCAGGATGAACATTTGACTTCCTCCCAATAGGGAGGGTTCATTGTTTCTGAGGAGAGGTCACCTGGGGGTGTGCAAGGTTGAGTCTTTGGAGATCAGTGTTGTCCTAGGTGATGTCACTAGGTAGATGATGGGGAAGGGATGGCTCAGCAACTGACTGTAAATCTTCTCCCTGAGTCCCAAGGTCCCTTACCCCCCATAATACGATCACTTCATTTAACACTGGACAAATATGCAAATACTGCTGGGTCACCTTAATGATAAATAATAATAAAAATTACTAATAATCTTGGTCACATCCCATCCCTGGCTTCACAATGAGTCATCACTTCTCAAACCCAATCTCAGGACTCAGCTGTTTAAAAGCAGAAGGGATATTTTCTGTATTCCCTAATATTCAGGTATCCACCTGCCTAGCTCTAAGTCCAATTCAAAAAGTCCTTCTGTGTTGCTAACCCTTAGGTCTATCTTCTTGCATTCTGAGCCATCAGGACTACTGGTTCAGGAATTCTCAGGCCTTCTCTCCCCACACTGGCCTCATGCCAGACTCTCCTTTCTCAGTCCCTACAGGGAAGCAAAGGGGCCTGCTTGCTGGAGGAGTCAGTTTGGGCCTGCTCGGATTCCTGGGTCTCATCGGTCTTGCCCTCCTGTCGTACATTAGGACCCAGAGGAGATCAGGTTTGTAGGCCCTGCTCATTTATCTTTACAGAATCCCTGTCCCCATCCTGCCTCATGCCCAGAGTGACTGTCACCATGAGGCTTCAGACCCTCACTGAATGACTGGTGCAGCACCAAGTTAAGAACAGAACAGAACAGACCAGAGGTATGCTGGTAAATGTTTAGCAACAACATCTTTGAAAAATTAATATTTTTTAAAACGTGTACAGGATACACTTTTAAATTTAATCATCATTTTAAACATTTTCTCCATTATTTTCTGGTCCACACAATTAAGAAAACAGTAAATCAAGCCCTGATTTAAAACGTTTGAAGATTTCTGAAGTATAAATATTTACACAAAAAATTTAACCGTATTTCTCATTAAGAGCTGGCTCCAGCACATCAGCAGAAACAACATTTATCTAGCTTTTTTTAAAAGAGAAATCAGGGTTAAGTGACTTGCCCAGGATTACACTGCTCTGAGTTCCAATCCAACTTTGAACACTTACTAGCTGTGTGACCTTGGGCAAGTCACTTAACCTTTGCCTGTCTCAGTTTCCTCATCTATAAATGGAGATAATAATAACACCAACCTCCCAGGATTGTTATAAGGATTAAACGAGGTATTTATAAAGTGTTTTACAAACTGTAAAGAGTCATACAAATGTTAGCTATTGTTATAGTCTCTGGGGTCCCTTCAAACTCTGATACTGGATGAATCTGTGAAATATTTAAAGTATTTATCTTGGGTCAGGCAAGGTTCTGTGAACACTTACCAACTTACTGTGGCCCTGGGTCTCCAGTCTGAGACTGCCTGTCTCCATTGGCTGGGCTCCAGCCCATCTCCCATAGGTGTGTTCTCAGCGATTTGAACTCGGGAAGATAAAGTCTTCCTGATTCTAAGCACAGCGCTCTATCCCTTAAGCCACCTAGTTGCCCTGAGACTTTATATACCTATGTATGTGTATGTATACACACATATAAAATCATGGTATATACATTTCTATAAATTTGATCCTCAAAATACCCGGGGGAAGAGCCATTGTTATCCCAATCTTTACAGGCAAGGAAACTGAGACTAAAAGAAATTAAGTCATTTACCCAGGGTCCCACAGATGGCAAGTATCTGAGATCAGATTTGAACTCAAGTCTTTCCCTGACTCTAAGTCCAGTACACTGTCCACTGAGCCAACTAGCTACCTCATGCATATCATGTGCTTTGCTGAATTCACTGAAAATAGTATCAATAGCATTGTTTCCTTCTACAAATCAGGTGACCACATCATAAAAGGAAACAGACTTACTCAAGAAGGAAATCTTCTGGCTGAAACTGTACTGTCTCATGCAGCCTGTGATCCCTGCTTCTTTTCCTTAGATTTCTACTAACTGCATACCTTTAATAACATATTCTAGAATTTTTCCAAGAATAGGGGTTAGGGTCCCCAATCTTTGATTTTCAAACATCATTCTCTTTCCTTTTTTTTTAAAATAGATGAGCATGAGTGCAGTTAGGTGGCGCAGTGAATAGTGCATGGTCCCTGGAGTCAGGAAGACATGAGTTCAAATCCAGCCTCAGACACTTAACACTTACTAGCCTTGGGCAAGTCACTTAACCCCAACTGCCCTGCCTTCCCCTCTCCAAAAAGCAAAAAAAAAAAAAATAGATGAGCCTGCCCCCGCCCCTAAAAAAAAGACAGCTGCTGGAGTCCCTTTCCATTCTTCAACTCTTTGAAAGGTCACTAAGAGTGGTTCAGAGTTCACATCTGCCAGTTCTTTCACTAGCCAGAGATGTGCTTCATCTGGTCTACAGCCCAGGTGTATGAACTGGCTATGAATCAATCATTTTAATTGTACCATTAAAAGGGCAGGGATGATATCCAGGGCCAGACAAGGTCTTACCTTATCAAAGAGTTAGTTTTATCAAGGGAATTTAACATCTCATTAAAGAGATATAGCATAGATTCAAGAGAGATATAGCAGGCATTTCTTGGATACATTCATTACAACAGAGAAAACTAGGAAGGTATAATGAAAATTACCTCAGTTCTGAGGTTAAAGGACCAGTGCTTGGATGTTGCTTCTGTAACTATTTGTATGACCTAGCATGAGTCATATGACAATAATAATAAGTAACACTTATAAAGTGCTTATTATGTGCCAGGCACCTTGCTAAGTGCTTTACATATGATTTACATCATATGATCTTCACAACCACTCTGGGAGATCAGTGCTATCATTATTCCCATTTTACAGATGAGAAAACTGAGGCAAGAAGAGGTTAAGTGACTTGCCCATGGTCAAACAACTAGGAAGTGTCTGTAGCTGAATTTGAATTCAGGTCTTTATGACTCCAGACCCAGGAATCCATCTACTTTGTCATCATCATCATTAGTATAGATAAATAGTAAAACAAATAAATAGTATTATAATAGTATTAAATAAATTATTAAATATATTATATAGTATTAAATATAAATAATAATAGAATTTCAAAGAGCTTTACATATATTATCTCATTTGATAATAAGTGCCATCATTATCTCCACTTTACAGAGAGATGTTAAGTGATTTGCATGGGGCCACATAGCCCCCTGGGTATCTTGGGTATCTGTAGCAGGATTCTAGCTCAGGTTTCCTGATTCCAAGGTCAGTGCTTTCCGCACCTGTAAGACTAGGGAATTGTTCTAATTGGCCTCCAGGGTCCCTTCCAGATCTAAATCTATAGACCCACAATGCTATGAACTTCACAAGTTCCTTGAGTGCTGAGACCACCTTGTATTTCCTGGCAGGGCTTGCTTAGCACAGAGCTTTGCGGATGGTGGGTGCTTAAAACTTTGGTTGAGTCTGAATTTGTATCTGTCAGGACTGTCACCATCTCAGGGGATGAGGGTGAAGTCCCCAATCACATCTAAGGGCTTCATTTAAATTCCAAGCTTCTAGCAGGTGAGAATCACGCCTTTCCCTTACTCTGTGTCATCTTGGTTTAACCTGGCACAAGAAAGGACCCAAGGCTCCGTTTCCATGCTTTGTTTGAGACTCCTACAGTGCTGTGCTCCCTCTACTGACATCCCCCAATAGAGTGCAAGCTCCTTGAGAACAAGGTGTCTGGACTCTTATTTCTGTCTTCACATTCCTAGCATTAAGGACAGTGTCTGAGTTATAGGAGACACTTATTGCTTTCTGATTGATTGACATTAATCTTCCTTTTCTTTGCAGGAAAAAGTTTTGCTCTTGCACCCAGGCAAGTTCTTGGTCCTTTCAGTGGCTGACTTCTTGACCTCTGCTAGAAGTCCACAGTCCAGGAACATGGAAAATGACATTTATCCCTGGGGCTATACCTATTCATTTCCTGATTTCACAGATTTTGGGATTTGTTGTTGCTGTTCAATCATTTCTGTCTGACTCTTCGTGACTCCATTTGGAGTTTTCTTGGCAAAGATACTAACATGGTTTTGCCATTTCCTTCTCCAGTTCATTTGACAGATGGGGAAACTGAGTTAAACAGGGTTAAGTGACTTGCCCAGGGTCACACAGCTAGGAAGTGTCCAAGACCGGATTTGAAATCTGGAAGAGGAGTCTTCCTGACTCCAGACCCCGTGCTCTCTATTCACTGTACCACCTACCTGCCCTGTATGTTTTGGGATACCTAAAGAAAAATCACTCACCAACTAAGATATGCAGTAACCATTCTGCTTATCCATAGCACTGATATGTTATTGATTTCCTTACTTAACTAAAATGTTCAGTTATTTTTCCACTTGATTAAATATTTGCATAGCAGCATCTCATCCACTAGGGGGCAGATACTCCTCTCATTTATCTGGATCTTTATATTGCATTTCTAAGCATTAATGTATGCCTTTCATAGAGGAGGAGGAAGGGGAGGAGGAAGAGGAGGGGAGAAGAAGGAAGAGGTGAAGAAGGACACTGACAACGTTGCCTAATGAAGTGGCAGACTAGAGTGGCCACCATGACAATAAGACAAAGCAATACTTTGTGACTAAGTGATCACTGCCCTTTAGTTCGGTCTTTAGACAGCCTACCCTGCTTCCCTAACTTTGGCCATCATTGGTCCATCCTACTACTTAATTGCTTCTGCTAAAAAGCCCCTTGCAAAACACCTATGCACAAATTCTTGGGCAGTAAAACCCCACGAATCATATCAAGCTCTCTATGCCTTTCTGGTTCCTGATTTCTCTGAAGCTCAGTGTCACCATACCTACTACTTCCTGCAGGACTCTCTCCTTGATGATCTCATTAATGTATAATTAGTGTGCTATGATGCCAGGAAATATGACGTCTGTGTGTATCTCACAGGAACCCTGCCATCCCAGGATCCCAAGAAAGTACCCAAGTGGAGTTAGAGCCAGTATATGTCAATGGTAAGGACCTCGCCATTGGACAAGGGCTCCAGACCTGAGCCCAGGCAATTAGGAGGGGCATAGGAGAAGGGAACACAAACTATCTTGTTTATTTAGCCTACCAGCTACCCTAGGTTTTGCTAAGCCTCAGAGAACAGGACCTCTTGAGCACAGTTTTGTGAGGCAGCCAGGTTTGATGGAAAAAGTGGTACACTGGGAATCAGGAGACACTTGAATTCAAATTCTACCTCTGACACTTGCTAGCTATTTGACCATGGTCCTCTCCGAGTCTCAGTTTCCTCCTACATAAAATGGGTCTCTTAAAACCTATAATACCTACTTCACAGGGTTATAAAGATCTAAAGAAATAATGTATATAAAGTAATTTTAACTTTAAAGCACCATATTAATGTCAGCTATCATTATTACTTTATCATGATTTCAATGATAAATCAAATTTATCTAGCACTTTAGGTTCCTTATCTAAAAAACTGGTTGATCACACCTGCACCACCTACTTCCCAGAGTTGTTGTAGGAAAATGGTTTAATCAGCATCTTGGCCACTAGGTGGTAGATATTACATTCACCTAACCCTTTGCTATCACAGATCCCTTTATGGCACCATATAAATATGAAATGTTCTTATGTGAGTTTACAACCCTACCGTAAAGTGAACAACGTGACTTTTTTAGAGAATGGAGATCGGGAAGGGTCCTCATGATTCATATAGTGCAATCCTATTGCATATTAATAAGGATATGTAATTATTATTACCCTATTGCTTAATAATAAGGATATTAACAGTCAAATTTTAAAGATCTTTGTGTCCATAGCCACACAGCTAATAAGTGTCAATGCCAGGATTGGAATCCAGGTCTTCTGATAGCAAGTCCAGTACTCTTTGGGCTGCCTCTCAATGAACAGGGAATTTTCCTGGAATGCCAGACATCATGCTGGGGATGGAAGATATTCCAGGAAAGAGGAGTCAGGGCATGTGTGTGTGGAAGGACTTCATCTTCTGCCATAATGTAATAAGTATAAATATTTAACTTCTGGCACATCCATCTGACCCTGCTTATAAAGTCCTATTCTCCTCTTTGGCCCACCTACAGACCCAGGCCAGCACTCTAGAACACACAATACAATATTCACAGACTCGGGACTTAAAGTGAATCCTGTCATCAGGGAAGTGGTGTATTCTGAGCCCTGGAGGTTGCAGCAAAATAAAGAAGAAGCAGGTGAGAGAATGAGACCTGGTTCTTATGTCGAATTGTGTCCTGTCCTATTGCACCTAGCCTGCTCCAAATCACATTAGCGCCCTCCAGCACAGCCCCAGAGTCTCTGGGCCATCCTGCTGTTGTCCCTTCTCCACAGACAACCTGCTCAGCAGAGCTGTTCAAGTGCTCTTCTTGAGAGAACGTTCATTTTTTTTGTCTTTGCGTCCTCAGCTCTTAGCAAAGTCCTTGACACAAAACAGACACTTAATAAATGCTTGTTGACTAACTGATGTCCCTATTTATGGAGTGCTGGATTGTTGGCGTGATAGATCCACATTGCTGTTGACCGGTGATAACATATCGAGGACAATGAGGAAAATGCCTTGCTGATGAATGGTGGAGCTTTTGCCCCCAAAGCATTCTCTCTTTTCTTATCTTTGGATGCTACCAACAAGATGCAACCATTGTGCCAGCTTCCTGAGCCATGTGTTGGCAAATCCTTCCCTTAATTCAAATAAAACAGGGTGGGTTAAAAATAAACGTCTCCACTGGGGAAGAGTTGAAGGTTGAGAGGGATGAGAAGAAAATCCAGTTTGGTTTTTTTCCAAATTCTGTTCCCATTCCAAGTTTCTTACCAATCTAGGATCAAATAGTGGTTGGTCTCTCACCAAGACTCACACTGGGGCAGGACTTTTAGAGCCTCTGAGGGATAGTGCCCTTCATAGGGGATAAGCGATTTATAGCTGGATGATTCTTTAGAGGTCATCTAGACAAACCCCCCCCCCCCCCATTTTTTCGATGAAGAAAATGAAGTCAAGTATTTCACCCAAGGTCACATAGGCAGTAAATAGTAGAGGTAGGCTTTGAACCTAGGCCTTTTTGCTTCTAAATCCTAAATGTCTCTTTACCATACTATGAAAAGAAACCCCCAAAATGCTTAATTGAGCACCATGAAGTCAAGGGAAATTTGGTCTCTTTTTTGCTCCCCATGAGCACCTTAATTATGGTCTAGGAAACAACCACACCAATCAGGAAGGGACCTTAGAGGGCATCTACTCCAACTACTTTGTTTTATAGACAGGAAACTGAGGCCAGTTGAGGTCAAGTTACCCATCCAAGGCCATACAGTTAGTTCACATCTGATTAGATACTAGAAGAGAAATTCATTCTAACCTAAACCTGCAGATCTTTCAGTGCTTAGGGTACAGATGGTACTGCCATACCCTGGATCCTTTAGTCACTGTTCATTCTTTTTCTTTTCCTCCCCATTGAAGAAACAATGAGTTATGTCAATGACCCAGGGAAACCTTCTCTAAGGGACACTTACTAGCTGTGTGACCCTGAGCAAGTCACTTAGCTTCTGTCTGCCTCAGTTTCCATATCTGTCATTGTGACAATCAAACAAAACATTTTTGAAGCACTTAGAACAGTGCCAGGAACATAAATGTTTGTTCACTTCCTCTTCTCTCTAGGACAAGGTTCACTAACATAGGATCCATGAGCTCCCTAGGGGTCCATGGCTAGAGTACAGGTGGTCTGTGAAATTTTTACATATATTTTGATAAGTTCAACTACTTCCCAGGGTGGTTGTGAGGATCAAAAGCAGTAACATGCATAGAATACTTTGTTGTTGTTCAGTCATATCCAACTCTTTGTGACCCCATTTGGGATTTTCTTGGCAGAGATCCTGGAATGGTTTTCCATTTCCTTCTCCAGTTCATTTTACAGATGAGGAAACTGAGGCAAATAGGGTTAAGTGGCTTGCCCAGGGTCACACAGCTAGTGTCTGAGGCTGGATTTTAACTCAGGAAGATGAATGTTACCGACCCCAGTCCCAGTGCTCTGTGCACTATGGCACCACTTAGCTGCTCAATACAACACTTAGTAAATTCTATAACCACTAACAATGATTAAGAAGGTATCACAGCTGCTAAAACAAATGCCTAAGTTAACAAGGCGTTAACCTTGACCCAGCTACTCTTGAATACACCTTCTCTAACAATAACCACAAGCGCTTACTGAGAACCAAACAAGAGCAGAGCAAGACACTGACACTTTAATATCCTTAAAAATAGAACCTCCTTTAGGGCAGCAAATTTTTCATTCCTTCTTTTTTTTCCTGAGGTTCAGCCCCAGCATAGCGCCCAGCACATAATAAGCTTTTAATACAAGCTGAATTGAATTGAGTTGAACTGTGGGCATACGAGGTAGTGAGTTCTCCATTACTAGAAGTTTTCAAGCACAGGTTTGATGAACAACCTTTAGGCAGTTGTAGAAAGGATTCCTATTCGGGTACAGCTTGGACCAATTGACTTTTCAACTCAGATCATGTGGAACATCATTGAGACAGAAATTAGCTGATGCTTCAGGGTTCTGGGGTTTACAATTCAGGGGAGTGGGCTTTAAGTAGAATAATTGCCTAGACCTACAGCTGTTATTTGCTTTCCCCCCACAGATGACCTCACAGTGGTGCTACCACCTACCCAGGTGAATCAATCAATTTCCTCAGATGCTCTTTATCCTCCCAACTCCTACCTTTCTCTCTGTCTCCTCCTGTTCGTCTCGTCTCTTCTCTTCTCTTCTCTTCTCTTCTCTTCTCTTCTCTTCTCTTCTCTTCTCTTCTCTTCTCTTCTTTTCTCTTCTCTTCTCTCTTTCTCTCTCTCTGCCCCATGTTTCCTCTCTCCTCTCTCTTCTCTTCCTCCCTCTCTCTGTCCTCTGTCTCTGTCTCTCTGTCTTTCTCTCCCTCTCTCTCTCTCTGTCTCTGTTTCTTTCTCTCTCTCTGTCTCTCTCTGTCTCCCTGTCTCTCTCTGTCTGTCTGTCTGTCTCTCTCTCTCTCTTCCTACCTCCCTCCCAACCCTAGACCTTCATACATGTGCTTTCTTTCTGTCTCAGGACTTCTCTGTTGTATACTCTAAAGTAAAGGCCAAACAACCTCTGGACGATAGAGCCAAGATGACTGAGGCTACAGATGGAACCCAGAAAGACGACATAGGCAACTACGAGAATTTCCAGCTTCGTTCCTAAGCCTAACAGTGTGTTCTCCCTAGGAAAGCCAGGAGCTCCTCATCACTCTGTATGGATGTGGAAATGGAGGGAAACACAATAGGGCAAGAAGACTTTTGGACTCCTAAGAAATGAGAGTCCAAGTTAGAGTTTTTCCTCCCAGGCCTCTGCTGTCACCTAGACACCACAGAGACAACACTGAGCTTCCTTCTCTCCCTTTGATGAAACAAGCCAGAAAGGCCTACAGTCTTCTCTCTTTGTGTTTATTTCATTTTATTACTTATTATCAAAAAAAATTGTTCACATTTTTATAGAACTTTAAGATTTTACAAGGTACTCTCCTCACAACAGCTGTGAGTTAGGTTGCACATTCATTGTTACCCCTATTTTTCAGAGAGCTCAGAACCAGGATTCAGGCCTAGACCTCCACGTACTATTTTCTTTTTTTTTTCCTCAGTAATAACTAGTATTGATATAGTTCTTTAAGATTTCAATACTGCTTCAAATATGTCATCTCATTTGGCCTTCACAACAACCCTTGGAGGTAAGTGCTATTATTGTTCCCATCTTACAGATAAAGAAACAGGCCAGTGATTTGCCTAGAGCGCTGGTTCTCAACCTTCCTAATGCCCTGACCCTTTAATACTGGTATGTGGGCGTGTCTGCATATGGGCAGACCCGTCTGGAGACAGATAGAGGAGTGGTGTCCTGGTTCCTAAGAACATGTGTGTTTTCCAATGATCTTAGGTGACCCCTGTGACCCCTGCGAAAGGGTCATTCAACCCCCAAAGGGATCGCGACCCACAGGTTGAGAACCACTGGCCTAGAGTCACATAGCTAGTATCTAAGGCAGGATTTGAACTCGGGTCTCCCTGACTCCAAGTCCAGCACTCTACTTACTGTACCACCTAGTTGCTTAGACATTTTACTGATGCCTTTTATTTTTGTCTTTTGCTCTAGTTAGGCATCTGGATGGCGAAGTGGATAGAGTGCTAGGCCTGGAGTCAAGAAGACCTGAATTCAAATATGGCACCAGACACTTACTAGCTGTGTGACCCTGGACAAGTCACATAAACCTCTGTTTGCCTCAGTTTCCTCAACTGTAAAATGGGGCTAATAAAATGGGGGTGCTTACCTTGCAGGGTCATTGTGAGGGTCTCATTAGAGATCTCATGGAGATAATGTTGGAAAATCACTGTGCCCGGTGCTATATAAATATTTATTTCCTTTCCTCTACCTTTTGCTATTGCTCGGTAACATCCAGGTCTTTGCAACCCCACGGACTTGTCCATGAAGTTTTCTTGGCAAAGATACTGAAATGGTTTGCAATTTCCTTCTCCAAAGTGTTCACATTGTATAGATGAGGAACTAAGGCAACAAGAAGTTAAAGGACTCGTCCTGGGTCACACAGCTAACGTCTGAGGTCCTATCTGAACTCAGATCTGTGTAATTCTAAGCCCAGTGCTCTATCTACTGCACCACCTAGTTCCATAGGGAAGGAGCACATGCAAAGTCCTTATGAGAGAATAAAGGCCTTACTAATTAATACAGTTATGTATAAAATTGGATATGCATGTATGGAATAGATAGCAATCAGTACTGATTCATTCACACTCCTCCGGGGTATGAAAGATAACAAAACCATAAGTGTGTGTGTATATGTATATATATATATATATATATATATATATATATATATATATATATACATATATATATATATGTATAGATATAGATATAGATATATATGTATAGATATATAAAGAAGTGTAGAACTACAGAGATCATTCATGGTAAAAAGCATTTCAGTAGTTAAAGATCTAACACCCCTGCCATAACTGATTAGATATGAGAAGCGATGGAGGTAAAAGATTTATTTTTTTAAAGTTTCAAACATGGAAGAGTAGGCGAGTGATAATGCCATAGAGAGAAATAGTGAAAGAAGGGAAACTTTATAGGGAAATAATAGTTTAAATCTCTTTTTAAGGTTTTAAGCTTTTAAGGTTTGCAAAGTGAATTTCACACTAAAAATCCTGTAAATAAAATATATATATATATACATACATATATATATATATATATATATATATACACATATATTATTATCCCCATTTTACTAATGAAGACAGTAAGAATCCCAGAGGGGAAATGATTTAGGTCACATGGCTACTGTGCCAAAGCTAAGACCCAGCTCAGATCTCTAGACCCCAAGTTGACTTTTCTTTCCATGACACCACTCTCAATCAGTAAGCTCAATTCTAAACATGTGAGCAAATTGAGTCTGAGGTGCTGATGGGGAGATGTCCTATAAGCAGGTAGAGATACAGGCCTGGAACACCAAGAGTAGACAGGACTGGCCATAAGGATCTGAGAGTTCTGTGTAGGAGTATGGCCTCATCATGAAAGTGAAAGAGATTCCCAGGGGGGAGAATAGGCAAAGATGGAACCTTGGAGGATCTCCATCTTAAGGGAAGGAAAGATGTGAGATTGGGAAGGAGTAGTTAGAAAAAGAGAGTTCTCACAATATCCCATAAAAATCAAAAAAATTCTCACCTCTCCAGTGATTGGGACTTTCTCTCATGTTCCAAGACTCCATACCACACTAGAGTCCAGATTCCCATTAGAAAGGAACTATAGATAGACAATATCCCATCATTCCAAAGACACTTTGTTTCACCACCATCCCCTTGAGATAATAATAGTACTTACTCTGTAGCAGGCACTGTCCTAAGCAGCTTAGAATTACTGTCCCTTTTGATCCTCACAATAACTATGAGAGGTAGGTGCTATATTTACCCCCATTTTAAAGCAAGGAAACTGATTCAAACAAAGGTTAAGTGATTTGTCCTAGGGCATATGGCTAGTAAGTGTCTGAGGTCAAATTTGAATTCAGGTCTTCCTGATCCCAGGCCCAGCATTCTGTCCATTGCACCATGTAGCTGCCATTATGGAACTAATGTGAAGGCTTAGCTTCCCATAGAGAGGAAATGTACCTGGTCAAGCTCGCTTGGAGCTGCTAGACAATCTACCACATTTCACCCCATAATAGTTGCATTTGGGTGTGGGTTTGTTTTGTTAAGTCCAAAAATTGGTTTCATCACATAATCATCTCATGGTATAATTCTGTTCATCATGCCATTTAAAAGGTAAACAAAGCAGCAATGTACTCGCCAGTGGCACATAGATGTACGTTTATCTCTTGCACATTATGAGCTGTGAGCCTGAATTGTGAGGCTTGAGCCTAGAATTCTCAGTGCATGTGAATTGTCAATATTCAATTTTAAGGTATATTCACAAGTATTCCATGCACCTTAATCTCACACTAAAGGCAGTTTAGTTATTAGAAATAAATTATTTTTAAGTAATACCAGCACAATTTTTTTTAAAGCTTCTCATAATGGTCACATCCCACTTTTTTGCAAAAAAATTTGGCATGAAATCTACAATGATTATGCACTGAGATATGGTAATCCTCTTCCCATTGGACACCCACTGTCTGAATAACTCATAAAAGCACACTTTAAAATCCAGGTCTTTTACTCCATCATGTTTTGGCTTTAGTTCATTGCTAAAGTACTCCCTCAACACCCTAAGGGTCAAGTACATGCTACTCCACTCACCAAGAAACGTATAGATAGATACCTAGATAAATAGATCATTTATTAAAGCACTTACTAACCAGACTCTGCCATAAGAGCTGGAAATAAAAGTATAAGCAGAAAGAAAAACATGCCCTCTAAGAGCTTAGATTCTAATACAGAAGACTGCATATAAAACAGAGCTGAAAAGCAGGATGATGAGAGAACTCAGGAATGTGGAACCAAGGTAGGGAAGCCTGAAGGGGCAGGAACAGAAAGAGAAATGAGAATTACTAGCTCAAACATTTCCTCAAAAGCAGGTTCTGGGGAGCTACTCAACAACCAAATAAGAAGGCAAAGGGGTGGTGTCAAGGCTGAGGAAGAAGGGGGTGGTGCAGCATAGTAAGATATAGAGAAATCACATGACCCTGACTTCTGTTCTTAGACCTAGTTCCTAATCCAAAGATGAATCACTTCCATGAGACACCCTACTTCTAGCTCATGGTGATTAACTGAGTGGCATACACTCTGCACTCTCTGTGAAGACTCCGCAGAGAGAGGAAAGAGAGAAAGATTACACTGAAAACCAGGGGCAGACCTTTTGTCAGACTGGACAAACCTGAGTCCTGGGTTTCCTATGAAATTACACAACTCAGGACCCTTCCCCTTCGCTAGCTGCCATATTAGCATTAAGCCCTTTGGAAGTCTCCTAGGACCCTCCCCCTTTCCTTAACGTTTGCCAAATAAAGGCATGTACATTTGGACTGGCTATACCCCACTTCTCTGTTCTTTGTCCTTTTCACATTGTAAGCCCACCTCCCAGCCAGTGGGAGTGAGGTGGGCTGTCTTCTTATTCTTTGTCTATTTTTGTACCTAGACTGTAAGCCCACCTCCCAACCAATCAATGAGAATGAGAGATAGTGATGGGAGGGGATTTGTTTATGCTAAGGTATATAAATCTCGTTTTATCTTTTGTAAGGGGCCTCATTCCACTGGTCTGCACTGGTGGAAGGGATGCCCTTTTCTCCCAAGAACTGAATAAAAATTTCCTGTTCCTACCTCAAGACACCTCTGACTTTTTTTTTCTCTTTTTTTATTTTTTTTAAACTTTTATTTATTTTAGTTTACATCATTCATTTCCACGAGATTTTGAGTTACAAATTTTGTCCCCATCTTTCCCCTACCCACCACCCCGAAACAGCCATCCCATTGTATAACCCCTCCCCCAATCTATTCTCTCCTATGTCCTCCCCCATCACCCCTCTGACATTCCGGTAGGGCAGGATGGATCTCCCTACCACAGATACCTCTGACTTTTAATTTTGTGGTAGGGGATTTTTAGGGTCCCCATGCCCCACACATTAACCAAATCCAAATTTCTTCTAGCTAAATCATAACCAGTCCAACAATCCAAAATAGTTCTGGGATTCAATATTCTTCTGCTTCCAAGTTTTTCCATTGGTCATATGAAAATAAGATATTGGAAAATGGGACATTGACTAAAAATACAGCTATCTTTAGTCTTATCAATTATTTTGTTTTTGTGATTTGGGGGGAGGGAGGGAGGCAATCAGGGTTAAGTGACTTGCCCAGGGTCACACAGCTAGTAAGTGTCAAGTGTCTGAGGCTGGATTTGAACTCAGGTCCTTCTAACTCCATGGCCATTACTCTATCTACTGCACTACCTAGCTGCCCCCAATTGCCTGCTTTCTAAGTGCTTCTTGTATATGCAAGTCTCACATTTGTTTTTGACTCTGTAATTAACAAAATTTTCTCTCCTTCCCTCCCTCCCTCCTTTCCCTCTCTTCCCTTCCTCTGTCCACGTAGGGAATCATACCCTTACCTGCAAGTGCTCTGCCCAAAGGAATATAAATTTTGATTGTTAAACCTCTCAAGATATCTTGAGGTTTACAGGTTAGACTTCTTTTCTAAAGACCATGACTTAAACCCAAATCGCTCTGGCTCCCATTGCTTGTTCAATAGTAGGACCTAACCCAAATCTCACTTGAGCATTATTTGGGCTATAATGACTCAGAGTTAGTGTAAATAACAATTGTTTCTGCTTTAGCCAGAAACCCTGAGGGTCTTCCCCTCTCAGATTGATTTTATTTTTATTTTTTGACTAGGTAAAAGAGGTCATTCTTTGCTTCATTTCTTACCTAGCCTTAATCACTGAATAGGCACTGCCTCAATCATACTGACACCTTGGAAAGATTTTAGTTCAGTGGTTCTCAACCTTCCTAACGCCACAATTCTTTAATACTGGTATGTGGGCAGACCCCCCCGCTGGAGACAGATAGAGGAGCAGTGTCTCAGTTCCTAAGACCATCGGAAATATATGTTTTCTGATGGTCTTAGGCAACCCCTACGACCCCTATGAAAGGGTTGTTCGACCCTCAAAGGAGTTGTGACACAGGTTGGGAACTGCTGTCTTTGTTTAAAAAGATCAAGGTCTCCCACTACATCTGGTGCCATCTCCAGTGGTCCTGATCTATATCTTACCACTGGACCCAAGTGGTTCCAGAAGAGAGAATGAGGTTGGTGACTTTGCACAGCCCTCCCTCACTTAAATCCAATTCACTTTCATGTCATGGTGCCACCTTCTTGATGTCATGGTCCTCTTCTTTTGAACAAAGGACAAACAACAACCTTCCTTAGGGAGATGCTTTTGTTTTGTTTTGGTTTGGTTTGGTTTTTTGTTTTTTTTTTGTTTTCTTAATTGATTTGTTTATTTACTTTTAGTTTACAAGATTCAGTTCCACAATCCCTTGAGTTTCAAATTTTCTCCCCTCCTTTCCCCCCCCCTCCCATGACAGCATGCAATCAAGTATAAAGTCTGCAGATACTTCCACATTGGACATTAGTCTGGTTGTATAGAAGGGTTGTAACCAATG
>CM053586.1:242273138-242314787 GCA_028646515.1 Pseudochirops corinnae | reverse complement strand
ATGCAGATGCCTGTGACAGGATGGAAACAAGATTCATAAGGTCACAGGAAAGGTGGCCCCTTAGTTACCTAAGGGAATAAAAAATACAGAAAGGTCCTGAGGAAGGGGCTGCATATATCACCGACATCTCAGAAACATTATAAAATAAAAGTGCTTATCTTTCTCCCCAAACCTGACTCTTCTCCAGATCTGCCTCCTTCTGTTGCAGGTCCCTCCATGAGCCCCATTCCCCAGGAACTTTGGATTCAGCCTTGACATTCCCTGTCCTGTTCTCATGGCCCCCTGGTCACCAAATCTTGTCTCTCCTCCCTCTTCAGCCCCTATCCTGTATAATTCATTCCTTCTGCTCACATGGCTTCCCCTGGCTAGGCCTTCACAACCTCTCACCTGGACTATTGTCATAGTCTCTTAATTCATCTCCCTGCTTCTATCCTCTCTTCTTTCTCCAGTCCATCCTCCTTGGAGCTGATAAAGTTATCTTTCTGAGCCACAGTCCTACCGATTCCCCTCTCTGGCTCCAAATACCTAGGGAGAGTTTGTGAGCTTCTGTTCCCTCCAGGATGAGAATACACACTCTCATGTCCTTTCTGGCCCTTTATGCACTTTTGATTCCAGATCAACTTGACTATCAACTTTTCCCCAAGTCTTCATTCCATTTCCCATGTTGGTGTTTAGATCCAGGGCCCCATCTGAATGCTTACTCTCCTTCAAGTATAAGCTCAAGGGGGTGGGTTTCATGGCATCTTAGAAAATGGAGTGGAAGTGCAGTCAGAGCATTAGTTAGAATCAGGAAGCCATTCCCAGTGGGATGGTGGTTATGGGAACCCGAGATCTTTTGCTGAGACCAGGTTCTAATTCTAGCTCTGTTCCTGTCTTACTCTGTGACTGTGGACAAGTCACTTTCCCTTTCCAGGACTCCCCTTTCTTCTTTCTAAAATGAGGCAAATGACCTAGATGACCCCAAAGTTCCCTTCCTGGTCCAGGTCTAGGATGCCAGGCAGATGTCTGGGTATGCCAGGGTAGAGGAGCATTTCCTGGGCAGGGGGCCACTGGGAGCTTAGGAGACTTGCTCAGGGTCACATAGACAGTATAGCTCTAACTAGGTGGATAGTCAGGAAGCCCCGAGGTCAAATCCAGCTTTGGCCACTTCCTGGCTAAGTCACCTTATCTCTATCTGCCTCTGTTACCTCAACTGCAAAATGGGGATCGTGAGAACATCTACTTCACATTGTTGTTGGGAGGATCAATTGAGATTCTATTTGTAAGCATTTAGTACGGTGCCTGTACATGGTAGGTGCTAAATAAAGGCTTTTAGAAGAAGGGTTAAATTGATATAATGGCACAGGTTAAGCTGGCATAGTATCTTAGTAATGGAAAAAATATTCGCTTAAAGTGTCTGGTAATGGGGGTCATTCATTTACACCCAGAAGGGATAATAGAGGCCATCTAGTTCAATCCCCTCATTTTAGAGATGAGGAACTGGGGGCCCAAGGAGCTTGCCCCAAAGGTCACAGGGATCGTAAGCATTGGAGGCAGGATTTGAACTCAAGCCCTAGGACTCTAACTTGAATCCTTTTTGGCAGTCACACCTGGGCAGGGAAGAGGAACAAATGAGACTTTACTTACAGAGAATAAAGAAAGTAAAAGTAGGTTTGGAGAAGGCCTGAATGGCCTTCTCTTTCTCAAATTCAGTATGCCCAAGAGAAGGCTAATTACCACCAGCCCATGTTAGCCTTCTCCTTTCTCAAACTTTGCAGTTTCTGCCAGAGACACCAATATCCTGCCCAGTAATGTACTACTGCAACCAGAGTTATCTGTAACTTGCCTTTGATCTGTGACTTCCCCACCCCCATCTGTTTTTCTTTCAACTTAGATTACTTGATATTAACATATAAGTGTGTATAGATATATATGTGTGTGAGTAATGCACATATTTTAAACATACTCGCTTAGACATAGGTGCATATATATCTCCAATATGCCATTAGTGTGGTTTTGGGTATAGCCTAAACACACACACAATTTTATATATATATATATATATAAATGGTATATTGCATAATACACATTTAGTCATATCTATAGATATAGAATTTATAGATGTGGATAGACATAGATAGATAGATAGATAGACAGACAGACAGATATATATTCCCTGGCTTATAATGAGCAAATGAATTGGTGGGATATAGATATATAGAATTTAGATATAGATATAAAATATCTATATAATTGATATAGAATTTTATAGGTATAGAATTCCCCAGGTTATAATGTATAAGAAGAACTTGTCACTTTTAACCCTAGAGGACTGAACTAAGAGTGATGGATAGATGGGTGGAAGACCAGGAAAAAAACATCCTAACCATTATGGGTAACTAGTTGTAGAATGGGTCATCTCAGGAGGGTGGAGTGGGCTCCTTCTCACTGCAGACCTTGGAGCAAAGACTAGATGAATGCTGGTCAGGTGTATCATGACAGGATTTCTTTTTCAGCTCTGGGTTGGACTCAGTGGCTTCTAATGTAATCTCCATCTCTCAACCCTAAGCTTCTCTCTTTCCTTCATCCCTACCCAGCCCTCTCCCTCAGACCCAGTTATCAATTCTGCTTCCAAGCCAGCAGGGTCAAGGCACAGGGGCCAGGGCTGCTTCAGATGTTCATCCCTTCAAGTGTGGCCAGTGGGCTACATTCATAAAGTGAGGAAAGTCACCAGATGGTGGCACATTGAAAGGCCATGGCTCCCTCTGGGGTTGCCCCAGCCCAGCCTCTCTCTGACACTGGGGGCTGAAAAAGAGGTCAGGACTTGTGCTTGAGAAGCCTATACTAAGAAAGCACCTCAGCTGGAAGGACAGTTTTTGTTGAGCAGTGCAGGTGACATGGCTCAATGGAACCATACCTACTCCTGCCTGATCTCCAGCTATGCTCAGCTCTTAGGTCCTCAAACCCCCAGAGCTGGGCTTTCATCTGTGAGCAATGAGGGTGACCAGCAGCTTCCTCACCTTGTACCCTTCATGGCCTCCCTTTTTCATTCTCCCTTGCTGTCCTTGCTCTTTCCAAGTCCCAGGGCCTTGCTCCTCCCCACTCCCTTCCCTTCCACTTCCCCTCCCCCCTCTCCAACCACCTCCTTCCAACTTCCAAGGTGAATTCCACCTTAGAGCCCTAGAGTTTGGGAAAGACCACTTGGATGCAATCACTCACCTCTGGCATGATTGAGAACACAAAGCAGGACCCAGGAGAAGAGGAATTGGAACAGGAATCTCTGACCCATGAAATCAAACACTGCTCCAGCCAGTATGCTCAGGGAAACTTTCTCAGTGAACGGTTCAGGCTTTTCCCTTGAAGATCTTTTATCTTGGTTCCAACTGGTGTCTCCAATCTGTGTGCCTGCCTAGGACAGTAACATACAGCCTCTTGCACAGGTGCTCCCTGTATCTGCATACAACTTTACCTACAATACAACTCATTCAGCCACATACTCCAAACTAGTGACTGCTGTCTCCTCTGAGCCCAGTCTATGCTTTCCATCTGATGAGGTGCCTCTGAAATATTTTGGGGTGACTTTGTTAAAAATCTCATTTGTACTCAAGTACTTCTGTATGTAACATTGTTGTAACTTCAGTCTTGTGTTAAGTTGTAAAAGCCACATTTCTCCCCAGCCATAAAGCATTAACTCTGTCCCTTCCCTCCCCACAACTGTAAAACATTAACTGCCTGGGGGCAGGAGGAAGAGTTAATGTTTTATGGCTGGGGAGAAATGTGGCTTTTACAACTTAACACAAGACTGAAGTTACAACAATGTTACATACAGAGGTACTTGAACACAAATGAGATTTTTAACAAAGTCACCCCAAAATATTCCAGAGGCACCTCGTCACATCCAGCCCAGGAATCCACTGGGAGGCAGGGACAGCCTATTTATTCACTGCTCTAACAATGGGCTCTCCCTCTTCCTCCATCCCCCTGGAATCTTCCTTCTCCCCAGAGACAATGTTCCTAACCTCCCTCTTCCTCCCAGTAAATCTACTCAGTTTTAGAACTCAGTCTAGTGCCTGAACTGTCACCCCCTCTATCTGGCCAGTCCCCTGCTTCAAAAATTGGCACTTTTCTCTGGCATCTTGGGATCTGCCCTATATCCACAGTAATAATGCTCCTACTTCTTTCCACCCCTACCCCCACTCCAATTGCTAGTGGCATTGAACGAGCACGCAATCTGAAGTGAGGAACACTGGGGTTTAAATTTTACTTCAGACACTCAGAGGGTGTGTGACCCCGGCCAGTTCCCTCATTTTTGTGATGGAGATAATACTGGCAGCTCCCTCCCAGGTTGTTTTACGGATCATAGAAGAGACCTCGTGGAAAGTCCTGGGAGAGCTTCCCAAACCCTCCTCCTTCTAGCGGACTTCCCTAGGCCTGCTCCAGGGAACCCGAGTCCCCCAGAGCCCCAGGCTCGCCGCTTGGAGCGCAAGGGCAGGAGGCCCCGGAGCCGGGCATCCCCCTCCACTTGTCGCGGGTGTCTCAGTCTCCGGACTGCACCGCGCTCTGTGGAGGTGGGCAGCTGAGATCCGGAGGAAAAGGCAAAAGCCGACAGCAGCCGGTATTCCCAGGCGCTCTCCCACCCGAGAACTAAGCAGGTCCGACTGTGCTTACCTTCTGAGACCCGCGGAGTTCTGGGTGAAATTCTCCGGGCGGTCCTGGAGAAGTTCTCGGTGCCAAGGCTTCCGCTCAGTACCCGGGAGCGCGCGAGGCCGCCCGCGGCTGCTTCCCTCTGGCTGGCGCGGCGACGCGCAGCTCTGCCTAGAAGAGCGGTTCCTCGTTGCGCTGGTCCGCCTCTCCTCGCAGCGTACAGAAAGGCTGGGCCCTCTCCAGTACACAGCCGGGGATGTACTCACTCACGGACCGCCACCAATCAATCCGCCTGGCCACCTCCTCTCAGACTGACCTGCACTCAAACGTCCCTCTCCTTAGTGACAGAAGAAAGCCCTACAAACTAGCCGGGGATGCTCACCGTCCTCCTTCGACTTCCCGCCCGGGTCTCGCCCACTGCCAGCCACGCTCCCCCAACTGAATTCTACTCCAGGCGGCTAACAAGAAATCGGGTTTTTGGAGAGTACACAGGGTAAGGGGACTGAACGCGACGGATCTGCCTCGGCACTTCCCCCCCGACACAAGTCCACGGAAGCGACTTGCACGTGGCGCGGAACTATTGCCTCCAGGTTCCTAGTCTGAATCTGCCGCTGGATGGCCACCTCCTCCTCCTCTCCTCCCTCTTTATTCCCCACCCCTTTGCATCCCGTTTGACGGTCGCCACAGTAACGTGACTCAGACTTCAGACTTCCGACCGTCTGTATGGAGGGGGTGGAGACACAGAGCGGGTGAGAGAGAGAAAGCTGGGGGAGGGAGAGGGAAAGGGAGGGGGGAGGGGGGGAGGAGGGGGAGGGGGAGACCGCGACTGAGAAGAAACACGTGATCTGATATTCCCCAACTCCACCCGGCTGGATTTTGACAATACCTGTGGAATATGGCCTTAGGTTGTAGTACTATATACAAACACAGCATTTTTAACGTTTCCAAGTTGGGTGTCCAGTGGACTTGATTCTTTAAGTCTAGGTGGCTAAGATTTATCATAAGGCCAATATAGGAGACAGAGCTCCTTAGGAAACTTGAATTCCTTAAGGAACTTGTAGTTTAACAGGAATGATGCTAAAGCTTATATAGCAAAAGTAGTGGATTATCTTGCAAATATGCTAATTAGGCGATAATTTTAAAACCTTTGTTACAGGAGTCATACACTACTGCAAACCAGGGAAAGGGATTTCTAGTGGATGTGTTTTTGGTCTATTAGATCTGTTGCAAGATAGCTTTGAGAGCTGATGACTGTAGCTTGGCCTCTGGATTAGCCCAGGGGCAGTAGAAGGACAGAGACCATTCCAGGAATGGCCAACAGAGTCTTGTGATGTGGCAGAAGCCCAGAGTGTGGTTCACTCCAGAGTTCAGAAGCGTTGGAGGTACTATAGAAGAACTCATTTTAGGAGTACCCCAGATCTCTGTGACAAGTTCTTGAGAGAAAGGAGGGAAAAGGGCATATGGACTCCTGTGAGGAGTGGGGGGAGGGATAACACTTAGCCTCACCACAATGAGAGAAGAGCTCTAGGTAATGTCTTTTGCGAAGTGACCTAAGGATCTCCAAATTAGCCAAAAAAAAGACCTTAGAGGCAAAGAATGAGGAAAATATACAATTACCAATCATAACTATCAATGTGAATGGGATGAACTCACCCATTAAACACAGAAGGATAGCAGAATGAATTAGAAAAGAGCCCAACAATATGATGTTCTTAAGAAACACACTTGAAACTTAAAGATTCAGATAAAGTTAAAAGCTATTATTCTTCAGCTGAACTAAAAACAAGAGGGATATCAATTATAATTTATGATAAGGCTACCATAAATAAAGACATTATAAAAATATATATAAGCAGAAAAACTACATTATATTTAAAGGCACTATAAATGATGACTCAGTATCAATAATACATATGCACTAATAACAGTACCTACATATTCAAAGGAAAAGTCAATTGAATTAAAGGGAGTCAATTGAAAAAAGTCAATTAAAGTAAAATATATAGTAAAATGATACTAGTGGGGGACCTCAATATATCCCTTTTAGACTTAGACAAATCTAAACAAAAAATAAACAAGAAAGAAGACAAGAACCTAAGTACGGCTTAAGAAAATTAGAGATGATTCTGGCAATTTCTGAATGGGAATAGAAGAAAATTTACACATCTCTCAGTTGTGAAAAGCAGGCACGTACCTTTACAAAAACTAACTGTATAGTGGAGCATAAAGACTTCCCCATAAAATGGAAAAGCAGAAATAATAAATATATCATTTACTGATTGCAAGAAATAACAAATATAATCAATGTAGAGCCTTTGAAGAAAGAATGAAAAAGTAATTAAAGGTTCACTAATATGACTCTAAAGAATTAGCAAATCTACTAGAGAGCAAAGAAAGAGGAAAGGGACCCAGGCATAGAAAAATCATTATAGCAGCTCTTTTTATGGTGGTAAGGAATTAGAAACTGAATAGAGATATCCATCAATTGGTGAGTGACTGAACAAGTGATGGTTTGTAAATATGATTCAATATTATTTAATTATAAGAAGTGATCAAGGAGCCAGTTTCACAAACACCTGAGAATGAAGAGCAAAATAGGAAGAGGTTGGAGAACAATTTATGTAGTAACAACAAGACTATAAAGAGAAAACAACTTTAAACATTTTTTTTGCTTTTTTTTTGGAGGGGGGAGGACAGGGCAATTTGGGTTAAGTGACTTGCCCAAGGTCATATGGCTAGTAAATGTTAGGTGTCTGAGGCTGGACATGAACTTAGCTCCTTCTGACTCCAGGGCCAGCGCTCTACTCACTAGAGAAAGCAACTTTTAAAGATTTTTAAGCAATACAATGACCAGCCACCATTCCAGAGAACAAATGATGAAGTACACTACCCATTTCCTGATAGAGGTGATAGACTCATAGTGTAAACTGAGACATTTATTTTTGGACCTGGCTAAAAAGAATTTTTGTTTGACTCTACATGTTTGTTATAAAGATTCTGTTTTAGGCAGTTTTCAGAAGATGAAAGAAAAGATATCTATAAGCATATGAAAAAATGTTCCAACTCACTAGTGATTACAAAAATGCAAATCAAAACAACTCTGGGGTACCACATTTCACTGGCCATATTGGCTAAGATGACAAAACAGTGAAATGATAAATGCTGGAGAGGATGTAGAAAAATTGGAACACTAATGCATTGTTGGTGGAGCTGTGAGCTGATCCAGCCATTCTAGAGAGCAATCTGGAATTATGCCCAATGAGCTATAAATAAGTGCATATTCTTTGACCCAGAAATACCACTTCTAGGGTTATATCCCAAAGAGATCAGAGAAGTGGGAAGAGGACCCACATGTACAAAAATATTTATAGTGGCTCTTTTTGTGGTGGCAAAAAACTGGAAAACAAGGGGATGCCCATCAATTGGGGAATGGCTGTACAAGTTGTGGTATATGAATGCAATGGAATACTACTGTGCTATAAGAAATGAGGAGCATATGGACTTCACAGTAACTGGGAAAGACTTGTATAAACTGATGCTGGGCGAGAAGAGCAGAACCAGGAGAAATTTGTACACTATCACAGACACAATGTATGTGTGATGACTAACTTCTATAGACTGGGCTCCTCTCAGCAATATAAGGTTATAAGACAACTCCAAAAGACTCATGCTTGAAAGAGATAACCACATCCAGAGAAAGAAATGCAGTCTGAATGTAGATTGAAACAAACTACTTGCTGTTTCTTTTTCTTGTTTTATTTTGTTTCCTCTTTCCCACTGATCATTCCATCAGTTACAATCCTTCTTTACAACCTGACTAATGATTAATGGGAGGATATTTGTAGATTCTGTATCCAAGTGCATGCCGCTGGGGGGGGGGAGGGTGGGAAGTGGGAGGGGAGAGGGAAGGGGAGAAAATCGGAAACTTAAGGGACTGTGGAACTGAATGTTGTAAACTAAAAGTAAATAAACCAATTTAATTAAAAAAAAATAAAGATTCTGTTTTTCTTGCTTTTTCAGTGCATTGGGGGAGTGGAAAGTAGGAGGGATGAGAAGCAGATAGTTATGAAAATAAAATGAAATTTAATTTAAAAATTAAAAAAAACCTGGCAGGTCAAAGCAAAAATTGTAGAAACAATAGAAGATTTCATTGAAAAAATTATAATATACCAAAACCTAAGCCACACAGTTAAAACAGTTCTAAGGAAAAAATTTAAATCTCTAAAAGCTTTCATCAAAAAATAGAGAAAGAAGAAATCAATTAATTGGGCATATAACTTTAAAATTGCTTTTACACTAATAAAATAAACTGTTAACCCAAATAAAAAATAAAAGAGAGAAGACAATCATAGTACTTACATTTATACTAAAAAGAGAAAAAAGAATTCATAATAACTGAAGACAAAATCAAGGAAGTCACAAAGGAGATTATCCAGAAAATAATTTTGTCCCATTGTATGTTAATAAAACTCATAACTTGGATGAAATGGATGTATTCTTACAAAAATCTAAGAAACAATATTTACATAAAATATAAAATATAGATTAACTAAAGAAGAAATAGATTAGTTAAATAACCTAACTTCAGGGAAAAAATAGAATAAAACAATAAATGAACTCCCAAGGAAACAAATATTCCAAGAATAGATGAATTTATAAGTGAATTTTATCAGACTTTCAAAGAACAATTAAGTCTACCATTTCTCAAACCATTTGCAATAGTAGATAAAAGCTGACAAAAAATATCATCTTGATATTTAAATCAAGGAGACACAAAGCTGAGAAATAAAATTATGAATGAATATCCCCAATGAATCTTGATGCAAAACATTTTAAGTAATAGATTAGCAAATAGGCTATAAAAACATATTATACAGATTTCAGCTATGTTTGTTTTTTTATAAGCTCTCTCTCTTACACACACACTCACTGAATTATAAAGTCTCTCTCTCTCTCTCTTTCCCTCCCTCTGTGTCTCTCTCACACACATGCCTCTATTCCCACATTGAACAATGATTTAAAAAAGAAAAATTAAAACTCCATCAAAACATGCACAGCCCAACAAAACCAATACCTACACCACCCATTTTAAAAAATGAATATCTCCTCCTGCTTTTTTTTAATCTATCACCTCTGTGGTGGGAAGTATGTATCATGTTGCATCTTCAGTCCTTTGAACTCATGATTTGTCTTTGTATTGATCAGAATTCTAAAGTCTATCAAAGTTCTTTTTCTTCATGAGGTTGTTGTCAGCATATCAATTGTTCTCCGAAGGCTGCTCACTTCATAGCATCAGTTCATAGTCTTCTCAATTTCTTCTAAAACTTTCCAACTTTGTGATTTCTTATGGCCCAATAATATTCCATAATATTAAAATAGTGATATGGCTGGGTCAATGAATATGCACAATTATATAATCTTTTGGCATTTTGGAAACCTTCTGGGGTTTGTGCACTCTGATCAGGTTTTTGCAAGGTTGTTTTGTTCAGAAAGACTATTCATATAATAAATTATGTTAATAACATAACACATTATTATATTGGTAGATTATAAAATTTGACAAAATTCAACACTTATTTTAATTAAAAATCAAAAGCATAGGAATAAATGAGATATTACTTGATATATTAAAGAAAGACCTTCTAAAACCAAAAGCAGACGTTATATATAACTGGGAAATGCTGGTAGCCTTTCTAATAAGATCAGAGGTAGAGCAAAGATGCTTGTTGTCCCTACTATTATTTAATGTAATCCTAGAATGAATAAGATATGAAAGAGAAATTGAGGGAATACACATAGGCAAAGAGGAAGCAAAATTATCACTTTTTGTAGATGATATCAGATTTACTTAGAAGATCCTTAAGAAAGAACTAAAATAAAATAGGAAATGATAATTCATCAAAATTGCAGGATATTAAATAAATCTTCATAAATCAAAGTAATTCCTACATATCACTAACAAAATGCAGCAGAAAGAGCTAGAAAGAGATATTCCAATAAAAATAACTACAGAAGGTACAAAACATTTGGGAGTCTATCAAGACATACTCAGAAGCTATATGAATCCAGCTGCAAAGCATTAGTTGAAGAAATATAAGTAGTTGCAGAAATGTTAATTTCTCATGGGTAGGTTAAATCAATATAATAAACACGGCAATACTATCAAAAGTAATTTACTGATTCATTACCATGTCAAAGTACCAAAGAATTATTTTATAGGACTAGAAAAAAATAATAAAATTCATCTGAAGGAACAAAAGGACCCAAATGGTAATGAAGAAAAAAGGGGGAAGGAAGGCTTATTAATTACAGATCTCAAAGCATACTATAAAACAGTAATCATTAAAATAATTGATACTAATTGAAAATTGAGAGATCAATCAGTAATTTAGATTAGGTACACAACTTAGAGAAACAAATGAGTACAGTAGCATAGTGTTTGATCAATCCGAAAATCCCAGTGACTAGAGAAAAGATTAACCATTTGACAAAAACTGCTGGAAAAGCTGGAAAGCAATCTGACAGAAATTAGGTACAGGACAACATTTCACCCTGCATGCTAAGATAAACTCAATGGGTAGATGATTTAGACAAAAAAGTGGCAACATGAACAAATAAGAAGAAAAAGGAGGAAGTTGCTTTTCATATCAATGGAGGAGGGAAAAATTCATGATCAAACAAGTAATAGAGAGGATCACAGAAAGTGAGGTAGATGGATTTGCTTAAATAAAAATGAAAAGGCTTTGTACAAGCGAATACAATGCAATTGAAATTAGATGGGTAAAAGTCACTTGGGAAAATAATCTTTGCACTGTGTTTCTCCGATAAAGGTCCATTATCCAAAATATCTAATGGAAAGTTAACCACAAGAGCTTTAGAGAAACTAGAAGGCTTTCCTTTCATTGATTAAAAGAAAACCAAAGAGAGGGAAAATTAACCTTTGTGTTTATTTTTAGTTTACATCATTCATTTCCACAAAATTTTGGGTTATAAATTTTCTCCCTGTCTTTCCCCTACCAACCACCCCAAAACAGCAATCCCACTGAATACCCCCTCCCCACATCTGCTCTCTCCTATATCCTCCCCCATCACCCCTCTGACTTTCTGGTAGGAAAAGATGGATCTCCCTATCCCAGGGTCTGTATATCTTATTTCCCAGTTGCATGCAAATAATAATAATAATGATAATGATAATAATAATATATTTTTTTAACATTTGATTTTAAAACTTTGAATTCCAGATTCTTTCCCTTCCTCCCTTGTCACCCACCCTTACTGGGAAGATAAGCAATTCAATATAGGTTGTACATTTGTAGTTATGCAAAACATTAGCATAGTGGATAGATTGTAAAAGACTGACTTTATTTCTCTCCATCATCCTATCCCGCCCCCTATTTGTTCTATTCTCTACTTTCTTATTTCTCTACTTTCACGGAAGATATTTTTATATAAAACAGTGCAATGAACAGGAGCAGCATTGGGAACATTAGGGCCATAGCACTGGGAACATAGGGGCAGATGAGACTTTTGACAATCCCTAGTGGTCATCGTATATCAAGGGTAGTATGGCACCTAAGAGGTCATTACCTTCTTGCATGCAACATATTCATGGGCCTGAGATGAAAATTAAACACCCCATTCTACCACTTATTCAATGTTTCCAGGCCCTCTAGTCAGAATCTCCACCTTCTGTAGAGCTTTACTTGGGGTGGGGGTGCTATCAAATCTTTGCCCCTTTAGAGGCCTCTGATAAAGGACAATCCCCTCCTTCCATAGATTCTGGGCAGTTTTTTTTTTTTAACCTTTTTCTTGACATTAGGAAGCATGACACCTACCAGCAATCCTCTCCCTTGGTCTCCCCAGCATTCCCTGGGAAGAAATTGTCTGTTTACCACTGGGTGCTGTATTGACAGCAAGGTGATGGGTCCTCATCAGTTCTGAATTACAGTAGCAACTCCAGTCCCAAAGCTCATTGGTGTGATACTCTCTCCTTATTGAGGGAGATGAATGCCCTGCCCTCATACCAATGGGTTTTGGGACAGGGATGACATAGTAAACAAAGGGGTACAAGGCACCTGCTTACTCTGATGCTCATGTCACTGTCTACTCTATTTGGGTTTGCATTGCTGCCTCTTTTGCTGAGGACCAGGTTACAGCTTGCTCTGTCAGGACCCCAAAGCAGTGTGCTCCATTAAGATCCTAGATGCTACCTTGGGACTGCATCCTTCTCTCCTTCCTCCAAAGTCATCGTGATCTGGACAGAGGTTCTGAGTTGCTAAGAATTTCTGGAGACCTGTGGAGACATAAAGCAAATAGGAGCAGGAGTCCTTGTATAGATGAAACCTGGAAGAAATACAATAAAAAGCAATGGAAACTTTATTGCTTCCCTCCTGTTTTCTACAAATGCTTGCTAGACTGACTTCATGGAATTTCCCAAAGCATGATCTTTCCCTTTAGTTTTCTCTCATTTACTGTCTAGGGCTGGGTGGATAAGAATGTGGAGGGGAATCCATCTGGTTAAGCCTTAATAGAGCTTATTGAGAATGGAGCCAAGGTGGTTGAGTAAGGCAGGAACTCACCTGAACTCTCTCAAATTCACATCCAAACAATTATAAAATAATGCCTTGAAATGAATTCTGGAGCTGCAGAATTAACAGAAGGATGGGGTGAAATAATTTTCCAGTCCAAGACAACTTGGGTCAACAGGAAAGGTCTGTCTCAGACAGTCGAGTAAAAGGTAAGTGTAATCCTGCACAGATAGCATCTTGGCAAGCTGGCAGCAAGTCCCTAAACCCCAGGACAGGCCAGTAGTAAGCCTGTGTGCCCCTGGTGCAGACCAGCAGCAAGGCCCCATGTTCCTGGCACAAGAATGTTGAGACAGTGAATGCCCCCTCAACCCCAGGAGCAGAGCCCAACTTTAACATTAAAGTTAAAAGTTCCAAAATAGGCTGGAAAAAAATGAGCAAAACCCAAAACAAACAAAACAAAACAAAACAAAAAGGACCTGTTCATAGAAAGTTACTATGGTGACAGGGAAGATCAAAACACAAACTCAGAAGAAAACAACACTATCAAACATAAAACCTCAAAGTGTGGGGAGCCTGGGAGGCTGAATCCAGGACTCAGATAAAGATTTTGATGGTGCACCTTTCCAGGTGACTGCTTGAAAAGGCTGGTGCCCTGGGAATACACTTAAAAGGACTTTTGTTTGAAGTCCTGACATCGAGGCCTTTGCCCCCAGACTTCAGGCACCTAAAAGACTTGTCCCTTATCAAATTATTCATTCTGTGTTGGTTCCAGGATATAACGGACTAAAGACAATGATTACACCTAGATAACATATTCCTTATCAAATTCTGTAACTTCCAGGAACTAACAGGCTTAAGGCAATGATAGTAAAACTTGAATCCTTTATCTTTCTGTATAAAAATCTTGCTCAAAGAATCATTAAATGGAGTTCTTTCCTACGAACTACCCATCTGGTAAATTCTCTCTCATGTCTTGGTTCACACTTGGGGCTGGTACCCAAGTGGCCCATGACATCAAAGAAAAATGTAAATTGGTTCCAGGCCCAAAAAGAACCCTTGAAAGAGCTTTTTAAAAAAGGATTGTAAAATTCAAATAAGAGAAGCAGAAGAAAACTTGGGGAAAAGTGAGTCAGGTAAGAGAATCATGAAAAAAGAGTCAATAGTTTAGTAAAGGAAATACACAAAATGGAAAAAGATGTACAAAAATTCACTGGAGAAAACCTTACAGCTTATTTTTCAAAAGCTTATTTAAATTTCTTTTCTTTTCTTTTCTTTTTGCTTTTTGGAGGAGAGAAGGCAGGGCAATTGGGGTTAAATGACTTGCCCAAGGTCACATGGCTAGTAAGTATTAAATGTCTGAGGCTGGATTTGAACTTAGTTTTCTCTTGACTCCAAGGCCACTGCTCTATTTGCTGTGCCACCTGGCCACTCTGTTTTTATTTTCCAATGAAACAGGTCTGTTTCAATAAATAACATGACCATTGGAAAGAAAATTAAGTCCTTTTTGAATGAGGTCTGAAAAATGGGATTGGGAGTTTAGTGCTGAGATGGGAAAATTTCCTATTTTTTGGTCTTTTTAAATATAATTAATTAATCAATTTTTAGTTTTTTACATTCGCTTCCTTAAGATTTTGATGGCTTGCAATCTGATAGAGGCTCTACTTATGCATTCATATTGAACATATATTCACATTAGTCATGATGTAAAAAATAATTCAAACTAATGGGACCATGAGAAAGAAGAAACAAAACAGCAAAAGAAAAGGAGAGCAAATAGTATTCTTTGATCGGTATTCAGACTCCAAAGTTCTTTCTCTGGATGTGCATAGCATTTTTCATCGCAAGTCTTTTGGAGATGTCTTAAATCCTTTCATTGCTGAGAAGAACTAAATCTATCAAAGTCAGTCATCACACAATGTGACTGTTACTGTGCACAATGTTCTCCTGGTTCTGCTCAGTTCACTCAGAATTGGTTCATGCAAGTCTTTCAAGGTTTTCCTGAGATCTACCTGCTCATCATTTCTTATAGCACAATAGTATTCCATTACATTCTTATACTACAACTTCTTTAGCCATTCCTCCAATTGATGGGCATCCCCTCAGTTTCTAATTCTTGGTCACCACAAAAAGGGCTACTATAAATATTTTTTACATGTGGGTACTTTTCCCATTTTTGTGGTCTCTTTGGGATATAGACCTAGAAGTGATATTGCTGGTCCAATGGTATGTACAATTTTATAGAGCTTTGGGCATATTTCCAAATTGCTCTCCAGGATGGTTAGATCAGTTCACAACTCCACTAACGATGCATTAGTGTTCCAACTTTACCACATCTTCTCCAACATATATCATTGTCATGTTTTGTCATGTTAGCCAATCTGAGAGGTGTGATGTGGTCCCTCAGAGTCATTTTGATTTGCATTTCTCTAATCAGTAGTGATTTAGAGCATTTTTTCATATGATTATAGATATCTTTAAATTCTTCCTCTGAAAACTGCCTGTTAATATTCTTTCACTATTTATCAATTGGGGAATGACTTGTATTCTTATAAATTTGACTCAATTCTCTATATATTTTAGAAATGAGGCCTTTACCAGAGACACTGGCTGTAAAAATTATTTCCCAACTTTCTGTTTCCCTTCTAATCTTGGTTGCACTGACTTTGTACAAAACCTTTTCAATTTAATGTAATCAAAATCATCCATTTTGTATTTCATAATGTTCTCTATCTCTTGTGTGGTCATAAATTCTTCCCCTTTCCATAGATCCAACAGGTAAAATATTCTTTGCTCTTTTAGTTTGCTTATAGTATCAGTTTTTATATCTAAATCATGTACCCATTATGACTTTATCTTGGTACAGAGTGTAAGATAGGGGTCTCTGCCTAGTTTGTGCCACACTATTTTCCAGGTTTTCCACCAGTTTTTTTTTAAAGTAGTGAGTTCTTATCATGGGAATTAGAGTCTTTGGATTTATCAAACAGTAGATTACTATAGTCATTGACTGTTGTGTCTTGCATACCTAAGCCATTCCACTGATCCATCACTCTATTTCTTAGTCAGTACTAAGTAGTTTTGATGACTGCTGCTTTATAATGCAGTTGAATATCCAGTACAGCTAGACCTTCTTTCTACTTTTCCTTATTTACTTTGGGCTTAGTAGTAGCATCCCATGTGAATTGTTCTCATCTTGTTTGTGAAAAGAGATGACACTGCCCTGTCTACTGGTGCACACAGGCAGGCCAGTGAGGGAAGGAGCTGCCTTGTAACTTTGTATCTCCCCTGATAAGACAAATGCTGTTACTATGTAGCCTTATCTGCCTCTTCTTGGGTGAGTGATACTGTCTCCAATTGGGTTCATACTTTGTTGCTCCTTTAGTGTGGATCCCATTGGGTGGGGAGCAATGGGGATTCCTCCAGCAGGCTGTTGGGTCTGAGGGAGGCTTGCCAGCCAAGGCTAAGAAGGATTGCTGGGAGAGAAGAGGTCAGTTTGGACAGTTATGGAACAGCACAGAGAACACTCCTTCAGAAGTCAGAGAACTAGGGTTCAAATATCTTCTTTGATACTTCTTGTGTTAACCACAGGCAAGGTATGTAACTTGGGTCTCAGTTTTCTCCTATGTAATGGAGCCAGGATGCCAGGAGGGATGATGCAGTCAGCCAGCCCAGCAGGGAAACCCTGAGAAGCCAGGGTGCTGGGACTTGGGTCTAAGTGGAATTTTGAATTTTGAACTTGGAACTTTGATACATAGAAACTGTGCCAAGTTGTGAATCTAATCCCCTTCATTTCACCAGAGAGTGAAGTGGTATGGAGGGAGGATTATGTTCCATATGTTGGGGGATATTTGGATTTTTCTTAATATACTTTTAAATTAAATATTCTTTTGTAAAATCCAATCTGATGGGTAAGTGGCTAAACATAATTGGGTACATGGAACCCCCTACACTCAGAGGAACATCATAAGTGGAGCCATTACAGAGAACTTGGATAGCCCCAGTTCCTTTAAGGGTACCAAAGAATCCTGGGGAAGGGGTGAAATGTCATATGCCTAGCCTTCAGGTAGTGATGGTCAGCATGTCAGCGATATATGTAGGGCCTAGTCTGGGATAAAATTCGACTCTTGGCTTTTGAGGAAACCTCTGGAGGGATTTTCTGCCTGCGATTTTAGATTTTATGTACCCTAACTTGTAAGATCCTGGAGAAATATGACCAAAAAAAGTTTTAGGCTACAATGTATAGTAGATTTCCCCTGCCCCTCCCCCACCCTGTGTACATTTTTTCAGAAGTTGATTTTGTTGATGCTGACATACTGATACTGATTCTCTTCTGTATTACTGAGTCCTGTGTAAGTACTGATATTAAGTTAAATGTGATAAATCTGGAATCACAAGATTATATTGTTTATATCATTCCTTTTGCATTTAAATAGAATTACACTGCTTGTCTTTTGTGAGAGCAAAATGCTTTATAATTTTTTCGGATGAGAATGTTTGTGCCTGAGATCCATGAGTAGGTAACATTTCTTTTTCTTATTCTTTCTTCTTTTTCTGTAGGTGACAAATAGCACTCCCCAACAAATTCTAAAACAGTAGAACCAGCAAAAAGACAGAGGGAAACAATCTTTTAGTCCAAGAAACTTGGAAGATCAGCAAGAAAGGTCCATCTCACTTGAGTAAAAGAAGAACACAGTCCACAATAGGAAATGTCTCAAAAAGCCAGCAGCAAGTTCAACCTCAGCAAGCCAGCAGGAGATCCTGAGCCCCAGTGTGGTGGAGCAGGTAAATGCTAAAACCAGCCCCCCCCCCCCCATATGCCTTAGCAAAACCAGGGGAACCAATAGACTCCAGCTCTGAGAACCCTAACATGTTTCAGTGTAGCCCCAGCAAACAGGCATCCTCCAGAAGCCAGAACTCTGCATGCCTCTGCACAGCCCCATGCAAAGAGGCATCCTCCACTGGGCAGAACACCACATGCTTCAGTGTAGGTTCAAGCCAACAGGTAGATGCCAACTCAGTGGGTACAAAAGCAAACAGGGAGCTGCTAGCACAGCCCCTACTACATGGCAAATAGGCAGTCTCCAGAGGCCAGACCACTACATGCTTCAGTGTAGCCCTGGGGAAATGCAGAAAACACCTGATTGGGCCTCAGCACAGGCCAGACACTATCACTAGGACACCAGCTCAGTACCAGATAAGCTGCCAGAACCCTATGGCCTCCAGCTAATCATCCCCAAGCCACCCCAACTCATCCCCTCAGCATAGCACCAGACATAAGGGTCCCCTGTGGGCCTCATGGCAACATCAATGCAGAACCAAATAAACAGCCAGGGTCAGTAGCCATTGGTACAAGAAGCCTGAGACAGTGCTCGATTTTAAAACAAAGGGAAAAAAAGGAAAAAGAAAAAGAAAAAAAAAAGGATGAGCAAAAAAGAATCTGACCATAGAAAGGTATTATGGTGACAGGAAAAACCAAGATACAAACTCAGAAGAGGACAAAAACATCAAAACATCTATGGGCAAAACCCCAAAGAAAAATGGGAAGTGATCTCAAGTCCAGGAAAAGCTCATTGAAGAACTCAAAAAGAATCTTAAAAATTGTTATAAGAGATATAGAAGAAAAATGGGGAAAAGAAATGAGAATGATGCAAGAGAATTATGAAAAAGGATTCAACAGCTTGGAAAACTGCATAAAAAGCAGAATTGGTCAAATGAAAAAGGAGATTCAAAAATCCACCAAAGAAAACAACTCTTTAAAGAGAACAACTGGCCAAATGGAAAAGAAAATATACAAATCATTTGAGGAAAACAATAGCTTAAAAGTTAGAATTGGGCGAGTGGAAGCCAATGACTCTATGAGATATCAAGAATCAATCAAACAAATTCCAAAGAATGAAAAAATGGAAGAAAATATAAAATACCTCATGGGAAAAACAACTTACCTGGAAAATAGATCTAAGAGAGACAAGATCAGAATCATTGAACTGCCTGAAAGCCATAATTAAAAGGAGGACCTGGAGAGCATCTTTCAAGAAATTATCAAGGAAAATTGCCCTGATATCTTGGAGTCACAGGGCAAAATAGACATTGAAAGAATTTATCAATCACCTCAGGAAAGAGATCCCAAAATAATAACTCCAAGGAACATTATAGACACATCTCAGAACTATCAGGTCAAGAAAAAATACTATAAGTGGCCAGAAGGAAACAATTCAAATATTGGGGATCCACGATCAGGATTACACAGGACTTGGCAGCTGCAACATTAAAGGATTAGAGGTTATGGAACATGATATTCCAGAAGGCAAAGGAACTAGGATTACAACTAAGAATCTCTAAACCAAAAATTTGACCTCCAATATCAATACTCAAGAGAAGCATAAACAGGTAAAAAGGGAAAAGAAAACATAAGGGATTCAACAGCATTAAATTGTTTGTACAAAGATGATACATATAATTCTTAAAAATTGTTTCACTAATAGTACTGCTAGAAGGAATGTACATAGACAGAGGGTACAGGTATAAGGTGAATTTGAGGGAATGACATAAAAAAATTTAAGGTATGAGAAAGAGGGGTATAATGGGTGCAGAAGGAAGGATGAAGTAGACTGGGGTAAATTATTTCACATGAAGAAGCACAAAAGGATTAGAATGGAGGGGAGTTAGAGTGGAGAGGAAGATGGTGGAGAGGGGTGATGGGCACTGCTTGAGACTTACTCTTATCAGTATTGGCCCAAAAAGAGAATAATATACACAATTAGTTGAATATAGAAGTCAATTTTACCTGACAGGAAGGAATAGGGGAGGAGATTAAGTCAAGGGTGGGAGGTGGGGGCTGACAGAAGGGATGGAAGATAAGGGGAGGTGGTAGACAGAAGCAAAACACTGGTGAGGAGAAAAAGAGTGAAAGGAGAGAGAGGACAAATAGGAGGAAGAATAGGATGGAGGGAAATATGCTCCTATTTGTCCTTCCTCCTATTAATCATAATTGTGAATGTGAATGTGAATGGGATGAATTCTCCCATAAAACCAAAGTGGATAGTAGTGTGGATAACCAATGTTTAATAAACCCAAAGACCCCAGCTTTTGGAATAAGAATTCACTATTTTACAAAACTACTGGGAAAACTCAAAAACAATAGGACATAAACTTGGTTTAGACCAACATGTCACACCATGTACCAAGATAAAGTCAAAATGGATATATGATTTAGACATAAAGATTAACACTGTAAGCAAATTAGAAGAGTATGTAATAGTCTACCTGTCATATCTATTGGAAGAGGAAGAATTCATGACCAAACAAGAGACAAATGGCATTATGAAAAGGCCTCATATGAAAAGCATTGTGATAAAGGCCTCATTTTTCAAATATATAGAGAACTGAGTCAACTTTATAAGAATACATGCCATTCCCTAATTGACAAATGGCCAAAAGATAACAACAGGCAGTTTTCAGATGAAGAAATAAAAGCTATCTATAGGCTTATGGAAAAGTGCCCTAAATAAATAACTTTTGATTAGAGAAATGCAAATTAAAATGACTCTGAGATATCCATCTCCTACCTATCATATTGGCTAATATCACAAAAAAGGAAAATGATGAATTTTGGAGAGGATGTGGGAAAATTGGGACACATACACTCTTGGGGAGTTGTGAACTGATTCAATCATTCTAGAGAGCAATTTGGAACTATGTCCAAAGAGCAACAAAACTGTCATCTAGCAATGCCACTACTAGCTTTGTGTCCCAAGGAGATCATAAAAAAAGGGGAAAGGATCAACATGGACAAATATATTTATAGTAGCCCTTTTTGTGTTGGAAAAATATTGGAAATTGAGGGGATGTCCATCAGTTGGGGAATGGCTGAATGAGCTGTGGTTTATGAATATAATGGAATATTGTTGTGCAACAAGAAATGACAAACAGGCAGTGTAAGGTGTGGAATCTCTGTGCACAGGGATATTCTCAGCATCCCCAAACAAAGGAGCTAGTTTGATACTGAAGAAAGAGGCCAGTATTTCCAGATTGATTATAAGTAGTAGTAGTTTAATCAATTGGGTTACTTACATAGGGGCAGATCTATCCCCACTGAAGACCCCAAGAAAGTCCAGTGATAATTATAGGAAATAGATAAAGGGAGGAGGAGCTACAGAGCACATCTTTACTGATTGGTGGATGTTTTTGGTTTTCTGCTTAGTAATGAACTCATTTCCAAGCTTGGGTGTTAAGCCAATGCTTTTGGGTACATGCCCAAATGCAGGGTTGTGTACTGGTCTTGTATGGTTACTATGTCTGTGTTATGGTTGTTACTTGTCATGATACCTGAGTTATGATTCAGTATCTGAGTTATGATTTTCACTGATCACTATGTTTGGATTTTTACCATTCACAGTGCTGAAGTTATGGTTTTCACTTCTTACTGTGTTTTATTGCCTTTCCCCAATTTCCCACAATCCACTCCTGAAAGCCATCCATACATGCTTTCCAAATATCTTCTACAAGATCCCTGGGGTGGTTCTATACTGAGATGTTTAGGGAGTTTTTGGGTATAGCCAGAAAGATGATTCCATTTGTAAGCAAAATCTCACAAACAAGTACAAACAGTAACAGCAAAGGAGGAGAGCAGCAAAGCAGACACAAATAGATAGTATGATAGGTCTCCAGGACCCGGGCAAAGATTTGAGCCAGTTGGTTACTGGATCAGTATATGCTAATCTAGCTATGTTTTGAGATGCTTGCACTATATTGTTCAGAGCATCTGTAATGTTGTGACTGTTTTCAGGAATGTAAGCACATCAACTGTCACCTACTGGGGCACATGCGCCTTCCTGCACTGCTGTTAATACGTCCAAAGCCATGCAATCCTGACTACTAATCTCATTTGTGTAGTTTCTTGAATGAGCCAAGATAATGTTGCACATGATTGATTTAGGGTTTGTGCTATAAAGACTCTAAAGCAGTTCTCAACCTTCCTAATGCCACGAGCCCTAATACAGTTTCTCGTGTTGTGGTGACACCTAACCATAAAATTATTTTTGTTGCTACTTCATAACTGTAATTTTGCTACTGTTATGAATCTATCTGATATGCAGGAAGTATTTTCATTGTTACAAATTGAACATAACTCACAGGTTGAGAACCGCTGCTCTAAAGGCTGTCAATTCCTCTTCAGTTATCAGAATCTTAGAGCTTGGGATCATGAGAACTGAGGACTACTCCCACCATGAAATAGAGCATGTCCTTCTATTAAAAAGATGATGCATGTTAGCTGGTGCCTTTCACAGTGGCATGGAAGGTGGTGAGTATATGAGCTACTGCCAGCACTCACCTCTTTCCCCACACATGTGGTAAGTATGGTCATAGAAATGCACTGCATAGCCATTAATATTACAGGAGAATCACATGAGCACCCTTATGTTTTAGGGCCCAGGTAAGGTTTTCAAAGAGGGGCCAGTATGTTGCATTGGTTATGGCATATGGGCAGTTTCCCAACCTAGGTAGTGCCGTGCCTTTCAACACAAAGGGAACTCTGCTTGGTAGCAGAGCATATTGTGCATGTAACCATGTCAACCTATCCCATAACATTGAACTTGCCTATATGTTGGGTGCTATTTGGGGCTTGTAGGGTCTGGCACACTAGATCCAAAGCAAGTGCCTTGGACTTACTCAAACATAGAATCCCCATAGGTGATGCAGCCCTTGTAGGGGCCCTCAGAATAACTCTCAGCTGGAATAGAGCTGCTGCATGTTGCATCCCAAGCTGATGAGACAAGGGGTCACTGCCCAGGGGTACCTATATGCCAAGAAGGTGCTACACACTCAGAAGTTGGTTTAATTGTGGGCAGTAGTAGTCATTTGAGGCCATTGCAGGAAAGGTTTGCAAAACAGCCTGGAAACAAGGATGGAAAGATAAATGTCAGGTATATCCTCACCTTCCAACAAGATCACAGAGATGGGGGCTGTGGTGTCTCCTAAGGTATAACCAATAACTGGGATGTTCCCCTGGCACAGGAGTAGACATGTTCATCCTGGGGTCATTCTTTTTCCACACTTACCATAGCAGGAGGAGTCAGCACTCACTGTAGAATAGCTATTTTTGTCCCTTCCTGTTTCTCTGTCCCCTCATTCATGGCCCCAGTGTATTATAGTCCTGTATCCTAGAGGATATTTGGAAACAACTTCAGTCTAACTACCCTGGGTATCACAGATCCCAACCATTCATTTGGTAGTGATCACTGGAATCCCCATTCTACTACGCTTTCTCCCAGGGGTTTTTTGTGTGGGCCTTTTAAGACTATGTGCCTATGATCAGGGTATGATAGTACAGGTGTATATTTTAAAGGACCTCATAACTGGAAGATCAATTTGGGGTCTTCCAGTGTTCTCAATAGGTCATAAGGGATTAACAGCCCTGCATTTGGGATGTAATTTAAGGCCTGCACTGCTTTCGGTAAGTGTGTGACCCACCCTCAAACGTGAGCTGTCTCCCAGTAACTTTAGTTGTTCCTTCAGGAGCTCATTTTTCTTCTCTACTAAGCTTGTAGCTTGGGGGTGACAGGCTAGATGCAGAGACCAAGTATCCCTATGTTTCTCTGCCCATGCCTGTATTACAGTGCCTTGATCACTGACAATTACTTCAGGATACCCATACACCAAACTCAGGGTATGCAAGGCCTTCAGTGCAGCATTTTGGGTGGTTGCCTAAGTTGGATAAGACTATATGAGGCTAGTGTTTGTATCTATACAGGTCAAAGTATATATGTAACCCTGACAGGCCAGGAGAGAGCTTGTAGTCAATTTGCCACTTTATAACTGCATTTGACCAGCAGGTTCTTCACCCAAGACAGAGTGGAAGGGCCATGGCTTCTGCTGTGCACACCAGGTACCCTCTTTTACTGCCTCTTTCACAGCCTTCATTGTGACAGGGAGGTCTGCCTACTTAGCCACATGCCATGTTGTCTTTTGTCCCCCTGTGACCTTTTTATTTATGGACTCATGTTGCAGGGGATCCTTGGTGAATATGCTGGGCCGTCCTAACTAGTAGGGTTCCTACAGAATTGGCCTCAGTATTCCCTGGCAGGGTTTTGTGACTATGACTGGACATATGGTAAACAGTTAAGTTCAAACTGTCTTGGAGATGGGCCCATATGTCCTGCCACACCCCTATCCCCCACAGAGTCTTTCATCCCACCTGCCACCCATCCTGGGCCCACTGGGCCAACCACATTGTGAGACCCTTTTATGTAGCCTAGCTGTCTGTGCATAACTGTACTGGGTTGTCCTCCCCCTGTATAAGCCACCAGACTGCCCTCAACTCAGCCCACTGACTGCTCTGTCCCACTCCTAATTCATACCACACAGCATCTGTTTATGGTTGGACAGCAACAGCAGCCCAGTGTTGTGATTGCTCCTGCTGGATCCATCATGTATGGATCTGTATACCCTGCCTCAGTAGGTGGAAGAGCCCCCTCCTGCTCTCCTTGGGGCATTGCCGGGAGTTGTATGGGGTTGGGTGTGCCCTCATTGATATATTCCACTGGTCCCAGCAAAAGGTATAGCTTATCACTCATAAGTCTCTGCTATAGTAGCCTTCTGCTGTAAATAGGCATGCCATTTTTACCAGAGTGGTGTTTTGGAATACAGCAGACACTGATTTCTCAGATGTGGAATGTATCTGTGCTTTGATGGGGAAGTCTGTTCTGACTTCTATTGAGTTCCATTTCACAGGGGACTCCACTTGTATGAGGGCATTGTATACCATCAGGAGTGTTACTCAAAAGGGGGTACATCTGCTTTCTCTATCCTGTCATGTTTGGGACCAGAACCTGAGGGACATTGCCTGTGTTTTGGCCCACTTCTGCCAAAGACCTCACCCATACTCACAGGAACACACTCATATTCAAAGTCATGGGAATTCAGCCAGGCTAACCAGAAAGCCAGTGCTTCCATATGGTTTTCCTTCTTTACCTTATCAGCTAAATCCCCAGCATTGAGAGTGGAATAGTGACTTTCTGCATGTCTTGTTTCAACTGCATTATCTCTATCAATCTCCTATTCTCAGCCTCTGAGTCCAGGAATTTAGTAGTGGTTTCTCCCAATGTTGTGAGAAAGGGCCATCCCATATCAGCTACTACCCTTTTCCCTTCTTTCCCTGACCTAATGGAACATAGCTCTGCTAGGAGGGTCTCTAGGTCTCTTGGAATTTTGTGGGTATCCCTGTATTCATGTGGTGGCCCACATGTGTCCAGCACACAGGCCACCCCACCCCACTTGAAGGTCACAGGCTACCCAGGGATTCCACCCAGCCTGTACCCTACTCCCTTGGGCATTTCTTTGGTATTCTGCTGACTATGCCAATTGTAAGGTTCAGAAGTCCTGTGCACAAGGATATTCTCAGTGTCTTCAAACAGAGGTGGTGGCTTGATATTGAAGAAAAAGGCCGGGAGCTCCAGATTGATTATAAGTAGTAGTAGTTTAATCAATTCAGTTACTTACATAGTGGCAGACTGATCCCACTTAAGACCCCAGGAAAGCCATGCATATTGACATGCCTATTTACATCAGAGGGCTACTATAGCAGAGAGACCTACGAGTGATAGGCTATACCTTTTGCTGGGACCAGTAGAATATATCAATAAGGGCACATTCAACCCCATGCCATCCCCAGAAATGCCCCAAGGAGTGCAGGAGGAGGGCTCTTCCACCTTCAGAGGCATGGCCCCAGCAAGGGCCATTATTATAGGAAATTATAGGAAACAGACAAAGGAGGAGAAGCTATGAAGTACCTCTCTGCTGACTGGTGGATATTTTTGGTTTTCTGCTTAGTAATGAGCTAATTTCTGAGCTTGGGTGTTAAGTCAATGCTGTTGGGTAAATGCTCAAACACAGGGTTGTTTACTGGTCACGTATGGTCACTGTGTCTGTTACGGTTGTTACTGGTCACATTATCTGAATTATGATTCAGTATCTGTTTTTTTGGTTTTTTTTTTTTTGCTTTTTAGAGGGGGAAGGTAGGGCAATTGGGATTAAGTGACTTGCCCAAGGTCACATGGCTAGTTTTTGTGTTAGGTGTCTGAGGCCAGATTTGAACTCAGCTCCTCCTGACTCCAGGGCCAGTGCTCTTTTCACTGGGCCACCTAGCCACCCCAATTCAGTATCTGAAGTATGATTTTCACTGGTCAGTATGTCTGGGTTTTTACTGGTCACAGTGTTTAAGTTATGGCTTTCACTTCTTACTGTGTTATGGTTTGCCTCCAGATTTCAGAAGGCAGATTTCAGAAAAACCTGGAAAGACTTGTATGAACTGATGCAAAGTAAAATGCAAAAAACAAAGAAAACACTGTACACAGTATCAGCAACACTGTGTGATGATCAGCTACAAATGATTCAGCTCTTCTCAGTAACACAATGATCCAAGATAAGTACAAAGGACTGTAGTGCCAATGCAATATTTACAGCACCCATAATCATGATAAAGACTGTGACTATAAGTATCACGTGACTTTTGATCGCAAAATATACCAGATTCTCCAGATAGAGCATAGAACTGAAGCACTTATTTAGACAACAGAAAACCAAATCCCAAAACCAACAAGCTGATTCCATCATAGTACCAAAGATATTCAGAAGCCATCATAACATTGAGAGTCATGCCATCCTTTAGCCTTCCCACAAAACAACACAAGATCAATATTAACTCACAAAACTCTCTATCTCTTTGTCTGAGCTCCTCTTTCCCCCAGAGTCTAGCTAGCTCTCAACCAACTTCCTGTGGGTTCTGTTTCCCTTCAGCAAAACTCCTCCTATCATAGGCTCCATGTGACTACATTCAACCTATTAGGGGGCAGAGTTTACTTTCAAAGCATGGGAGGTCTTCAAAGGGTCTATTAAGGGGCAGGGAAGATCTTCAAATTCCCATTCCCATTATAAGGACTTAGGAAGGAAAGTTGTTCCAGGAGCCAATGATTTTGGAACAGAGCTGTCCCATGATAACTAGAATCATTAGGTTTAAATCTGTCCTCTTACTTCTATTTCCTGGTCACCAAGAGCAAGGTCTTTGTCAGTTGCCTCTCTATTGTAGAATTAGAAATTCCTTGGGGCTCATTGGTTAATTTATGATTTCTTAGTAGTACCTTATCAATATCTATTTAGAGGACATCCTTCCAGAAAACTGTCAAAGGCTTTCAAGGTTGAGGTGACTTCAGTTTTTCAATCTCAAAATTCATGTTCTCTTATGCAATTGAATTAAAGAGTGAAAAACACAGGATCAAAACTAAGCCCAGGCATCTTCTCCTCTACATATTTCCTAACAGGACACGACTCAGAAGTCCCCAGTCTCCAGTCGGAAGTTATCCTGGTTCTTCTAGTCTTCTGTCATCTCCATGGTGTTGTACTGACGGTTGAGAATGTCTAGGGATGACAAGGGTGAATGTCTAAGAACAGGCTAATCACATCCCTTCCATGAAGTTAGGCCACTGACCAGAATATCCAGGGCTTAAGGACCAATGCAATTCTTCCTTCAACCTCCATTGCCCCAGCACACCCAACCTCCCTCTTTCTTCAGGTTACCTTTACATTTCCAGAGGCAAATTACCACCATGACTGGGACTGCGATGTCAAGCAGGTACCACCAATTCCATAATTTCATGTGAGATTCTGTAGTCACAGTGCCAAGAATAGTATGTCAGGATCAGCTAGGATCTATCTGTAACTAGGAAAGGGGATTGAGAGCTGGGGTAGGGAAGAGGGTAGCATGAAGGAAGTATGTGGGATGGGAGCAAGTAGAAAACATGGAAGGGGCTAGCAGAGATCATAATCTTAGTGGAATATCTCGGACATTACAAGTAAAGAAGGCAAATAAAAGGGGCTAAATGGTTTAAAGAGAAGACAGAGAAAAAGAAGGGAAGACCAGACGAGCTATGAATTAAATATCACCTTAGGCAGGATTTACAACATCCCCCAATGTTTACTCAGCACCTGCACTTCTCCCTTAATTCCTTCCCAGGAACTCTATCTTCTCCCTCAGGTCCCCCAATCTCCTTTCTCTAGTGTATACCCTCCATCTCTTCTTTCTTCTATTAGAATAAGAGCCCTCAGTAGGCAAGGACAGGTTCTTTCCCCCTCCCTCTTTCTGGAGCCCTCTCAGCCCATAGGACAGGGAAATTTGCCCACAGAACACGCTTAGGAACTGGGGTAGGATTGAACTTGACTTCTTTCCAGAGAAAGTCAAGTTGTTTTTCAGTCAGTCTCATTTGTTCATTAAACTCTGACAGGAGAGTCAAACCAAGGGGCAGAGGGGAAGATTTATCTCTTTCCCCACCCTCTCTTAAGTGGGGGAACTTGAGAAAATTCCTGTAGTTTCAGTTTTCTATCCTCTATCTTCTTGCAGTATATAGCAGCCTCATCTCTCCTTCCCTTTTCAAAGGGCAAAACTGACAGGGAGACAGGTTTTGGAAAGCTCTGAATGTGACAGAGTAGAAGGAAGTTGTTAATAGCTGAGGGGAGAGTGGGGTACAACTAGGGGGAGGTTACCTACCACTAACTGTTAATGTGAATTTTTGAATTGTGATTTTCCCGGAGACTGACTTTCTATTTACTTCTTACTGTCCACTGTCTGCTAAGGTTAGATTGATGATCTCCAGAGACCTCATATCAGGTGCAGATAGTCTTCCATTGTATCTGTCTTGGGCATTGATCCAACTTGGATTTCTCTCCCCTGGCCGAATTTTGAGTAGGTATAGATTATCAGTCAGAAAATTCCATTCAATCAATTGAGTCTCATTTTCAAAATCTTTGTCTATATGGAACAGGATGGAATCTCCCTTGTTCCTTCTCAGAAAAGATTCCTCCTCTGCTGAAATGTAGTTGCCTGTGACAAGATGGAAATGAGATTCATCAGGGTATAGGAAAAGTGGCCCCCCTCACTTACCTGGGACAATTAAGGATTCACAAATGCAGAAGAGACCTGAAGGGGGTCCACCTGCATATCCCATAGGCATCTCAGTCATATGTAAAATAGAACTCGTTGACTTCCCCTGCAAACCTGACCCTTCTCCAGTCTTCAATCTTTTTGAGAACCACACCATGGTCTTGGTCACTCAGATCTGTAGCCTTGAGTTCTGCTTTGAATTTCTCCCTGGCTAGTCATATCTAATTAGATGCCAAATCTTATCTCTTTTATCTCTATAGCACTTGTCATATGTAACCCATCCTTTCTACTCACAGGGATATTACCTTAGAGCAGGTCCTTACTATCTCTTGCTTGGACTATTATAATAGTCTCCTAATACATCTCCCTGTGTCCATTCTTTCACCCTTCTTCAATTCATCCTCCACAGAGTTGCCAAAGGAAGACAGAACCCTATTATTACTTTCCCTTGCTCAAAAGCCTTCATGGAGTGGAGGGGTGTTACCTCTAGGATGAATATACAAACTCCTGAGCCTCCACAATCTGCTTCTTTTCCAGCTTTCTTGTATTCTTTCCTTCCCCGTGTTGGTTCATTCCAATCAAATCTGACTGTTACCTATGCTTTCCCCCTCTTCGCCCCCCCCCCCCTGCAACTCTGCACTCCAGTTCCCATTTTCATGTCTTCACATAGAGCATTTTTGGTTTCTGTGACTGGAACACACACCCTCCTCATCTGCAGCTATCTGAATCCTTATCTTGCTTCCAATCTCAGATCATGAGGTAAGCATTACATTGTAATAGAAAGTGGTCTGGAATTGGAGTCAGAGCATCAGCCTTTGGTTTCATGGAGTCGGGTAGTTTTCTTAGGTAGGGAAGAACAGCATTGATCTGGGGCTTGAGAAACTCTGATTCTCATTCCAACTCTGCTCCTCTCATAATTTTCTGACTTTAAACAAGTCAGTTTAAAAAAAATACATTTAATATTTTATTTCTCCCAATTATATGTAAAAACAATTTTTTAAAAAACATCTATTCTTTTTTTTTTCTTTTTGTAGGGATTGGGGTTTAGTGACTTGCCCAAGGTCACACAGCTAGCAAGTGTTAAATGTCTGAGGTCACATTTGAACTCAGGTCCTCCTGACTCCAGGGCCAGTGCTCTATTCACTGTACCGCCTAGCCACCCCAACATTTGTTCTTAAAAAATTTGATTTTTAAACTTTCTCCCTCTCTTTCCTCCCTCCCTCCACCATTGAGAAGGCAAGCAATTTGATATAGGTTATACATGGGTAGTGTTGCAAAACATATTTCCATGTTAGTCATGTTGAGAAAGAAAACACAGACAAAAAACCCCCCAAAATAAAGAAAAAGTATGCTTTGATCTACATTCATACTTCATCAGTTCTTTCTCTGGAAATAGATGGCATTTTTTCATTGTAAGTCCTTCAGAACTGTCTTTGATCATTACATTGCTGAGCGTAGCTAAGTCATTCACAGTTGATCATCATACAATATTGCTGTTACTGTATACAATGTTTTCCTGGTTCTGTGCATTTCACTTTGCATCAGTTCATATATGTCTCTCTAAGTTTTTTCTGAGAGCATCCTGCTTATCATTTCTTATAGCACAACTTGTTCAGCCACTCCCCCAATTGTTGGATATCCCCTCAACTTTCAATTCTTTGCAGCCACTGGAAGAGCTGCTCTAAACACTTTTGCACATATAGGTCCTTTTCATTTTTTTTTTTGTTATCTCTTTGGTATATAAACCTATAATTGATATTGTTTTGTCAAAGAGTTTTATAGTTTTATAGCCATTTGTGTGTAGTTCCAAATTGCTCTATGGAATGACTGAATCAGTATACTTCACCAACAGTTCATTAGTGTCTTAATTTTCCCACATCCCCACCAACATTTGTTATTTTCCTTTTCTGTCATATTAGCCAATATGATAGGTGTGGGGTGGTAGCTCAGTTGTTTTAATTTGCATTTCTCTTATCAATAGTGATTTAGAGCATTCCCCCCCATGATTATTGATAGCTTTGATAACTTCTTCTGAAAACTGACTGTTCATATCCTTTGACCATTTGTCAATTGAATAATGACTCTTATTTCTATAAATTTGACTCAATTCTCTATACATTTGAATAATGAGGTCTTTGTCAGAGAAACATGCTGTAAAATTTTTTCAGTTATGATTATTATTTCCTTCCATCCTATTTTCCCCATTTGTCCTATTCTCTCTCCTTTCACCCTGTCATTTTCAAAAGTGTTTTGTTTCTGACTTTTATCTCCCCCAGTCTGCTCTCCTCCTTTCTCTCATCCTCTTCCTTTCCTACTTTCCTGTATGTTGATATATTTGTATGCCCAAATGAGTGTGTATGTTATTTCCTCTTTGAGCCAATTCTGATTCAAATAAGGTTCACCTGCTCACCCCACCCCACCTCCTACATCTTCCCCTCCACTGTAAAAGCTCTTTTCCATCTCTTTTAGGTGAGATAATTTGCCTAATTCTACTACTCCCTTTCCCCTTCTTCCAGTGCATTCCTTTCTCACTCCTTAATTTTATCTTTTTAAACAATCCTATAATATCCAACATTCACCCATGGCTTCTGTCCATGTATACTTCTTCTAGCTGCCCTAATAATGAAGTTTTTAGGAGTTACAAGCATCATTTTCCCATGTACGAGTGTAGTCAGCCTGACCTCTAATCCCTTAGGAGTTCTCTTGCTTGTTTATCCTTTTATGCTTCTCTTGAGTCTTGTATTTGAAAGTCAAAAAAAACCTCTTTTCAGCTCTGGCATTTTCATCAGGAATGCTTAAAAGTTCTCTATTTCATTGAATTTCCACCCCCCCTTTCAATTTCCCCGAATACTTCCAATTTCTATTTTTCTCCTCTGATTCTAGAATATCAGGGCAGTTTTCCTTGATAATCTCTTGAAAGATGATGTCTAGGTTCCTTTTTTTGATTATGGTCTTCAAATAGTTCAGTGATTCTTAAATGATGTCTCCTGGATCTATTTTCTAGGTCAATTGTTTTTCCAGTGAGATATTTCACATTTTATATTTTTTTATTCTTTTGATTTTGTTTTATTGTTTCTTGATGTTGCATAAAGTCATTAGCATCCACATGCCAATTCTAATTTTAAAAAAATGTTACTTTCTTCAGTGAGCTTTTGTACCCCCCTTTCCATTTGGCCAAGTCTGCTTTTAAAAGAATTCTTCTCTTCATTGCATTTTGTTCCTCTTTTAGATTCTGTTTTTTAAGGTGTTATTTTTTTCAGTGTTTTTTTGTGCCTCCTTTACCAACCTGTTGACTCTTTTTTCATGATTTTCTTGCATCACTCTCATTTCTCTTCTCAAATTTTCCTCTACCTCTCTTACCTCTACCTACCTACATTTTAAAACTCTTTCATGGCTTGGGACCAATACATAGTTTTCTTGGAGGCTTTGGATGTAACAGATTTGAATTGGTTGTTTTCTTTTGATCTTTGCTGTCACCTAGTAATGTTCTATAGTCAGGATCTTTTTCTGCTGCTTTCTCATTTTTCCAGTTTATTTCTTGACTTTTAACTCTGTGTCAAAGTGGAGTTCTGCTTCTGGAGTGGAGAAGGTGCTGTCCCATGCATTTTTGTGTAGCTGTTTTCAGAGATAGTTCTGGAGACTTATAGGCTTTCAGTTTTTCCAAGGTGATATGATCTAGAAAAAGGTCTTTGCTATGGTCTGTGAGTGACCACAATCATGCCTTTTTGCCCTGGAACTGTGACTAGAGTTCCAGTTCCCCTCTACCTGCAAGCTGTGTTGGGCTAATACTGATCCTTGCCCTGGGACTATGACCCAGATCAAATTATGGACAATGCAACAGTCTTGCCCATGATGCCAGCAAAGGTACCCCTGCAATCTCCTTCTCACTGGTTGTCTGACTCCCTTACACTTTGTGGGCTGAGAAGTCAGGAAACCACCACTGCCATAACTGATTCATTCTCTGCCTCCCACCCCCAACCCAAGGCTTATTTGCTGGGGTGGAGCCTTGGGTTGGACTGTGCCCCATTCTCACTCCAGTGCAACAGATCTTTCCTGCTGACCTTCTAAGTTATCTTGGGATATAAAATTGTCTCACCCTGTCCTTTTAGTGTGTTCTGTCATTCTAGAATTTGTTTTGAGGCATTAGTTAAAGTTGTTTGGAGAGATTTTGGGGAGAACTCAAGCAAATTCTTGCTTTTTCTCCACCATCTTTACTCTGCACTTTATGAGTCACTTTCTAAGGCTCACTTAATTTGTAAAATGAAGCATTTGTTGTAGATGACCCCTAAGGTCTCTTCTGGCTGTAAACTTATGAACCTGTGATTTGTGCAGCAGCTTGAGACAGGTTAGAGGAGTGTTTTCTGAAGTGCTGGGAGGTTAGGTAACCTCTCTAGTTTACATAGATGGCATATGTCAGAGGTGGGCAGCTAGGGGGAGCACTGGATAGAGTACCAGGCCTGGAGTCAGGAATACCTGAGTTCAAATCTGACCTCAGACGCTTACTAGTTGTGTGACCCTGGAAAAGTCATCTAACCTTGTTTGCCTCAATTTCCTCATCTGCAAGATGAGCAGGAGAAGGAAATGGCAAACCACTCCAGTAACTATGCCAAGAAAACCCTGAATAGAGTCACAAAGACTTGAACACAACTAAACAACAATAATATGTCAGAGGTAGGGTTAAAATGACATGATATCCCAGGTTAAGCTGACATGATATCATAGTAATGAAAATAACATTGATTTACAATAGAAGACAAGGTCATAAAGTCATTTATTTAGAATTAGAAGGGATATTAGAGGTCTACTAGGACAACTTCCTCATTTTATCAATGAAGAACTGATATTCCAAAGAGTGGCTTTACCCAAGGTTAGACAAGTAAAAAGTATCACAGGCAAGATTTTAACTCAGATCCTATTTCTCTAAGTTGAGTCCTTTTTCCGGGCTCTCACATCTCAGTTCTTAAGTTTGCATCTATACTGGAAGAAGATGGAAAATTTATACATCCTATTTAGGATGAATGGGATCTTGACCTTTTGGGATGTAGGTACTTGTGACAATGGCAAATATGACCAGGGAGGGAAAAGAAAACAAATACCACTTTACTTACTAGGAACAGAATAAGGAATAAAAAAAAATAAAGAATGTGGATAGAGAATCCCTTCATCTCAAAGTCAATATGCCCCAAAGACCACTATTATCCCATCTTCCCATCTCATCCTTTCCTTCCCCAAACTTTGTTACATCTGTTAAAGGTATCACCATCCTCCCAGTAACCCAGTATGGTATCCTCACAGTTATACTTAAACCTTCCTTTCTTGTCTCATTCCTTCCCTCTACCCCCACCATGTAATTGGTTGCCAAGTACTACCTACCTCTCTGAAATGAGTATAGTTCTGTCTAGTAAAATAGCACCCATTTCAGACCAGGGTCTTGTCACATCCAACTTAGGTAAATGTAATATCCTCCTAACTGGCTTCTCTGCATCTAGATTTTCTTCTACAAACTGTCCTTCATGGAGTTGTCTAAGTAATTTTCCTAACAAAGAGATTTGACCATATTGTTCTCATGATCCAGAGTTTTCAGGGGAGCTCAATGTACTCCTGTCAGAGTATAAAAAAACTAACAAAAATCAAAACAAGGAAGTTTAGGACCTGAATAGGACTTGAAAAAAAATTAGAAATAACAGATCTCTGGCAATTAATGAATAGGAACAGAAATAATTTTGCATATTTCTGAACTTTACATGGCAACTTTACTAAAAGCTGACCACATATTATGACATAAGAAGTCACAAACAAATGCAGAAAAATGAAATAAACCCTTTAATGACAACGATTAAGAAAATAACTATGTTCAGTAAAGGGTCTATAAGCAAATAATTTAAAATTATTGGAGACCAAATTATTTAATCATAAAGATTTGGAGGGTTAAAGAACAAATCATAGAATCAATAGAAAATCTAAAGGAAAATAACTATGATACAACATATCAAACTTATATGGTGCTGCTAAAATAGTTCTTAAGGGCAATATGTATTATCTCTAAATACTTTCATCAGCCAAAAAGAGATAGAAAAAGTTAATTATTTGGGCCCACAATTAAAAACAAACCTAGAAAAGCCACAAAATGGAAATTATGAAAATCAAAGAAGACATTGATTAAAACTGAGAGAAAAAAATATCCTTTGAGTTGATAAACAAAACAAGGGGTTGGTTAAAAAAACAATAATCTGGTATATGAGAAGATACTGTATGTGTGTCAGGAAGAGCTCAGATCCCCTGCAAATACCAGTAAACTGAAATGTGTGTCAGTTAAAAATGAATAAGGAGAAGGAACTGCAGATTCAGTGCTACAGATGAACAGAATGCTACAAGAACCTTGAAGTAGACATGCCAGACTAGGTGGAAGGCAAGGTACATAAAAAAATCAAAGATCAGAAGTAGAATATGTTAGGGAAAGTATATGTCTATATATACGTATGTATGTTTATGTATATATATGTGCATGTATATATCTATGTGTAAATATATCCATGTTTAATTGTAGCCTGGCTGGGGGGGGAGGGGGAGCAGGGAGGAAGAGGTAAAAAAGAACAAAGGAAAAAACATACAGCAGAGAACAAAAGGAAACTTACAAGGAAGCAAAGAAAAAAATGAACAGCTCTCAACACAACACATGGTATTTATTATATAGGCTTTCTTGAAGTGGAAATTTATTGCTATATATTTTTAAAACTTTCACATTCTGCTATGTACATAACATGCTTTTTTTCTTTTCTTATTTTGTATTTAAGTTTCAATATTTAAGTTTATAATATGTTTCTTTTTCTTTTCTTATTGTGTATTTAAGCTTTAGTAAGAAAAAAAGAATAAAAAGAATTAGCAAATCTGCTAGGTGTAAACCCTAGAGAACAAAGAAAGAGGAAAAGAACTCAGACACACAAAAATATTTATAGTTCTTTTTGTGGTGGTAAGGAATTAGAAACTGAATAAAGATGGCCATCAATTGGTGAATGGCTGATCAAGCTATGGTTTGTAAATGTGATGCAATATTATTGAACTATAAGAAGTGATCAAGGAGATAGTTTCAGAAAAACTTGAGAATGAAGAACATAATAGGAAGAGTTAGGAATACAAATTATGCACTAGTAACAATATTATAAAGACAAACAACTTTCAAAGACTTGGGAACTTCAAGCAACACAATGTCTAACCACAATTCCTGAGAACTCATGATGACGTATACTACCCATTTCTTGATGGAGGTGATAGACTCAGAATGTAAATTGAGACATTTATTTTTTGGAACTGACCAATGTGAGAATTTTTGTTTACCATAAATGTTTGTTATATTTTGTTTTTCTTGCTTTTTCAGTGCACTAGGGGAGGGAAAAGTAGGAGGGACAAAAAGCAGATCTTTGTGAAGATAAAATAAAATTTAACAATTAAAAAAACTGGCAGGTCAAAGGAAAAATTGTAGAAACAATAGAAGATTTCATTGAAGAAAATAATAATAAGACAACATATGAAAACCTATACAATACACTTAAAACAGTTCTGAGGAGAAAATTTAAATCTCTAAAAGCTTTCATTGACAAAAAAGAGAAAGAATAAATCAATGAATTGGGCATATAACTTAAAAGCTATCATTTACACTAATAAATCAAAGTGTAATCCAAATAAAAAATAAAAGAGAGAAGACAACCATATTATTTATATTTATATCAAAAAGGAAAAAAAGAATTCATAATAATTGAAGACAAAAATCAAGGAAATCATAAAGGGGATTATCTAGGAAATTATTTTGTCTCATTGTATGCTAATAAAGCTCGTAACTTAGATCAGTGGTTCTCAACCTTCCTAATGCTGCGACCCTTTAATACAGTTTCTCATGTTGTGGTGACCCCCAACCATAAAATTATTTCCATTGCTACTTCATAACTGTAATTTTGCTACTGTTATGAATCATAATGTAAATATCTGATATGTAGCATGTATTTAAATTGAACATAACCCACAGGTTGAGAACTGCTGGCTTAGATGAAATGGATGGATTCTTATTAAAATATAAAATAAAATAACATCAGGGAAAGTGGAATAAAACATAAATAAACTCCCAAGGAAAGAAATATTCCAAGAATAGATGAATTTATAAGTGAATTTTATCAAACTTTCAAAGAACAATTGATTTTAACATTTTGCAAATCATTTGTAATAGGAGGAAAACAGGAGACTTTTCTAATCTCTTTCTTTGACAAATAATCATCTTGATACTTAAACCAAGGAGATACAAAGTTGTGAAATAAAATTATAGATGAATATCCCTAATGAACCGTCGTGGGCTGTTCAGTGTCCAGCACTAAGCATGATTGGAGATGTGAATGAGAAATGACTAGACAATGTGGGTAGTTCAAGCAAGAATCGTGAACTCCATTTAATGATTCTTTGAACAAGGTTTTTAAAGATCCAAAAGACAAAAACTCAAGTATTCTTATCCTAATCACATCCTGGAATTTTATTATCAATGTAATAGTCTGTCATATCCTGGAAGTGGCTTGGATAAGATAAGGCTTTGTTATCAAGGACCCAGAAAGTCATGGGGAAAGTAAATTGTCTCTTATCAAAGTGTATTTACAGGACAAAGGATGCTCCCTGAGAGCAGGCTTCAAAGCCACAATCTCAAAGATATCTGCATAGAAACTGACCCCCAAGAATCAAGTATTTTGACTTACAATAGTCTTTAGTCTGTTATATCCTGGAAGTAACATAATTTGATAGGGAACATGTCCTTTAGGTGCCTGAAGTCTGGGGGCAAAGGCTTTGATGTCAGGATATCAAACAAAAGTCCTTTAAAGTGTATCCCTGGGAGGGTCTTCCAGGGAGCAAGACTTTACAAGCTGCACCACCTTGAGGGGTCCTGATTAGGGCACATTGTCAAGATTTTTATCTGAGTCCTGGATCAGGCCTCCTTATCTCCCCACAACGAACTTTGATGCAAAGGATTTTAAGTAACAGATGAGCAAATAGGCTACAACATATAAATATTTCAGCTGTATTTGCTTTTTTAAAAGATACAAGTCTTTTAAAATTACTTCCTCATATTGTAAGATATTTATAATTTTACACCCAAACTTTACCGGTTTGAGTAAATAAATGACATGTCAAAATTAAAAAAAAAAATTTAGTTTGCTAGAAAACAAATTTAAATAAATTCCACATTTTGCTTTGTTCACTATTAGCAAAGATTTGTCTGCTTAGAGAAAAGGGTTCTCAGTAGAGACATACTTAAAAATCCCACATAACCACCACACCCTGTAATTTGAAAAATAAAAGTTATCAAATAAAGTAATCTGGTGTTTCCAGGACAATTTACAAACCATGAAACAGCTAGTAGCAAGTAATATATCTTTCTCAAATAACATGCTGAAATAATTTGCAATAAAAAGGAAATGAAAATTCAGGAGTGATCTTATTATAATATGCAGCACAAACTGGTAGAGAGTGTTAGCATTGCATAGACAACAATGTTAGATTGCCTAGGATTTATATCATGCAGATCATTGGGAATTTGTTTTAAAATAAAACCTATTCTAATGGAAAAAGTCAAGATCAGAAGCTGCCTAAAATGTTGAGATGCCTTGGAAGGAGCAAGTGGGGACTGGGGAGGGAGAGGAGAGAGAACTAGTGTCTGAACAAGTAAGTTTTCCAACAAATATTTACAATATTTTACCTGAGGTGGAAGCATTATATATTCCTCCCTCCTCTACTTACTTTTCAGCAGTGCTCAAGTATTAAAAAAACAACAACAAAGAACTACTTAATATTTGGTCAATTCTAAAAGAAAATATATTATTCAGCATCAGAAGAGATTCTCCACTTTTACAACCCAATTTTTTCAACTACAATTTTTATTGTTATTTGGTAAAAATTTTAAACAGAACCAACATTAAAAACGTAGTGTTTTTTATATGTAAAGTACAATCATACCGTATTTCAGTAGCTTTCACCATTCATTTTCTTGATCAAGTTTTCTTGTTATTCGTTGATAACATATATTAGTAATAAGATTTTCATAGTTTCTTTTTTTGTGGATAACTGTTAGATAACTGTTGATAAGAGATGGACCTTTTCCCTTCTATTGCAGAGTTTGATGCTTGCTTACCACTAGATCCACAAGAACTATAAAGTGGTCTGGGACCATATGGCTTGTAGGACTTAGGACAGTCAGTAGTTCTGGAGAATCAACTTCATTAGAATTCAGGAACCCTTGCTTGGTTGGCAACACTGATGCAGGTGAACATGGACAATCCTGGGGTAACAGATTTGCAACACAGTATCTGTTTATATCACTTCCCCCTCTGTAAATGGCTACTGTCACAAAGTCAAGTTCAAAAGTAACCACATTCAATTTCATTCTTTTTGAAGATGGTTCACCAAATTCCACATTGACATTGCTTATGCTTTGATTGCAAAAATATCCTCTTCCTTAATTACTAGACCATGGAGAGTAACTTTCAATAGGATATCAAAGGAATCATTGAAATTATTGCCTACTATGCCAGGTTGAGGAGATGTGTCCATAAATTTTAATTTTATCTCTGATCTTTTAATTGTCAGGTACTGGAGAAGTATTGGTTTTAGAAAGCATCTTTATAGCACCAATATAATACTCACAGCACCTATGGCAGCTATGAATATGCCAGCAGAGTTCTGAATCACAAAATATAACAGATTCTCCATATAGAAGGCAGAAGCAAAACATTTATTCAAACACCAGAAAGACAAATCCATCATCACAACAAAGCAGTTATTACACCATAACAATGGAAGGGACACTGCCATCCCTAAACCTTCCCACAAACAAAACTCACAATTCTAGCTGTCTCCTTGCCTGCATCATCTCTCTCCCACTGCATTAACTGCTCTACTTTCTGCTCCACTCTTCCTCCATCACCCATTCAGTAAACTCCTCCCTCCACAGGCTCCATGTGATTACATTCAATCCATTAAGGGATAGGGAAGATCTTCAAATTCCCATACCATTACAATCTCCAACTGCTGTGTAATCACACTTGCTTGAACTCCAATATTCTGTTGTGGTCTGTGAGACTTCAGGGTATTTGGGGCTAAAGTGCTAGAGCCTATTCCTGAATAAAGTAGAACTTTGCTTGGTAAAGGTGGGCACTGCTTAGTTTTCTCTTGCTGCAGTGACTTTGAATTGCTAGAGAAATCTTAGATTTATGTGAACTGGTAGATAAGGGAGGTATATCTTTTCCAAATAAAACTGGTGGGCATCCAGTATGCCTATTTTTGACTGAAGACTTATATCCACCATTTTTATGAATGTCAGGATTGTATTCGTACATTAATCTCTACTGCATCATTAGAATCTCTAGGGGGTGCACCCAAGATGGTGGGGCCAAAGCAGGAACTTGCTTAAGCTCCCACACCAACCACTTCCCATACCTGTGAAGTATGACTCTAAACAAATTTTAGAACTACAGAACCCACAAAGTGACAGAGAGAAACAAATATCCTGCTGAAGGCAGCCTGGAAGGTAGACAGGAAGGGTTCATCACAGCATGCTGGGAGCAGAGCTTAGCCCCTAGCTAGTCTGTGGTTGTAGCCCCAGGGCAACCCCGATCAGCAGGTGGAGCTGACTTCTAGAGAGTGGATCACCAGCAGCAGTGGTGGTTTCCAGAAGTATCAACCCATAAATGCTGAAAAAAAGTGAGAGGTCAGTGAAACTCTGCTGGATCTGGGGGAGATGGAGTGTGGTCTGGCCTCTGCCCCTGGAGCTAGAAGTAGCAGAGGTGTGGTGGCCATGCAGCCTCCTCCATGTAGCTGTTTCAGAGCTCCTGGTCTGCAGATCTTAGGGGGTGCAAGTGACCATTCAGAGGCTAAGTGCTCTTGCTTTAACTTGCCTGTATCTGGATTGCAGTGTTGGGTGGGAGTTCTAAGGTGTGTGACCAGTGAGCCAAAGTTGGTGGAGGCTGTAGAGACGGCAGCCCCCCAATAGCTCCAGCAGCTGTGAAAACCCCAGCAACTTGGGACAAAGTTCTCCCTTCTGGAAGCAGAGTTCCACTGTGGCACAGAGCTAAAAAGTCAAGTAATTGACTGGCAATATGAGCAGGCAAAGGAAGTAAAGTAAGCACAGGAATCCAACTTTAGATTCCTTTTTTGGGGACAAAAAGGATCAAAGCATGGAATGGGAGGAAGAAAACACAGTCAGAATTCCCGCACCAAAAGCTTCCAAGAAAAAGATAAACTGTTTACAGGCCATAGAAGAGCTTAAGAAGGATTTTGAAAACCAAATAAGAGAAGTGGAGGAAAAACTGGGGAGAGAAATGAGAATGATGTAAGAAAATCATGAAAAAAATGTCAAAACCTGACTGAAGAAAATTACACCTTAAAAAATAGACTAACTCAAATGACAAAAGAGGCCCAAACAGCCAATGAGGAGAAGAATGCCTCAAAAAGCCAAATTTTCCAGATGGAAAAAGAATCTCACAAGCTCACTGAAGAGAATAATTCCTTCAGAATTAGACTGGAGCAAATGGAAGCTAACGA
>CM053586.1:242255397-242272638 GCA_028646515.1 Pseudochirops corinnae | reverse complement strand
TTTCACTTTTGGTTAAATCTATTTTAACTTTAACTTTGTCTGAGATTGTGATTACTATCACTGCTTTTAAGTTAAGAACTTAATTTATAATTATTTAAAATGAATAATTTTATCAATAAATTACTTGATAAAATTTATTAATAAATTCCTACTCTTTATCTTTATGTATGTCTCTCATTTTCATGTTTTCTGGAAGCAACATATAATTGAAGTCAAAATTTTAGTCTGCTATTTAGTCTGCTACCCAGTTTTATGGGTAAATTCATTCCATTTGCATTCTAAACTACAATTACTTGTTGAGTATTTTCCTCCTTCCAAATTTTTCCTCCCTATCCTTCTCACAGTCTTTACCCTCTCTCCTCATTTGTCTCTACTCTTTGCTTCTACCCACTACCTTGTTCCTTAACCTGGGGGTTTCAGAATTTGGCTAAGATATTCCTGTAGGTTTTCATCCTGGGATCTCTTTCAGGTGGCGAACAGTGGATTTTTTTGTATTTCTACTTTTCCCTCTTGTATTCTAAAGCTTCAAGATAATTTTCTTTTAATTATTTCTTGTATTATTGTATCAAGATTCTTTTTTCCCATCATAGTTTTCAGGTAGTTCAATTATTCTCACGTTTTCTTTTCTTGCTCTGTTCTCCAGATCAGTTGTTTTTTTTACCCACATTTTCTTTTTTTTTTTTTCATGTTTTAAATTTTGTTTTATTATTTCTTGGTCTTGTGTAATGTCATTCACTTCCCCATTCTACTTTTCAAAGAACTGTTTTCTTCTTTAACATTCTGGATATCCTTTTCTAATTGGTTGACTTTATTTCTATAATCTTCTTGGTTTTCTTGGATTGTTCGTATTAAAAAAAATTTCCTCAATTTTTCTTATTTGATTTTTAGTCTTTTTTGAATTCTTCTAAGAATTATTTTTGGGCAGGTGACCCTTTGACATTACTCTTTGGGGTAGGAGAGGCCTTTTTTTTTTGTTTTGCTTCAGTATCCTCCCTCTGAATATGAATCCCTGTCTTCTCTATTCCATAATAACTGTCTATGGATGGGTTCTTTCTCCTTTGCTTGTTCATTTTTGTTTTTATTTTATTTTTTAAAATTTAGCAGCCCATTATTATAATCACTTCTAGTCCTGGGGTGTGGGGGAGTGTGCCTTTGGCCTCAGGCCCTTCTTACTGTTATTCTTGTTTTTGAACTTTGTCCAGGGCTCAACTTCTACGCTCCTTTTTTCCTGCAAACTGCAGGTGGCTCAAAACTCCCCCTTCCACTCCTGGGGGCCCCCTTCTCCTCCCTCCCCCCCGCCCCCCCCACTATGCTGGAAATGCTCTTGCTCCAGGGCACCCTCCACTGGCTGTAAGCTTCATTTCTCCTCTCTGGCCTGGAATCAAAACCAAGAACTCAGCTGTCCTGTAAGTGCCCACAGCCAGCACTGTGGATTTTTTTGTATTTCTACTTTTCCCTCTTGTTGTAAAGCTTCAGGGTAATTTTCTTTTAATTATTTCTTGTATTATTGTATCAAGATTCTTTTTTTCCATCATAGTTTTAAGGTAGTTCAATTATTCTCATGTTTTCTCTTCTTGATCTGTCCCTGCCCCACTGCTTTTGCACTCACTAGGCATGTGCTGAATCCTTCTCACCTTCAATCACAGCCCTGGACTGCTTCTCCATAGCACAGCTGGGCCTGGAGTCCCTCAGTAGCAGAGGGTCTTTTAATCTTTCCCTGCTAAGATAGCTGCCCCGCTCCATCCCCTCTCCCCCAATTGTCTGTGAGGACTTGCTGTTTGTTGTTTCAGCAGAGGTAGCCTGGAGGTGTTTGCACTTCACTCTGGCCTAATTGGGGTCTTTCGGTTGGGTCTTCTCCAGTTGTCCCAGGAGGACAACTGCTCTGCCCCAATTCTTGTTTATTTTTGCTGCTCTATGTTTACCCTGAGTTTGTTTTGTTTTGTTTGTGTAGGAAATCTGGAGAGCTTGGGATTTTCTGACCTACTCCACCATCTTCCCAGAATCCTCTTGAGCTCTATTCTGGACATGTTAAACTTGAGATCCTTATGATACATTCACTTTGAAATGCCCAATAAGCAGCTAGTGATGTGGGACTGAAGACAAAGAGAGAGACTAGATATAGATATTTACATGTAGGAGGCATCTTCATAGAGGAAATTAAATCCATTGGAATTAATAAGATTAGTTAGTGAGAGAGTATAGAGAGAACAGAGAAGAGGGCCCTGGACAGAGTCTTGGGGACACCACATCAGTAGTAGGATATATAGATGATGATATTATCACAAAGGAGATGGAGGAAAGATTTGACAGATTGGAGGAAAACCAAGAGACAGCAGTGTCACAAAAAAACAGAGAAATTTTTTCCTTTTCTTTGTATCCCTAGCAATTAATAAAGTTCCTGGCAAGTGGTAAATGCTTAATAAATGTTTGCTGATTTGACTTGAGAAGGCTATTCAGAAGGACAGAGCACTCAGTTCAAATGCATCAGACAGTTCAAGGAGCATGAGGAATGATAGAAAGCCATTGGGCTGGTCAACTAAGAAATCGTAGTGACATTGGGAAGAGTAGTTTTAGTTCAGGGATGGGGTCAGAAGACTGATCACAAAGGATTGAGAAGTGAGTGAGAGCAGAAGAAATGGAGGCAAGTGGAACAGAAAACTTTTCCTAGAGATATTTGTCTTAGAAAGGGAGAAGAGAGAGAGGACGCTAACTAGAAGGGATAGTTGTGTTTAGTGTGAATTTAAGAATGGAGGAGAATTGTGAATATTTGTAGGCATCAGGAAAGAAACTACTCCCTGGAAAGAGACTGGGGAAGATGAGGTGGGGAAGGATAGTATCCACAGCACACACAGACTGATGTTGAGAGAGAGTGACCGTCTCCTATCACCAGCTTCATGAGTATAATCTGTGTCCCTTCTGGTGGATTGGAGACTCAGAAAGATTACACCAGGGAACTGATTAGTGTTTCTCCTTTGGGGGTGTGAGAAGCAGCCACTTGATATGGTTGTTGTCATTTGTTCTCAAAGTGTATCAAAACGACATCACTAAGCTAGAGTCAAACTATAGTGTGTCCGACAGTGGCTGATCATACCAATATGAGCTTGGAATGTTCTACCCCAGGTTGGGCACAAATAGTCTGTGTGAACATTTGGGGTGGCTTCTCTAAATTTGCACATTTTGTGTTTCTTTTGACCTATTTTAATTCTTCTTTGCTCATAGAGCATGGTACTTTCTCTGATGAGGGCACAACATGCTGGGTGATCCTGTGCCAGTGTCTCCCATATCACACAATCAATTTCAAAGTTCTTAAGACAGACCTTGAGAGTGTCCTTGTATTTATAGATTCTTCTGATCATCATATGAGCATTTGTACTGTGTGAGTTCTCCATAAAATAGTCTTTTAGGCAAGTGTATGTTTGGCATGTGAACAAATGGCTAGTCCATTGTAGTTGCATCTCTGCAGTAGAGTTTGAATGTTTGGCAGTTTTGTTCAAAAAAGGACCCCCCGTGTCTGCTATCTTATCCTGCCAGATGATCTTCAGGATCTTCCTAAGACAATTCAAATGGAAAAGATTCAGTTTCCTGGCATGGTGCTGGTATACTCTACAGATTTCACAACAGGCATACAACAAGTTCAGCACAATGGCTCTGTAAATCTTCAGTTTGATAATCAGTCTAATACTTCTTTTCCACACTTTTTTTTCAGAGCCTCCCAAACACTGAAGTAGCTCTGGCAATGGGTGTGTCAACTCCATTATCAATGTGCATATCCCTGTATGCTACCAAGGTAAGCAGACTTATCCACAGCATTCAAAACTTCTCCATTTGCTGTAACCATATATGGTGGCGTGATGGTGGCTGATGGAGCTCCTGTTTTTTCTTGGTGTTGTTAGGCCAAAATTAGCACAAGCAGCAGAGAATTGCTCCATACTTTGTTTCATCTCTTCTTCAGAGGCTTCATTGAGTGCACAGACATCTGCAAATAGAAAATCATGCACCAACATTTGACAAGACCACTTTGGTCTTGGCTTGTAGCCTTTTCAAGTTGAAGAATTTACCATCAGTGCTTCAGCTGACTTTGACACCATGTTCATCCTCATTACAAGGCATTTGACAACATGATTGAGAATATAATACTAGAAAGCATGGGAGCAAGCACACAGCCTTGTTCCACTCCATTAGTGTGACTGGGAAGAGGCACAAGAGCATGGTCCATTATCTAGAACCCAGACAAGCATGCCATCATGAAACTGACATATAATTCTGATGAACTCTGGGCCACCAAATTTTGACATAGTTTTCCATAAACCCTCACAACAGACAGTCAAAGGCTTTGGTCAGATCTATAAATGTTGTTCTGCTCTTGGCATTTCTCCTGGACTTGTCAGGCGCAAACAACATATCAACTGTTCCTCAGCCCTTTTTGAAGCCACACTGGCTCTCAGATAGACGACCATCTTCCAGGAGAAGCCTATTAAGGGGACTCTGGCAAGAATCCTGCCAGCAATGACTAAGAGAGAGACTGTCTTGTGATTGTCACAGGACAATCTATTTCCTTTACTTTATAGAGATGGTTAATGGAGGCATTCTTGAACTCCTGGGGAATGATCTCCTCTTGCCATATAACCTGGAGAATTTCAGTCAGCTTTTGTTTGAACAATGGACCCTCTGTCTTGTTAATCTCATTTGGAAAAGAATCAGTGTCAAGTGCTTTGCCACACAAGAGGAGCATAATGGCATTCAAACACTCTTATTCAGTTGGAACTTCAGCTAGGGAAGGGTTGACTTCAACCTGAGGTAAATGGTTTCAGCATTGATTGATGGTGGTTTGTTGAGAATATTATGGAAGTGTTCAGCTTGTCTCTCTAGGATTATGTCCTTATTACTAATCAATGTGGCTGAATCAGCACTGAGCAGTTGAAATATATCATAAATCTTTGGCTCATAAATAGCCTTTAGGGCATCACAAAAGTGCTTTGGATTGTTACTATCATCATAAAGCTGAATTTCATCTATCTTCTTACTGAGTCAAGAATCCCTAATCTCTCTAAGTTTCACTTGTACTTTACTTTTGATGGAACTAACTGCTGCCTTCTTAGAGCTGGATGAACTATCATACTGGTACTTGTTTTTCATTTAGCAGTTTCTGAATTTCCCCACCATTTTCATCAAATCAGTCTCTATTTTTGTGAGTGATCTAACCTGGATGAGCAAATGCAGTGCTGTGCACCAAATCTCTGAAAGCCGCCCACTCCTTTTCTGCTCCACTGTTGGCAACTGTGTGTTGGCTCAACTTTCCCTCAAGTTAGCTACAAACTGTTCCCTCTCAGAGAAGAGCTCTAATCTGTTGACATTAATTCTTCTGGTAGCCATTTCGCTTTGGTTGACACCACTTTTGTTGAATGCAAATATTGAACTTGGAGAGGATGTCTATGATCAATCCAGCACTGTGTCACACCTTGTCTTTGTTATTCTCACATCCTGTCTGTCTCTTCTCCTTATAATCACATATGTTAAATACCAGTGTTTGTTGTGAGGGTACGTATGTGTATGTGTATATGAAGTTTTGTTGCATTTAGGTAAATGGAAGATGGGGTTGGTGATGAGAGGGTCATGAGATGCACAAGCATTCAGCAGTAAGTGACCATTGCTGTTACTGTTTCCAACTTCATTCCTCCCAAGGATGCTCTGTCATGTCTGGTAGTCTGAGCCTACTCCAGCATTAAAATCTCCACAAATAGTAAGTTTGTCCTCTTTTGGTACATTGATGATAAGGGTCTTCAGGTCTTCATAAAATTTTTCTTTGACCTCATAAGAGTTTGTCATGGGAGGAGAGAAGGCACTGATAATGGCAGCAGCACGGTGTTTTCCTGTAACTGGCAACCACATTGTCAATGAGTCTCATTCACTCTTTTTGGTGGATATACGAGCTTCTTGATTAGATTAGTTTTGATTGCAAAGCCTACACTAGCTTCATAGCATTCCCCTTCACTGTGGTCGCTCCAGAAAAACGTGTATTCAGTTCCCACTTTAGTAAGCTGGCCATTTTCCAGCTTTGTTTCACTGAGGGCTGCTATTTGGATGTAATACCTGCTGAGTTCTCTTGCAACAAGAGCTGTTCATCTTTCAGGTCTACTGGATTTTGTGTTGTTTATAAGTGTGCACACATTCTGTGTATTGATGGTGAGAGGAATCATGTTTGTAGAAGTTTTTGTACTTTTTTTTTTTTTTTGGTGTGTTTTGATAGCAGGGTGGGATCCCTGCTTGCCACAGTAGTAGGCCAGGGCTGGGTAAGCAGACAATTTTTAGGGCACCTTTTCTGGCTCCTTCTGCACACCAGGAGGTGAGCAGTACTATCCTTAAGAGGCTGCTGAGACACCCAGGGGGTTGCTGAATCCCACTGCTGCTTCCAGTGAGGAACAAACCTATGGCCTGGGCCGCCTATGTGCAGGATTGCGACTATAGCTCCCAGTCTATCCACACCTGCTGCTTCATCACTTGCCTGTCACCACAGGACTTTCAGGTAGGTAAAAATGGTAAATGGTATGGATTATCTCTTTTGATTTGTTTGTAAATTGGATTCAAGTGAGGCAGAGTTGCATTAAGTCTTCATCCTCACAATCTTTTCCAGAGTCATCCCAGTCTAGTGGCAGGGCAAAGTCAAGATGGCTGGTGATGGCTTGAGATGCAGTGTATGATCTTGGCATCTTGGATGTCTAAACAAGCTCTAAGTGCTCCACAGTGCCTGCTTCAGCTGCCTTCATGGCAGTTGGAACCAATTGCTCTCATCTGCCCATTCCACCAGGGGAAATCTTCACCTGCTTGGGGTAGACACTCCTCTAGCTCACCAATGTGTTTGAGACCCTTAGTTACCCTTAACTTCATTTAACCTGTCTGCCAAAATGGTTTATTAATGCTGTGGCTGCTGTGGCTTCTTTGAGGCACAGGTGAGAGTTGTTAGGTGGATCAGGTGGACACCAGAGGAAAGCACTTGATATATGTATCAAGAACACTCACTGCTTAATTTAATTCCTTATTTTTATCTTGATATTCTGACTACACTCTCTCATCCTAATTTTTACCCCTTACACACCTGGTTCATCTCTATACTGTCTTCAGTTCTTAAATCCCTTCTTCCTTCTTCCTAGCTACCATCCCACCTGGCCAAATCCTAACCCTGGATTACTCCCAGCATCTGTTGTCTCCTTCATGCCTCCTCATGTGCTGCTGAGTGGAGCTGGAGGGAGTCACAAAGCCAAGCTCACTGGGGCTACTACAAATTTAATACTGCAGCAAGGCAATACTTTTACTCTTCCCTCACCAATTCCTTTTATCTGCCCCCCACCACAGAGGCTATTTCAGACATTTTCTTCTCTCCTCAAGTGTCCCAAGGGACTCACAACCCCTGCCCTTCCAGTTGAAGACTATGCTATGTACTTCACAGGAAAAATTGAGACCCTTTGCTAAGAACTGCCTTCTCCCCATCTCCTCATCTCACATCCCTCTCATATCACCTGCTGTCTTCTCCTTCACTGGAGTTTTTAATAAAGTGCTATCCTTTTTCCTTGCCAAGGTCAGTCCCTCTACAATCTACATGAACCTTCCATTCCCCCCTTCTTGCCTTCATCCTTACTATTATCCCCACTCTCTCTAATCTTTAGTTTTTCCTTCTCTGTTGGCTCTCTCCCTGCTGCATAAGCACAAAGTTTCCTATATATTAAAAACAAACAAAAAAGCTTTTCTGTTGATTCCACCATAGTTATTTTCTGGTATGTTTCCTCTCCTTCTTGACTAAACTCCTAGAAAAAAGCCTTCTCTGCCTAGTACCTCCACTTCTCTCATTCTCCTCTCAGTGCTCTGGGATCTGACTTCTGACCTCATCCTGCAACTGAAATTGCTCCTGTCAGTCAGTCAGTCCACAAGCATTTATGAAGTGCTTGCTACATGCCAGGTATTGTGCTGAGCACTGGTGATACAAAGAAAGGCAAAGAGATGGTCCTTGGCCTAGAAGAGCTCATCTTGTAATAAAAGAGACAACATAGAAATGTCAGCCTGTAATGAGGGACTATTCAATGATCCCAATTGCTAAAAGTGTGCTGAATGCTACTGATGCAATTCCTCACAGGAAAGAGGCTAGGCTACAATGGAACGTAATGGAAGTACATTGGAGAGATTTTGGAGCATTTGTAAATACCCTCAACTGGTTCTGGTCAACTAACAATGAAGTCCTTCAGTTGGCTGTGGTTGGCCTTTTTTCTCTCTTGGTTGAAGCTTTCTCTCGGTTTGACCCCTTCACAGATGACACCTGACAAAAGACAATAATGTAAAGGGAGAGGCCTCTAGCTTTTCCCCTTATGAGACCCAGAAGTGGCCTTGAGAAAAGAGGCCTCAGTTCTTTGCTTGCTTGGTATTTGTTCTTGGAGGTTTTTGATGTAGGGGCTTTGACTTTGTTGTCTTCTTCTGGTTGTATGTATTGATCTTTATCACCAAAGTAAGACTCTATAGTCTGACTCTTTTTACAGTGTTTACTCATCTTCCAAATACTTGACTTTCTAACTCCTGGTTAAGGCAAAACTCTGCTTCCAGTGAGGGTGGGGTGGATGTGGGTGTGGGTGAGAATGTAATGTCCCAGGGTTCAGGGGTTTTGTATCAGCTGCTGGATCCCCAGAAGCAGTTGCTATTGCTGCTGCTGCTGCCACCACCTCCACCACCCCAGGACCTGTGTTCCTCTTTCACATAGGTCACACAGAGTTCCCCCAAAGACCTTCCATGTTGTTCTCCAGATTTATTTAGAAGTCTTGAAATCACCACAACTGCCAGTGATTCAGTCTCCTGAGGCCTCCTCTGGCCCTGTCTGTGCCCGGCCCAAACCCCACTGGACTGTGCTTTGCTCCCAGCCTGGTGCGATATATCCTTCCTGTCTGGACTGTCTTGGGCTGGAGATATGTTTCATTCTGTCATTTGTGGGTTCTGCTGATCTAAAATTCATTTGGAGTAATTTTTTACATGTATGTGAGCTCGAGTAAATTCCTGCTTTTATTACACCATCTTGGCTCCACTCCCTATTTTTTCTTTCCTTGTAGGTAAAGGGATTAGAGTTGACAACCCTGTGAGTTTCAAAACCTAAGGAGAGTAAACCGTTTGGGAGTTTGGGAGTTGAGTCAATGCTAGTCTTGCAGCTGGCAATAAGGAACAACCTTCAGGATCTTTGTGACCCAGCCAGCATTAGATGAATTTATATGTGAACTTGGTGGGACCAGTGCTGTTTAGAAATTTTTCTGCTTCTGAGTCCACTCTTCCCAGAGACTAATGATACGGAGAAAGTGTGCCACAAAGGGCGTTATATCTTCAAAGTAATTATCCTTTTGTAAAAGCTAGTTGATGTTAGGTGGTTAAAAGAGAGTGAGGCATTAGTCCACTAGTAGTTAGCAGTGTGAGGGGAAAGAAAACCTGGTAGCCTATAGAAGCCCAAGGTTCAGAGCCCTAACCCTTGAGGGATCCCCTCTAGTAACCCTAAGGAATCGATATAGCTAGCCTGGCTCTGGGACTGCAATCCAATGTATGTGAACATATGAGATATATACTGTAGAAATGAAAGGTAATCTCAGAGGGTAGTCTGTAGAAGTAGGGAGTTGAGTGTGCAGAAGGTGGTATTTAATCTGAGATTTGAAGGAGGTCAGAGAAGCAAGGAGGTAGAGGTGAAGAGGGGAAGCATTCCAGGCATGGGAGACCACCTGAAACAGAAAAAAGTCAGTGGGGGGAGCTTTGTGTACAAAGAACCACAAGGTCAATGTTCCTGGATCTCAGAGGAGAGTAAAGCACAAGAACACTAGAAAGGGATTTATGAAGGTCTTCAGATGCCAAAGAGAGAAACTGATGTGCACCTCTGGTGGCAAGAGAAACCAGTGCATCTTACTGAGCAGGGGGATGGCATAGGCAGACTTGCCCTGTAGGAGAATCACTTTGGCAACTGTGTAGAGGATGGGCTGGAGGAATGAGAAAGACTGGGGGCTGAGAGACCAACCTGAAGGCTCTGGCCATGGTCTAGGCAAGATGTGATGAAGGCCTGCACCAACATGGTGGTTGTGTGAGGAGGGAAGGGGGCACTAAATGAGACTGAGCAAAGAAAAATCCTTTTGTCGGTCATAGATGTAGAGCTAGCACATAGGTCATTTAGTCTACTCCCCTCATTTAAGGAAATAGGACTAGGAAGGTTGTGACTTGCCTAAGGTCACATAAAGAGTAAGTAGCCAAGCTAGGATCTGAACTCTGGTCCTTTGACACCAAATCCAATGTATTTTTCCCTTGTTCCAATGTGGTTTTATTGTGATTCTTTTGAGAGAAAGTAAGAGAATTTTTCCAAGAAAAGTTTACTAAATATTAGTTATGCAAGTCACTATACTAGATGCTGTGTGTAATATAAGGATGAAGATGATATTTCTGACTTCACAAAGCTTCTACAGGATACAAGACAAATTTTACAGAAATAATTATAACAATGTAGTTTGTAATGCAGGTATAGGCTTTATATATACTTGGTTGGGTCCTTATCTAACCTCCACTTACTGACAAGTTGGATCCCTCAGAGTGAATTTGGTTATGCCTTGATTTTCTGCTCCTCCCTTTCCCCAATCACCCTTGCCATAAATGAGTAGTGAGCCAGTAGGAATAGCTACATAGCACAGTGGATAGAGTGCTGGACCTGAAGTCAGGAAGATTCATCTTTCTGAGTTCAAATCTGGCCTCAAACACTTACTAGCTATGTGACCCTCAGCAAGGAATTTAGTCCTGTTCACCTCTGATCCTCTTTTATAAAATTACCCGGAAAAGGAAATGGCAAATCTCTCCAGCATCTTTGCCAAGAAAACCCCTAATGGGGTCATGAAGGGTTGAATAGGACCATGACTCAACAACAACAACGACGACAGTCTCTATTATGGGTTGTGAAAGATTTCATCCGTACAGGTTACTCAACCAACTTTTATACACCTACTATGTGCAAAGCACTGTGGTGGGTACTTGGTAATAGAGAAATATTAAATAGTATAGGTTTCCTGCTATCAAGAAGTCAATAGCTTAATAATGGAAGGCTCCTAGGAAGACTTCATGGAAGACAGTCCTATGATTTTGACTCCTGCTCAGAGACACAGAGATCTGTAAGGTGACTGCTGGGAAGATCTAGGGGAGTAAAACAGGGAGATAGATGGAATTATGCAATTATTGTGTAGACACGAAATATAATTTAGTGGATTAGACCCAGTGACACAAAGGCAGAAAGGCAATTGTGTATAAAATAGAAGGTTTGTGTCTGTCTATGACCGGGGTATAGAATTTATGACCCCCAGGCTACATGTAGCCTTCAGGTGGCAGGTTCCCTACCCCTCATTGTAGGGCTATGCCCCAGTGGAGGAAAAAGTTTACTTTGACTTTTCTCACCAGCCTCCTCTCATGGGCAGAGACATCTCCCTCACTGACCCTGAGATCCCAGCAGATTAGAGGATAATTTATCAGTTATTCTAACTCTGTACATCTGTCATAGTTGGGGGAGGAGGTCTACTCAGCCTTTCTTTTTAGCCTTGGCATGGTAAGAGGGAGGAGAAAGGTAGTTTTATCCATTGACCAAACAGGTAAATTATGACTGGAGGGTCCTGGTTGGTTTCAGTACCTTGATTCTAACAGAAGCTGAGGAACCTGAGGGATGGGATAGGGGCTTCTGTTGTTGTGTGTAGACCAATGCCATGTCCTTTACTACTCCACGTGGCCGGGGCTTGTTGACCTTGCCCTTCTTAGCTCGTCCCTCTTCAGTTTGCCCCTTGTCTGGGGTGAACCTGATGCCCAGCTTCCACAAGAGGATCCCAAGGAGGAGAAACCCCTTCCACAGGAGAATCCACTTCAAGGGACAGGAATACACATTCACAGGATCTATTGGATCAGAAATAGAGAATTGGCCATGTGAAATATGAGACAATTCAGGCTGATTGGGATGATGGGTGGGAATTAATCTGGGCAGCTTACTCCCAAGAGGTTGGGCAGATTCCCAGGATGCCAGACCACTCAGTAGAGCTTTTAAGTGTAGATAAGGTCAGGGTATTGATATCATTTGAGAGGCAGGGCTAGGGTTATGGTAAAACCTTGTTGCCTTCTCTATAATTCCTTCAGTGGTAAAACATGAGGTCTGTAGATGGGTCTAAAGTAGGTCATAAATATTCCCCCTGACATCAAGTTTATCTCCTGCTGCTCCCCAAACCCCATTCCTTCTCCTCCACTCTTTTAGGAAAGCATAGAAAATTCACAATGCTCCTATTTCACTGGAGTAGCCTCCAAAAGTCTTGCTAGAGGAGGTAACAAGGATATGGGACAAGAGCATTTCTTCCCTAGTTCAGTGCTTCCTAAACTGTGGGTTGAGACCCCCATATGGGATTGTGTAACTGAATGTGGGGGATGTAAGAAATTTGGCAACAGTAAAAGGTTTCTGAATGTACAATGATAAAAAATTAATTAATGATCAAATGTTTAATGAATCCAAGGTGTTTCTGGCAGAGTTTGCCTGTGTTGCATCATGTGACTTCACTGCAGTCTTGGTTCTGGACACATAGCACTCATACTTTGCACTGCATGTGCCATTATGCCACACAACATTAACAAACACTGCCAGAAAAACCTTGGCTCGGATTGGAGACCATTGTCTTTAATAAATGGTAAAATTATATACATATCAAAGAATTGTTTTAAAATAAATTTGTTTATGATTTATTATTAGTAAATGTTTGATTTGTATACCTATTTTATATACCTATATTCCTGGGATTGCATAAAAATTTCTTGGGCAGAAAGGGGGCATGGGTGAAAAAAGTTTCAGAAGCACTGTCCTAGTTCCAGTGAAGGGGTATGACTGGGCAGCTGTTTAAACTCCTACTTCCACAATTCATATGTGGTATGAATTACCCTACTTTCTCATTTAACCCTAAAATCCTCCTTCCCCACACTTCCCTCCCACTTCTGGAATCCATCATGCCTACCCTGTGGGGCTTTGTCTGAAGCATAGATGTCCCTCAGAGCACAGATCTTCTTCAGGTCTATGGTAATATTTTTCTGATCCACAGGATTGCTGACCAAGCAGGTGAGTGAGGAGTTTGATAGACCCATGGGTAAGGACAAACTCAGGGTTCTGGAGTTGGGAGATTCCTCTGCCATTTCTGATTGCTTCAGTCCACTCAGGAGGTTCCAGGTCACTGTTACAGCTTTCCCAGGCCCCAAGACTTGGCAATCCAGGGTGATGTTGCACCAGAGTGATGTGAGACACTGTGACTGAATATGGATCTGAGGGGCAGGGATAGGTTCTGGGGTCAAAGGAAAAGAAGAGAAATTAGGGCTGGGCACATAGAATATTAGAAGTTTTCACTCCTCATGCTGCCAGCCATCTTTAGTCCTTTATAATACTCACAGATACAGAACAATCACCACCAGAATGTGTTGGGGAAATCTGGCCCCAGGGAAAAGAAACACCAACTGGATCTTCCAATCAAAACTATAACTCATGTTGTGAAAAAATACAAGTATTTGAGGGAAATTTAGTTCAATATGTGGGAGATTTAGTTCTTAAACTGGCTTCTATGTTTTTGAAGGAGCACAGTTTTTGCATCCTCTCAATTTTGGTGCTCTGAAGCAAATTCTTGGGCTTTCTACCCTAGTTAGAGCTCTGATCAACACTATCCCATTTTTCCAAAGGAGAATGTGAAGATCAGGGAAGAGAAGAGGTTCATTTTACTGGCCAAGAAGCCTAAAAGTTCTGCCTCTTAGCTCTTGCTTTCTGTCATTTGTTAAAATATGTAATTAATAAATAAGTGGGTTTTTTTTTTGCTAATTGTTTTCAGATTTAAGGATTAGAATTAGGGCAAATTGGGGGGTGGTGGAAAGGATATTTATAGATGACTGAGTTAACTTTGAAAGAAGAAGAATCCTATGTTTTGGAGGAACCTGGGAACTACGCTTCAGAATGAATATTTCTCTATTCTCTCTGACCCCCCTTCTACAGACTTTGGTTTGCATAGTGGACTTTGGAATGGAAAGATATGAAGAATAGCTTGTTTCTGTGGGTAAAGAGGGCATCTGAGTCTGTTGACTTCAGTAAGCTTTCCCTTGAGGAGGGAAGGGAGTAGGGGAGAAGCAGCAGCAGAGGCAGCAGAAGGAAAAGAAGCAGATGAAAAAGAAGAAGAGGAAGAGAATAAAGAGAAGGGGAAAGAAGAAAAATTGGTCATAGCAGCATCAGCAGGGTCACACATCTAGGAAGTATCTGAGGTCAGATTTGAACTTGGATCTCTTTGATTCACAAGTCTAAGATTCTATCCACCTAGCTACTGACAATCATTAAAAATCATATTTTTGACCAAAGTCTGAATTAATCAAATAGACTGCTTTGCCTTACTTTAAAAATGCCTTTTTCCCTGAGTAAACTCAGAGAATATCTCCTCCCCCAGACAGGGCTAACATGAGAGCATTCTTTCTTCTACCAAGGATAAGACTCTGAACCTAAGATACTATCTTGAATGAGGAACCTTTTCTTATCTAAATATTTTGTGGGGTACGTATTATGTGATGGTATGTTAATGATAAAGAAAACACAGATGTTCTAGGTTGACACCTCATAAATTCTTTGTAATCATAAATTTTACCCTGAATTGGACTGGCTTTAAAATGTATTTAAAGCTTCTCATTCTCTTGTTCATCAGTTAGGACTTAACTCTTTTAACTCCTTGTACAAGTCGCTAGTCTTAAGGGAATAAATGCTGTAACTGTATATCACCTAGTGTATTGTCTCCTTTAACCAAACTTTTTAAAGGTTAACACTACCTAAAACAAAACAGAACAGAACAACAACAAGAAAAATCCCAACCTTGTTTGTTTTTACTACCTGTGTAAATTTGGACAAGTCACTTAATTTTCCTAGCACTCAGTTGCCTTATTTGTAAAGTGGAGCAGGGATTTGACTAGATAGCCTCCAAGTAGAACTGTCTGAACATAGCATGGGCTACCTTGGAGTGAGTCAGGCCATGGTCATGAGTTCTGTGATAAGAGAAGTCTTCCATCAAGCAGAAATGACTGCTTGCCTGGGATGCTATAGAAGGATGTCTCTGAGGTTGAAGGCTGGGCTAGAACCAGTGCTTCTTAAACTGTGGGTTGTGACCCAAAATCTGGCAACAGTAAAAGGTTTCTGAACATGCAATGACCAAAAATTAATTAAAAATTAAATGCCTAATGAATCTGAGGTATTTCTGGCAGTCATTGCGCATGTTTCATTGTGCAACTTCATAGCAGCCTTGGTTCTGAACGCAAAGCATGCCCACTTTGCACTGTGGATGCTCTCAGGTCACACAGCATCAACCAAAAGCTGTACAACCTTGAAAAGGGATCTTGAGCAGAAAAACTTTAAGAAGTCTTGAACTAGATCACCACTGAGGTCCCTTCAAGCTCTGGGGTGCTTATATTTCTAGGCTCCCTAGCCATGGGAGCCATATTTACCATAGACAGATAGGGCAAAGGAATGAACGGTGAACATTCCAGAAAGGAATATGATCCGAGCCTCATATAGTCCAGTGTCCTTGAGAGTCACATTCCTAATGATGAGGGAGGCATCATCCAGGGTATCCAGTCTTTTTTTGTATTTGTCCAAAGGGCTGTGCCAAAGAAAAGAGTGGCTACCAGGCCTTAGGGAGAGTAGGTGAAGGTTCTCAGAATTAAACCTCCATTCAATCTCTTGGACTTCTGTTCCTAGGGAGACATTCAGTGGGAGCAGGATGTCTCCCCCCACAATCCCACCTACTGTGTGGCAGGAGTTCCTGGCTTCTTTCTTCTGAGTGCCTGTGATGGAAGACAAGAGAGTCATTCAGAAGGCATTCATTTTATTCCACACTCATTTAATAAAGCTCTTATTATGTGCAGATGCTTGGCCCTGGGGAATCTACAAAGATAATCAGAATGTGGCTCCTGGTCTCAGAGAGCTTATCACCTAGAAGACAGCTATCATTTCTAGTAATAATAGCTGGCATTTGTCTAGAGCTCAAACCTCAAAGGTTTGCAAAGGGCTTTACACATAATCTCATTTTATCCTCATCACAACCGTGGGAGGTAGGTGCAATTAATATCCCCATTTTGCAGCTGTGAGAAATACTGATAGTTTGGTTTCCACAGATTCTATAGGAACAACGGGTGTGTCGGAAACAGATCCTGCACAGGATGTGTGGGAGTGATGTGGATACAAAGGTGCCTTAAGGGTTGAGTTGTTCATTCCCTGGCATCCTAAAGTCTCTCCTTATCTTGAAATACCACAAAACTTATGGCACTTTGGGGATTTGTGATACTTAAAATGTTTAGCAAAATCTTTTTGTGTGATTCTAAAGGCCTAGGAAATTTTCATTTTCAAGCTAATTTGTTCCAGTAATTTGATACTGATAACAATTATATTCAAACCTACTGTGAATTTTTAAAGTTTCACTCCTAGGTTTGTTGTGTACATGGATCAGTCTTATATAGGTGCTTTCAGGGAAACAGAGTCACTGATTCAAGCTTCAGATATCCTAAGAAAGGGCACTAATGGGGTGGCTAGGTGATGCAGTGAATAGAGCACTGGCCCTGGAGTCAGGAGGACCTGAGTTCAAATTTGACCTCAGACACTTAACACAAAACTAGCCATGTGACCTTGGGCAAGTCACTTAACCCCAATTGCCCTATCTTCCCCCCCTCCAAAAAAAAAAAGACTGGGACTCTTTAGCTTTGGCCCATTCGCTACCAGAATGAAGACCATTCTAAGCAACCAGACTGTCCACATCCCAGAAAATGTTGACATCTCTCTTAAGGGTCAGACAGTTATTGTGAAGGGGCCCAGAGGAATCCTCCGTAGGGATTTCAACCATATCAATGTTGAGCTCAGTCTCCTTGGAAAGGACAAAAAAAGGCTCTGGGTAGACAAGTGGTGGGGAAATCGAAAAGAACTTGCAACCGTGCGCACAATTTGTAGCCATGTACAAAACATGATCAAAGGTGTTACACTGGGTTTTCGTTACAAGATGAGGTCTGTGTATGCTCACTTCCCCATCAATGTTGTTATTCAAGAGAATGGCTCACTTGTTGAAATCAGAAATTTCTTGGGTGAAAAATACATCTGAAGAGTGTGCATGAGACCAGGTGTTGCTTGTGCTGTTTCTCAAGCCCAAAAAGATGAGTTAATTCTTGAAGGAAATGATA
>CM053586.1:242204441-242254897 GCA_028646515.1 Pseudochirops corinnae | reverse complement strand
GGGGGGAGGGGGAATACACTGGGATGGCTGTTTTGGAGCAATGGGTAGGGGAAAGATGGAGAGAAAATTTGTAACTAAAAATTTTGTGGAAACGAATGATGTAAACTAAAATAAAATTTAAAAAAAATCTTAAAAAAGAGATTATTGGTAACTTTGGAAAGAGCAGTTTCCCTGGAATGAGAAGGAAAGCCAGACTGTAAAGGGTTAAAAAGAGAGGAAGAGTAGAGAAAGTGGAGGCACCTCGTGTAGATGTTTTTTTCCAAGGAGTTTAACCATAAAGGGCAGAAGAGCTATAGGACTATAGTTAGCTGCAATGGAAGGATCAAGTGAGGGTTTTTTGAGGATGAAGGAAAAATGGAGACTGTCGTTGTTTTAATTTAGCAAAGGGATCTCCAAGCTCTAAGGGACAAGTCAACATCAAAGTTCATCCTGGAGTCTAACAGAGAACAAAATGGAGGAGAGAAGGCCCCAACCTAAACATGTTGAAAGCATTCACTTCCTACTCCTAGGATCTGAAAATGCAAATATCTTTGTCACAAAATAAACACAAAATAACCAGGGGAGCAGCTGGTTAACAAAAGCACTGACCAGGAATGGAGGAGAGTTAAACCAATATAAACACAAAATACAAGGTAAAAGATTAACAAAGAGGTCCAGCTGTGCTTCAGAAGGACAAGATGCTTATGAGTTGTTTTTTTATAGAATCACAATGGTAGGAAAGACCTCTGAGATCATCTGTTCCAAATGGTATCCCAGTAGGAATCCCCCAAAGCGGATCCAGACATCACTTAAAGCTGCCCCTTGAAAGAGAATTCGTTACCTCCTGGATCAACCAAATTCATTTTTAGACAGCTATCGTGACTAGGGAGTCACTGTTATTCAACAAGTGGGCCACCTACCAGGTTCTCTGCAAAGGTCTGAAGAAAGACAAAAACAAACAAGTCCTTCCTCTTAAAAGGGGGAAGTGAGGCAAACATAGAAACAGAAAGATAAATGTTAGGTCTTACACTTGGATTAAAAAAATCAACTTCACCACTATAAAACGGGGGCAGAATGGATAGAAAGCAGTAGTTCTACAAAAGACGTGAAGATTTTCATGGACACCAAGCTCAGGATGAGTCAGCACTTGATGTAGTAGCCAAAATATCTAAGGCCATCTTGGGCTTCATTAAGAGGGGTTTAGCTTCCAGGAATCAGGAGATTTTATTCTTCCCTAGGGGAAGCTGCTGGCACAAGGGCAGAGAGCACTGGGCCTGGAGTCAGGAAGACCTAAGTGCAAATCTGACCCTATAACCCTGGACAAGTCACTTAAATCTCTGTTTTTCTCAGTTTCTTCAACTATAAAATGGAAATAATAGTAACACTTACCTTGCAGGGTTGTTGTGAGAATCGAATGAGATACTATTTATAAAAGGCACTTAGCACAGTGCCTGGTACATAGTGGGCATTCTATAAATGCTTACTACCTCCCTCCCCTTCCCTATAAGACCTCACCTGGAGTATTATATTCCATTTTGGGCATTATGATTTAGGAAGGACATTGACAAATTGGAGAGGGTACAGAAGAGATTGTAAAGGGCCTTGAATCCATGTCATAGGAGGATAGGAGAATCAGTTGAAAGAACTGTGAGGGCTTGGTCCTAGAGGACAAAGCCAGGAAGAATGGATAAAAGTTACAAAGAGGAAAATTTCATCTCACCTCCAGGAAATACTTGGTAACAATGAGAGCTCTCCCAGAGATGGAATGGGCAGCCTTGAGAGGTAGTAACCTCCCTCTTCTTGAAGGTCTCCAGGCACAGGATAGATGACCTCTTGTTGGGTATGTTGTAGTGGGGATTCTTTTCATGGATGGGTTATACTAGATGACTGTTGAGGTCCCTTCCAACTCTTCAATTCTGTGATTCTGTGATAGCCCCGGATGAGGAAACTGAAATAAAAGGTTAAGTAGGCCAGAGGAGAAGTTTGAAACTGGGTTTTTGAATTTCAAAACAAGTCCTCTTTCCATGTACTATACTGTCTCATTTTACTGACGAGAATATTGAGGCTCCTAGAGGTGAGGTGACTTTTCTTAGGTCACACAGGTGGTGGGAAGCAAAGCTAGAATTCAAACCCAGAGCCAATGACTCCAAGTCCTGTGCTCTTTCTTCTATACCTTTAATAGACTAGAATTTAGGGAGGCTTTGAAGGACCAAGCTGTGTTAATTGACATAGTGCACTCTTTCATCCATGAGGCAAAGGAAATAGACATAGGATGCAAATTTTTATTTCAAAGTAAAATTATAATAAAATTTTTGTGTCAATTGACACACCTGGTCCTTCTAGTGCTAAAACTCTAAAAGACAGCTAACTGCCCCTGCTTCACCAAGTCTTCTTCAGACTAAACATCTCAAGTTCCTTTAAATGGTCTTTATATAACATAGTCTCCAATCCTTTTACCATATAACAGAATATCCTCCTGCTTCTTCTTACAGACCTACAGTGAAGGGGAAGATCCCTGAGAAAAGATGTCAGTGTGCCTAATGGACTGAAAAGTAAAGAGCTGGATTCCTCCAGGCAGATAGTGATGCAATGAATAGAGCATTGGACTTGGAGTCAGGAAAACCTGAAGTCAAATCCAGACTCAGTTACCTCCTAGCTGGGTCACTCTGGACAAGTTTCCTAACCTCTCCTTGCCCTCAGTTTCTTCTATTGTAAAATGAAGGTAATAATAGCACCTACCTCAGAAAAAGGTTATTGTGAGGATCAAATGAGATAATATTTATAAAAATCACTTGCCACAGTGCCTGGCACGTAGCTGCTGTTGTTTGTCCTTCATTCCTGAAGAGGACCACTGACATCAGAAGGATGATGTCCTGACTTGCAAGTGAATTGGATTTAAGTGAGGCAGAGCTATGCAAAGTTATCAGTCTCACTCTCTCCTCTAGGGTCTTCTCCTCTGAGTTCAGTGGCAAGACATAAATTAGGGCGACTGGAGATAACTCCAAATGTAGCAGGAGACCTTGACCTTTTTTAAACTAAAATATTTCCCTAAAAAATATTTAAGCTAAAATATCTCACTTTGTCTGAGGCAACACCCATTCAGTGATTTAAGGCTGGGTAAGAAATGAGGCAAAAGATGGCCTCCTTTGCCTACTCAAAAAAAAAAAAAATTAAACTCTGAGGGAAAGACCCTAAGGGTTTGTGGCCAGAACAGAAACAATTGCTATTTACAATCACCCTGAGCTATCAGAACCCAAACAATTACCCAGTGAGGCTTGGCCTGAGACCTATTATTAGCCAATCAGTGAGAGCCAGGTGATTTGGGTTTAAGGAACGGTCAAGTAGCTCTATTTGAATCCCAATATGCTTTATCAAAGTCTGGTTTTCCAGTACTCTATTTCAAGAAATCATAAATGAAACTACATGAGACAAAAGAGTTAATTGTCCCAGGGTTTTTTTTTTTTAATTATAGAATAAATAAGTGTAGAAGAGGGAGGAAAAAGCAAGCACTCTATAAATGCTTATTTTCTTCCCCCTTCCCTCTCCCCACTCAATGGCAATCATAGACTACACAGGGCCCCAGAAGGGCCAAAGGAACCTAGAAAGGTCATCATACCATTTCCTCACCTCTGCTCAGGCTCCATCTTTATCAAATCTCTCTACCCAACCATGGACTATTTACTTGCCTACTGGTCTCTCAAAAATGCAAAAAGTTTTAAAAATGCAAAAAGTAGGTACACTGAAGATCTGAGCCTGAATCAGGAGCTTTCCTCTGTGAATATGTGGTCACAGTGCTGCTATTGTACAATCAATCTTTTTTACTCCATTTAAAATTATCTAATAGTGTTTTATTGAGCAGAATAAATCGACCACTTTCACCACTGTTTCTCCACTAATGGGAAACAGTTACACAAAGCTAAAGCCAACAGACCCCCTGCTCTTCTCTATAGGCTCATAACAGACTGTCTAAAATGTGAGGTTTCAGGAATGCCTTGTTCTGCTTCTTTAAATGTCACCCACAAACCTTGTTTGCAATTCAATGCATCTAAAACTGTTGACCCTTGGAGGGCAAGGACTCTTTTTCTTATTTGTACCTCCAATGTTTATAACAATGCCTGGCACATAGTAGGTAGAATTGTTTTATCAGTTGTCTTGACTTAAGAATGATGCTGATAACTTTAACAATACAGATTAAGCTATATTTCTTTTTATTATTTTATTATCTCATTTATTAAACATTTACTTGTACACTCCTACTGAAAACCAGAATGAGTGTCTGCAACCCAACAGAGGTAAGAATCTCTGATCATACTGTTTGCTTTACAAGACATAGAATCATGGAGTTTAAAACTAGAGGAGACTTTACAGATCATCTAGTCCAAGGGTCTACAAACTTTGACCTGAGGCCTATGCCTGTTTTTGCACAATCCAAGAACTAAGAAGGATTTTTACATTTTTAAATACAATACAACTTTATTTAAAATTGTCAATTCTACTCTCAGCTCTTCTACCTTCTCTCAAGCTGCCTTGCTACCATGTTACAGCAGACTGTGGTCCCTCAACTGGCCATGAAGCGTCTGCCTAGGAACCTATATTATGCCAGATACCCTGGCCTGGAACAATGAAGGATCACCTACGGAATCAGCCAGTGAAAGCAGCTTGTAGCTGACCACCCCAACCAGCCATTCCCATCTATCTTATCAAACCCAGCTCCAGCTCTTCCTTCATCACTACTCTCCTCTGCCTGATATAGTAGAAAGAACACTGGATGTGGCAGAGGACATGGATTCAAATCCTGATTCTGTCATACACTACCTATGTGACTTTGGACAAATCATTTCACTTCTCTGGGACTCAGCTTCTTTTTTCTTTTGTTTTTTAAATTTTTAACACTTTTTTTCAAAATTTTGAGTTCCAAATTCTCACCCTCTCTTCCTTCCCTCCCCTCTCCTTAAGAAGGCAAATAATATAATACTCATTATATGTGTGAAATCACATAAGCAAAATATATTTCCATAGTAACTATGTCACAAAAAAGCAAGAAAAATAAAGAAAGTAAGAAAATCACATTTCAATTTGCACTCAGAGTTGAGCAGTTCCGTCTCTTGAGGTAGATAGCAATTTTCATCAAGAGTCCTTCAGAATTTTCTTGGATCATTGTGTTGATCAGAGTAGCTAAGTCTTTCATAGTCGGTCATTATTACATTATCGCTATTAGTGTGTATGATGATCTGGTTCTGCTCACTTCACTTTGCATCAGCTCATGCAAGTTTTCCCAGGTTTTTCTGAGAGCATCCTGATCATTTCTTATAGCACAATAGTACACATTATATCACAACTAATTCAGCCATCCTCCAGTTGTTAGGCATCTCCTCAGTTTCCAATTCTTTGCCACCACAAAAAGAGTTGCTATAAAGATTTTTGTACATATAAATCTTTTTTCTTTTTCTTTGATCATTTTGGAATACGGATCAAATAGTAATATTGCTGAGGCAAAGGGTTTGCAGTTTTATAGCCTTTGGGGCCTAGTTCTAAATTGTTCTCCAGAATAGTTGGACTACAACCTCCCATTCCCTTCAAGCAAATTTTTGAAAAATGAAAAACAAATCCCTCAATACATATTTACATAGTTTTGTGTTTTCCTTTTTGGAGGTCATTTATGGTTTGTTCAATTTCTTTTTATGATACTGAATTAAATAATCTAATTCCTTTTTTTGTTAAGCTGAGGTTTTTATATTTTTAGTTTTCATCTATTTCCTTCAAGTTATCAGTTGTGTTAGTGTATAACTGGGTAAAATTTTCCTGATAATCTCCTTTACTTCCTCTTCAATTGTTTTAAGTTCTCCTTTTTCATTTTTGTTCAGGCTAGTTAACCAGGTTGACTATTTATCTGTCATTCTCCTCTATCTTTGATTATAATGATGAGGTATAGCTGTCAGAGTCTAAGTTAATAAATAACCAAATTTCTCCTCTGATTTTGGGAAATAGATATTTTTCTGGGATGATTCTTCTCTCTTCCTATGAAGAACAGTTAGTATTGTATCAGAGGAGCCTGATCATAGAATTGTCAGCTGGAATTTTGAAACCTTACTCCCTGGTTACACCAAGTCATTTTTCTACCTGTCATTGGGAAATTGATACATTTCCTCTTCTTAAATCTTCACAATCTGAAGTGACGTCTTTCTTGATCTCTATAGCACACACATAGATGCATGCTCTAGAAATAAGATTAGCTGTTTTCAACACAGACTGATGAACTATTTTCAACAGTTCATTAAAATGTGTTATTTTTTTTCCCACTTTCCCTATTCCTCCTGTTATCAGCCTTTGAAATTCACTATCCACTCTAGTCACAAACTTATAAGGTCTTTCATCTTTTTGATGGATAATTAAGTATAGTGGGGCAGCTAGCTAGCATGGTGAATAAAGTGCCAGGCCTGGAGTCAGCAAGACCTGAGTTAAAATCCAGCCTCAGACACTTACTAGCCATGTGACTCTAGGCAAGTCACTTAACCCTGTTTGCCTCAGTTTCCTCATCTGTAAAATGAGCTGGAGAAGGAAATGACAAACTATTCCAGCATCCTTGCCATGAAGACCCCAACTGGGGTCATAAAGAGTTGGGCATGGTTGGACACCAACAACAACAACATAGTGAATGAAATTAGCATAATGCTTGTCAAAATATCCCACTAAGATCAAACTCTGAAAACACTTGTGCCTAGTTATATCTGGCACTGCAGTCTTTATACTTTGCACAACTCCAAAATCAGAACCTTTAAGATTTTCTAGTGGTTTACTTCCTTTTTCTACCTCAGGTACCAATCACATTGTAAGATTTCAGTTACATTTTTATTCCAAATATGCCTTTTTTTTCTTGGTGGAAAATCACCACCATCCAAGCCTTGGATATAGAACTTGAGGTCCCCCTTTCCCCAGAAATGGCCAAGTGATCAGAAGTTAAATGGAACTCGATCATATGCCCTAACTAATAATATTTAAGGGAATAGATGGATATAATTCTACCCTGGTGTCCCTCTGTCTAAGAAGAACAGAATGACCTCAGCCCCTCCCTTGTTTCCCCTCCAAGCAGGAAGAAAAGTCTCTCTTGGAGAAGGATTGGGAAGACAAGGTCAGAGATGTCTATTCTGCCTCCCTTTGAGCCACACAACAACAAACCCTTGCAGCACATGGCCATCTCTAAACATGAGACACCTTTCACTTTGGCTACATGAATCTAACTAGGAATTCAAGTGATACATCAGAAAAAAAAAACTTCTACATTAAAGCAGAAATCTAAAGCTGTTCAAAGGCAGCATGTTCTGAAATCAATAAAGAGAACTAATAAGAAAGATATTGCTGGGGGCAGGGAGGGGAGGGTGAGGGACCTGTGTCCAAAACTGAAGAAGTCTCTTGTTCAAATGATGTTTTATTTGCAGGCCATTTTTACCATATATATTTAAATCACAGGTAAAATCAAAGAGAAATAAAAATTCTGGGAAGACTATACCCTCAAATAAAACTCTTTTTTACCCTAATGTTATGTTTAAGATACAAAAGTGTTATATTCATAACACTATTGTGAGTGTGTAAATGGAAATTAATTGGTGGAGGCTCAAGAACAAAGTAGCAGTACTGTAATACCCCTCAACAGGGTTTCCCCTAGGACTCTGGTCGAATTTTAGTGCAACCACATGGTGGTGATCCTTCTCTGGGGAACCTAAACCTGCCAATGTGGGAGAAAGTTGGAGTAAGTGAGACAATCCAGAGAGTGAGTAGGTGATACAGAGCAGAGGGAGCTACCTCCTGTATGGGACCCAATCTGTTACACCAGTAAAGTTGGTGACTTGGATTCACAATGCATGAAATGTTCCCTACCAACATAACCTATCTCTCTATGAAAAGGAAAAAAAAAAGTTATAGTTCTTTACTTATTATCTGGGGCTAAGATTGAGCATTAGTTTCACAGATTTTGACTTTCTCTTAATCCAATCCCTCATTTTACAGATGAGGAAACTGAGGCCAAAAGAAGTTACCATATCCAAGGTCACTCAGTCCGTAACAAATCCTGGATTAAAACCAAACCTGGATATCTGAGTCTTATGCCCAACTCTTCTGATGGTGTCATCAGGAAAAAACAACAACAACAACAGCAAACCAAAGTTCTTTTTACTTCTCAACACACCTAACTGCATTTGATACTTAATAAATATTTGTTGAATCAAATAAAATCAAACCAATTTGAATCTCTGGGTAAAAAAACCTGAGTTCTAAAATATAGCCTTAATCTGATCTCAATCATAGACATTTTGTCTCCTGGTAAGTGAGGTCTTACGTAATTAATTATTTTTTAAAATAAATACAAACTTCATATTTTGTTTATTAACCAAGCAGTTCTTAGAGAATCATTTGAGATCTCCCTGTGTCCATACAGCTGAGGCAGCCAGACTAAAAACCTAATGTTACCTACCAATGTCTGGTACTTTTACCTAGTTGCAATGATCCTAGCTGGTTTGTGAACTTCAAAAGCCTCAGTAGGACCTGTCTCACACCCTCATATGACTTGATGAGTGGAAGGAAATTCTCAGAGGTGGCTCAGCCGCAAGGACATTAGTAACAGAGCCTACCCCAGAACCTCCCACAGAGGAAAGACAATAGACAAAAATACCTCCTACAGGTCTCCTTGAAGCTGAGAGGTTAAGGGCTAGAACCACAAGACTGAGGCAGAATGGGAACACCACATCCTCCCTCCCCTACACCAACCTAAGGTCCTCTACATAATCTAAAGTTTTTGTGTGACCCTTTCATACTCTGAGTCCCAGAAGATGTCATCAGAGATCCATTGCCCAGCTTGACTTTGACCTTATATTCAAAGACAGATGGAGGGGAAGGGAAATAGAAAAGCTTCTTAGGCTAAAATGGAAACATGAATACCACCTCGCCTTCAGAAAAACAAAAACACAGAAAGATACAGAAACAACACACTGTGAACAGCCAACACTACCCTCCTTCCTTCCTCCAGTGTCTGCATCAACTTCTGCTCTCCTTGAAAGCTAGATGTCTGACTTCCTGTCTCAGCACATCTCTGCCAAAGGTACCCCCGATAAATACTGGGATTGAGGATGAGTATCCTGTTCTGCCCTCAGGTAAATGTTTGGAAGCCCTCATAACTTGATCTCTTAATGCCCTCTTGCACCCCACCTACTCCCTCATCTCTCAATGTTCTATCGGACTCTGTTTCTCTGTGCCATTTCTCCCTTGCCCCTACCGTTAATCTACAATGTACCGGGTCCCTTCCCATCTCTCCCGGCATCTCCCAAACCCCGTCCCTTTCCAACAGTGTCTGTTTCTGCCACTCCCTTCCCAGCCCTGCCCCCAAAAGTCTTTTGCTTATCTGTTTTCCCTTCTGCTTTGTGACCTCCTCTCCTCAACTTTGAAAAGTAATTCCTTTCCTCCCATCATCCCTGACTCCAAAAAAAAGTTACATTTCCTGCCTACATCAGATTCCTAAATGGTAAAGACTTTCCTGAAGTCTCTGCTTTATCATTTCCCTTGCCTCCCAGAACCTACCCCAACCAGGGAAAACCAAATAGGGGTATCTAGGGCATTGGCAGATAGATTTCTCTTTTTGTTAAAAGTTGTGTAACGTGGTTTCGAGGCTAAAACATTTGCATAAGACTCATTGGCAAAAGGCACCACCATCCTGCCAGTCACCCAAGGTCAAAACCTAGATGCCACCTTTGACCTCTCTCTCTCTCTCTCTCATACACACCACAATCACCACCCATGTCCAATCTATTGCCACATCTCATCCATTTTATCTTTGTAACATCTCTCATACATGTCCCCTTCTCTCTTCTGGCACTGCAACCACTCTGGTACAGGCCTTCAAGACCTTACAACTGGATTATTGAAACAGTCTGCTGGTTGATCTCCCTGCCTCAAGAATATACCTTTACAAAAAAAAAAAAAAAGAAAGTTTGTAAGGGGCGGCTAGGTGGCACAGTGAATAGAGCACTGACCCTGAAGTCAGGAGGACTTGATTTCAAATCCAGACTCAAACACTTAACACTTACTAGCTGTGTGACCTTGGGCAAGTCACTGAACCCCAATTGTCCTACCTTCCCTCCTCCAAAAAAAAAAGAAGAATCACCCTATACCAGTTCACCCTATGCTCAGCTGTCCAATGGATCTTCCTAAGTCTGACTATGTAACCCTCCCACTCATTAAACTCCTGTGGCTCCCTATCACCTCCAAGCTCAAATACTAAATCTCTTTGGTGTTCAAAGTGTTTCATAACCTCACCTCTTCCTTCCTTTCCAATATTCTTACATTTTATCCCCAAGTACTCTGCAAACCAGGGACACTGACCTCCTGGCTGTTCCTCCCATAAGACTCTCCATCTTCTGATTCTGGCCATTTTTAACAGCTATCCCTCATGCGTGGAATGCCCTCTCTTCTCCCCTGAGCTCCTAGCTTCCCTGGATTCTTCCAAGACCCAGTTAAATTCCCACTCTCTATAAGATACCTTTCCTGATCTCTCTTAATTCTAGTACCTTCCCACTGCCTTTTATCTCCACTTTATCCAGTCTGTCTCTGGATCATACATAGATGTTTGCATGCTGTCTCTTCTATTAAATTGTGCTCTATTTGAGAGCAGGGACTAGCTTTCCTTTCTTTCTCAGCACAGTTCTTGGCAAAGAATAAATGCTTAATAAATTATTGTTGACTGGAGGGAAGAACATCTCTCCTAAGAGATGAGCAAATTCTCCAGGCTCAAAACCAGGGCTACATCATGGTTGTAAATATTATTATCATTCCTGAGGAAACAGCTTCTTCAGCAGCAGAGAAGAATACAGTGTGGGAAAAATGAAGAGGGAGAAGTCACCCCTAACCCAAGAAACCCAATGAGTGACTCCTTCCTGAGGCAGGCCATTCCGCTGTTGGAGAGCTCTAATGGTTAGATTATCTTTCCAAATAGGAAACTGAAAGCTACCTCTCTGAAGCCTCCATTCATTGCTCCTTCCCACTGGCTTCAAGTAAAACAAGGTTAATTCCTCTCTTTCATATGAAAAAATCTTTTGACACAGTTACAGTGTTCTCCCCACCCCCACCCCCACCCCCTGCCATGTCTTCACTTTTCCAGGTTAATCAATTCATCATTGAATAAGTGCCTACCATGTGCCAAGCACTGTGCTAAACACTGATGATATAAAGACAAAAATGATATAAGTCTCACCCTCAAGGAGCTTACATTCTAATGGAGATAATAGGTATAATAATAAACATACAAAATAAAACATACAAAATACTGCAAGTACAAAGTAAATTGATAAGGGGGCACTTGTAGCTTGGGGTGAGGAATTAGAAAAGGTTTCAAATAGAAGCACAATTTTGAAGGAAACAAGGGATTTTAAGTAGAGGTGAGGTAGTACTGTGCAGTACTTGGGACAGGAAGTATAAAAGCAGGAGGTGGGAGATCATGTGTGAACAATAACAAGAAATCTAGTTTGGCTGAACTATAGAGTTGGGGAATAGGAGTGATGTATAATAATGCTAGAAATTGGGAAATAGAGATTGTGATGGCTTTAAAAACCAAATGGAGGACTACTGGTTAGGACAGCAAGTTTATAGAGAAACCCAGATCTCCCACATGCACTCCAGCAAATACCTAAAACATCACAAGAAAGATCAGTCATTAAGAAGGTGTTTGAAGAGAAATAGTGATGAGCTCCTCTGTGCAGTCTAGGACCACACAAGAAGGTAGGCAGAAGCCTGCATGAGCTTAGAGAGAGGTCATAGCTCTCACTAGTGAGAGCTTCAGGAAACAGAACAAAACCTGTGGGCATTCTAAGTGAAGACTTCTCAAATGGGCCTGAATCCCACCCAATCTCAGAGAACTGGAAGCCTGTGAGTATTCTGAGAGGGGATGAGTGAAGAGAAGGAGACGCTGGTAGGATCTCAGAGTAGCAGCTGAGAACAAAGTCAGCCTCCATAGGTCACTGCACAGGGAGGCACTGCCTCAGAGCACTGAGGAGACAAGACCAGCTCCACAACTGAGCATGTGTCCTAGTGGTGTGGCGGGGTGGGGAGATATTTTGCAAAAGCCCTGGAACCAGCAGGATGTCCAATATTTTACTGGAAGCTGTGATGGCCCCAGGGAATGGAACCAAATCAGGGTTGAAAAGTATGCAAAAAGGATACAGAGAAGTGTCAAGGCCAGCAATTACATTGAACTACCAGGAGAAAAGGCAAAAGCCACTGATACAGAGAGTAAGGCTTAATCTCAGCCACTCCATCCATAACATCCATAGCAGGATCCAGAGTACAGAGGGGACAGGACCAAAGTGAATCTGTCTACTTGCATACAATATTAATCCAGTTTTGATCATGCTGAGTTTAAGATGCCTACAGTACATTCAATTTGAAATATCCATTAGGTATTGAGAGATGTATGACTAAATCTAGGAAAGAGAGACTAGGGATATGTGGATTTTGTAATCATTGGTAGACATGATAATTAAGTCCAATAGAGTTGTTGAAGTCATCAAGTAAAAGAGTATAAAAAAAGAAGAGGACCCAAGACAAAGCCTTGGAGAATACTCATAGTTAGGAGATGTGATATAGATGACAAACCAGCAAAGGAGAGTAAGAAAAAAGAAGAAGCAAAAAAGACGAAGCAAAAGAGAGCAGTCTTGTGAAAACCCATAGGAGAGGGTATCCAGCAGGAGAAGGTGATGAGAATGTCAGACACATCACAGACGTCAAAAAAGATGCTGCAAAACTGGGCACAGACCAATATCTTACACCATATATCAAAATAAAGTCAAAATGGGTTCATGATTTAGATACAAAGGCTGATACTATAAGCAAATTAGGAGAGAAAGGAATAGTTTATCTGTCATATTTATGGCAAACAGAAGAATTTATAACCAAACAAGAGATAGAGATCATTATGAAATGCAAAATGGATAATTTTGATTACATTAAATTGAAAAGTTTTTGTACAAACAAAGCCAATGTAGCCAAGATCAGGAGGGAAGCAGAAAAATGGGAAAGAATTTTTACAACCAGTGTCTCTGATAAAGGCCTCATTTCTAAAATATACAGATAACTGAGTCAAATTTATAAGAATACAAGTCATAAATTGATAAATGATCAAAAGATATCAACAGGCAGTTATCAGAGAAAGAAATTAAAGATATCTAAAGTCATATGAAAAAATGCTCTACATCACAATTGATTAGAGAAATGCAAATCAAAACAACTCTTAGGTACCATATCACATCTATCAGATTGGCTAACATGACAAAACAGGAAAATGATAAATGATGGAGAAGATATGGGAAAATTGGAACACTAATGCATTGATGGTAGAGTTGCAAACTGATCCAACCATTCTGGAGTGCAATTTGGAACTATGTCCAAAGGGCCATAAAAATGTGCGTGCCCTTTGACCCAGCAATACCACTTCTAGGGCTGTATCCCAAAGAGATCATACAAGTAGGAAGAGGACCCATATGTTCAAAAATATTTATAATAGCTCTTTTTTGTGGTGGCAAAGAATTAGAAATCAAAGGGATACCCTTCATATGGGGAATGGCTAAAAATGGTATATGAATGTAATGGAACACTATTGTGCTGTAAGAAATGAGAAGCAGGGGCAGCTAGGTGGCACAGTGAATAGAGCACCGTTCCTGGAGTCAGAAGGACCTGAGTTCAAATCTGGCCTCAGACACAACCAAAAAAAAACTAGCCATGTGACCTTGGGCAAGGCACTTAACCCCAATTGCCCTCCAAAAAAAAAAAAGAAATGAGAAGCAAACGGACTTCATAATAAACTGATGCTGAGTGAGGGGAGCAGAACCAGGAAAACATTATACACAATTACAGACACATTGTATCTGTGATGACTAACTTTGATAGACTGAGATCTCAGAAATGCAAGGTTATAAGACAACTCCAAAAGACTCATGATGGAAAGGGATATCCACATCCAGAGAAAGAAGTACAGACTCCGAATGCAGATTGAAGCAAACTACTGTTCTCTCTCTCTCTCTTGTGTTTTGTTTTGATTCATTTCTTCTTTCTCATTGTTCATTCCATTGGTTATAATTCTTCTTTACAACTTGACTAATGTTTAATGTGAAGGTATATGTAGAACCTATGTCAGATTGCATGTCGTCATGGAGCTGGGGGGGAGGGGGAGGATAGAGAGGAAAGGGGAGAAAACTTGGAACTCAAAAACCCGTGTAACTGAATGCTGTAAACTAAAAGTAAATAAATTTTTTTTAAAGATTTTAGAAGGAAAAAAAAAAAAAGATGCAGCAATTAGGCCTTACATAGCATCACCACAGAGTCACCATCCTCATTGCCCTCCTAGTGTGTTCAGTTCTGGGCACTATGTTTTAGGAACGGCAGTTAACAAGCTGGTGATTGTCTAGCACTCAAATTTATACAGTGCCTTATCTAGCATTTTGAGGGCCTGGTATCCTATATCTACCACTCTCTGCGGCTCTCTATAACAATCCTCAATTCAAGAGTCAAGAATTTGTGTTCAAGTAGACTCATGTCCAAGTGTCATGTCTCAAGCTTTCTATATGTTCCCAGGGGAAAGATAGAGGAAAAGCCACTTATTTTGTCTCAAGTACCCCTTCTGGGCTACTCTCCCAACGTGAACATGCACTCACAGGTTGGGTCCTCAGAGACTCAACTTCTTTCAAGATTTGAGAATATACCCTGTGGTACCACCCTTCTAAAACTACAGTGCATGAACTCCTATCAGTGTGTTTCCTATTAATAATCATTCGGTAGACTCAAATAGCTCTTAGTAAAGACATTTACTCAAATGGCATTGCAAGCACAATAGCTACAAAACACGCTTACCTCTCATAGTCTCTGTAACTTGCTCCTAAAGGTGTGCAAATATGCAGAAGTCTGAAAGAGGCCCTACCATACGCTTTTTTGGCACTGGCTCCACCTGATGGCACATGATGGTTTCCTGGACATTTCCCAAGGATTCAATCACATACTCATGGCAGAGTACTTACTGAGCCTTACTCTGTGCCAAGCCCTAGCTAGTCACCTTGAAGTATAGGAAAGAAGCTTCTCAGGGTCCCTGTTCTGGGTAGACAGTGTGGTAGAGTGGGATGAGCAATGAATTGAAAGTCAAAGGACTTAAGTCTGAGACTTAGTTGAACCACTTACTTGCTATAAGATCATAAGCAAAAAAAAACCTCTCGGAACCTATTTCTTCATCTATAAAATGAAGGTGATAATTCTTTGTGAAACTATACGTGAATCCTCAAAAAGCTTATCCTCCAATTGAAGAAATATGGCTAACATACAAGAAAGGGGAAGGGAACAAACATTCACTCTGCTTTGATCCTATTTGCTCCTCACAACAACCCTGGGAGGAAGATGTTGTTATTATTCCCATATACAATCAAGGAAACTGAGGCAAATAGAGACTAAGTGACTTGCCCAGAGACACATAGCTAGTATATGAGGCCAGATTTGAACTCTTCTTGACTCCAAGCTCAGCACTCTATCCACTGAGCCACCTAAATGCCTTATACACAATGCAATGGCAAGATCTCTAGATTGAGAATAAGAGGATGTGGATTTAAATTCCAGCTCAGCCATTCATTCCTCATTCAACTTTGGACAAGTCACGTCTCCTTTGAGGACCTTGGTTTCCTCATTGTAAAATTAAGAGGTTGGATTAGATTTTTAAAAAGATCACTTTAATGGGGCAGCTAGGTGGTGCAGTAGATAGAGCATCAGCACTGGAGTCAGGAGGACCTGAGTTCAAATCCTGTCTTATTAGCTATGCAATCCTGGGACAGTCATTGTTACAGAGAGATCACTTTAAACTCCCAACACCCTCAGGAAAGAAAGTTTATTCCCTAAGTTGGGCTTGCAGTGCTATTGTTATAACCACCAAATGGAAACATTAAACTCACAGTCAGCTCAAACCAAGGATGGGCCTAGATTGTGTTTTTCTAACCCAAAATAGGACCACAGAATCAGGTCTCAGGTCATGACCAGCAAAGATTTTAGACTGGGAGGAGGGGTTGGGCACAGCAATGTCTATTCCCTTTTGGAGCCAAGTTGAAAAGTACTTGCACAGCTAGATTTTTTTTTCACTTGGGCTAGTTCCCAGCAGGCTGAAAGGGTAGAACTGGACTTTTGACCCTGAAGTAGGAGCTTTAGCATATTTTTCCAAAATGAACTCCTCCCTAACTAATATTGCTAAGGATATTTGTGGGGGGGAAAGAATAAAGAGTAGCTTGAGTAGGGGTAAGGGTGAGGAAGCTGGACATCTGCCCTTTCTCTAATTAGGATCCCAAGAACTGAGAGAAGAAAACTCTTGGAAAACAGACATCTAAGCAAAACTCAAGATGTGACTATCATATATGAGGTTGGTGGACTTGAACTTTTCAGGCTGATTCACAAGCGAATAATACAATTGGGGGTCACTGTGATACTTTTTAGTCCCCTGGCTAGGACTATGTCCTCAGGAGGTTGTTTAGAGGAAGAAAAGGCCAGTCTAACACACAAAAAAATCATAGCAAAGAATTAGAAACAACCCAACAACTGAGGAAATGGCAGAACTTTTAATGGTATCCAAATGTCAGTCAATCAATCAACATTTATTAAACTCTAACCAGATACTGTCCTGAGAACAGGGGATACAAAAAAAGACAAAAGATAGTCCCGGCATCCAAAAGCTGAAAGATTATTGGGGGACACAAGAAGCAAACAAATATGTACAAACAAGCTACATACAAGATTAATGAGAAGTAATCAAGAGAGGGAAAGAACAAGAATCCAGAGAAATTGGGAAGGGCTTCAAGTTAGGATCTGAAGGAAGTCAGAGAAGCCAAAGGGCTTCTTTGTAAGAGGCTTCTTTGAGGAAGGAGCATTTTCCACACATGGGGGACAGGCAGGGGAAATGCCCAGAGTTGGGAGACAGAGTGTCTTGTCAAAGGCACAGCTAGGACGCTAGTGTCCTATTGCAGAATGTAAGGTGTAAGAAAACTGGAAAGGTATGTTTGCAGGGGGATGAGTGGGTCATGAAGGGCTTTGAATGTCAAACAAAGGATTTTCTATTTGATCTTGGAGGTGATAGGGAACCACTGGAGTTTATTGAGTAGGGGAGTCAGACTGTCCGTGCTTTAGGAAATCACTCTAATGGCTGAATGGACGATGGAGTGGTATAGGGAGAGAGCTGTGGCAAGCCAACCAATCAGCAGGTTATTACTGAGGTAGTTGAAGCATGTAATAAAATGTAGGCAATAAGAGATTTTGCTCTAATGCCTCATCACCACCTGGAGAAAACTCTGGGTTCTTTAATGACTGTTTGACAAGATCACAAGCTCTGACAGGTCCCATGAAGATAGAAAGATCTGTGCCTGGCCCCATTGATAAGTCTGTGTGTCTGTTGTCCAAAGATCAGCCAAACCAAGGTCAAAGATTGACCTCAGCAATGCAGCTGACACAGCAACTCTCAAAAGACCTACAAAGACATAATAATGCTCTGTAGAGATAGATGGACTACACCAATGAAATCACAGATCATTGGATCATTGGTTCCTTGATGGGTCATGATAAATGGGAGTGTTTTGCACCAACAGAAATGACAAATGTGGAAAATCTAAAGAAATACATGAAGGCTTATAGGAAATAGGACAGAGTGAAGGAAGCAGAATTAGAACAATGTATCTATGTACTGACATGTATATTGGACTCCTTGAATCTACTACACTTCATAACTCAATTCTCACATGCCAAGGCTAATCCTCTTCATCAGTGATTGACTCTTGTCTTCTGCAATGGTTACATTCCCTAAAACTACTTCTGAAACTGACTCCAGAACTGAAAAATTGAACTTTTCAAAGACCTGGTCAGTTTTCAGCTAGCCAATAGCAAGCTACTCTCCATTTTCATCAGGGAAAACTGCACACTTTGAAAAGAGATAACAAGGTGCAGTTTCCTTGTGTCCTTCACTTAAATACATTAGCAACTCATTATGAGGCAGAGTCAAGACGGGGAGCATTGGGGAGAAGTGCAGTGAGTTTCCTCCTAAAATTCCCCCCAAAAGATCTAGAAAATGCACCAGATCCCTGATGGGAAAGTATAAGAAAAAGTCAGTAATTTGTTTTTCTAATGCAGTCCATCTAGGGAGACAGATTGAGGTCTGTGGACAGTAGAGAAGGAGGCTGGCCAAGAGCGTGCCTCCAGACAAAAGAAAGACTCTGCACTAGGGCAAGAGAAGATTACAAACTCATACTAGGGCAGTGGTTCTCAACTTGTGGGTCACGACCCCTTTGGGGGTCAAACAACCCTTTCACAGGGGTCACAGGGGTCGCCTAAGACCATCGGAAAACACATATTTCTGATGGTCTTAGGAATCGAGACACAGCTCCTCTATTTGTCTCCAGGAGGGTCCATCCACATGCAGATACGCCCACATACGAGTATTAAAGGGTCACGGCATTAGGAAGGTTGAGAACCACTGTACTAGGGCATCATGATAGGAATTGACGCCAACTGGCAGCATTTACATTCGCTTCTCAGTTCTAAGTCACAGATTCAAGGTGAACTAAGGAGGTTACCTGCATTGGAGAGGGGTATTCAATCAATCAATAAACATTTGCTAAGCACCTACTATGTACCAAGCACTGCTAAACACTGGGATTAGTTAAGTATTCCAGAGTAAGGAGCAGCAATGTGGCTCTGGAGCAGAGCAGGGTCTTAGTTTCCGCTTCTTGCCCAGAGAAATAACCAGGGCAGGAAAAAAGAGATCCTGCATTTCAGTCACTTTGAAGCAACAGGGTTTCCTAGATGGTTGATAGTGGTTTAGTCCAATAACAGTTACTCTTGTTTAGATCAAAACCCAGGTCAAAAACTTGCAAAGATCAATTAAGGGGCAGCAATTAGGCTTTACCCTAGATCAGACCACTTTAGGAGCACAAAAACTTACAGGTCCTCAACCTGAGCAGTCCCTGAGATCTTGGAATAACATGGCACTGAAAAACTCAGGAAAGTAGCAACAGGGCTAGTCTAGACCTTCCCTCCAAAAGTGAGCAGAGGCTAGGTTTCTCTTCTAGAACAAGAACAAACAATTCTAGTTGCCTCTTATCATCAAACCCAAAGTAAGAAAGAAGACTGGAAGAATGAACAACAACAACCAAAAAAAAAGGATTCCACCATAAAAAAAAAACTATTGTGATGACAGGAATGTTTGAGACACAAACCCAGAAGAAAATAATTACTGCGAAGTATCTACAAGCAAAGCCTCAAAGAAAAACACAACATGGGCACCAAACCAACAGGACTCCTAGAACACATGAAGCAAGAGTTTCATTTCTGGCGGTCCTGCCTAGTATGTAGGACCATGCTTAGTACTGGGGTTTAGTAATCATCCTCAGCTTCTCTTCCTGTCCCAGCTAAGTAAAGGAAGAAACAGCATGGCAGAGAAGAAAGAGCACTGAAGAGGCAACTTAAAGGCACAGTTCCACCACACCTTTCTGGGCCTCACTTTCTTCATCTGTAATCACAAAGTTATTGTAAAGATCAAGTGAGACAAGGTAGGGAAAGTGATTTTCAGTTATATAAATGTGGGCTAACATTATACACATTTTACCACCTCCCCCAATATTCCTTTATTCTACCTTATATTCTCTTCTTCCTAAGTGAGGCAAGGAAAAGTGGGTGGATATTAGGGGATCTCTTCCCCATCCCCATCACTCTCTTCCAAAAAATTCCAAAACACTGGATATAAATATAAATCTACAAAGTTGGTAGAGGGGATTGTAGCCATTTTACAGACAAGGAAACTAGGGCCAGAGAAGTGAAATTACTTACCTGAGGTCACACAACTACTAAGTGACAGAGTTAGTCCCAGAATATAGTCCCTTGACTCCCAGTCATAGACAGGTAACCCTGTGCCACTCCAATGTAGGGTCAAGCTGGGAACCCCTTTTCACAAATCCCAATAATATCAAGGAGGTCCTACCTCCCAAGATTGTTGGGAGGACAAATTGGGTTAACAATTGTAAGTTGTTGTTTAGTTGTTTTTCAGTCATATCCCTACTCTTCATGATCCCATCTGGAGTTTTCTTGGCAAAGATAACGTACTTTACCATTTCCTTCTCCAGCTCATTTTACAGATGAAGTAATTGAGGCAAACAGGGTTAAGTGACTTGCCCACACAGCTAGTGAGCATCTGAGGTCAGATTTTAACTCAGGTCCTCCTGACCAGAGGCCCAGCATTCTATGTACTGTATCACCCAGCTACCCCTAATAATTGTAAGATGCTTTATGACCTGGGGTGGCTAGGTGGCACAGTGAATAGAGCACTGGCTCTGGACTCAGGAGGACCTGAGTTCAAATCCAGCCTCAGACACTTAACACTTACTAACCATGTGACCTTGGCAAGTCACTTAATCCCAACTGCCCTGCCCTCCAAAAAGGAAAAGAAAAAAAAAAGACACTTTATAACCTTAAGGTGAAATATAATGCTAGCTATTGTTATTATGAAAGAGTCAATGGAAGGTAGCATACTCCATTTCCTTCCTTTTCCCTCTTTATTTTTGGTTACAAACTTTTATTTTCTGCCTTCTTTGTATGGGCAGGGTTTGTGTCTGTCTGTCTGTCTGTTCCTCTCTTTCTGTCCCTCACTGTTTCTTTCTGTCTCTGTCTCTCTTTGTCTCTCTATCTCTCCCTGTTTCAGCCTGTGTGTCTCTCTCTGTCTCTTCTCTCCTCTCCTCTTTCATCTCTCCTATGTTATAAGAGAGGTCACAAAGAGTCATACAAGACTGAAAATGACTGAACAACAAAAAAAAAAAGTTAAAAGAACTCAGATCCCTCTCATATTGAAATAGAATAAGTAGCATTTTGCGTAGAAGACCAGATAATGGCAGCAGAGTTTAAGAGAAAACTCTCAGGGTTCAAATCACAGAGGACCACCTAATGAATGACAGCCCAGCAGAGAAAATAACCCAGCCTTACAGAAGTTGCCCATAGATGCCATGATGAGCTCTTCTGAGGGAACAGCAAGCAGCAGCACTAAAGGGAGAGAGGGCTTCCAAATGGGGCACAGTGTGAGAGTATGAGTTGCCCTAGGTACAAGTCTTCCCTATCTCTGCTTCCAGTGTGTGTCCCTTGACCACTTGTGTTCTTTCTCTCTCTCATGGCATGAGAATCTTTGGGATGTCCCTTTGTATGACCAGGGCTAAGGGATTTTCCTCATCATTAACATTACTTTGTTGTACTATTGAACGTCTTTTGCTTTGAACGAATATGTCTTTTGGTCTTCAGAAGGGGTCAACAGCTATAGTTTTGAGTAGAAGCTGATTCATAATATTCCTTGATCCTACACAGTTTTTCATAGGGTCATATGTTAGGGAGCTCTGAGCCTTTTTATCTCCCTTTCAATAACCCTCTTAGAGTACAGTCCTAGGAGTCACTAGGTCAAAAGGTAAGAACATTTCTACAACTCTTCTGTAACTATAGCCCAGGAGACCTCTTCCCCAATCCTGCTCTTCACTGCTCCCTCCCCAGGTGTGGCTTATGAAATAACAAGATCCCTGTGTCTTCTGCCCCAGGGCCTTAAGTCTTAGTTCTCAAGTCCCTCTCTCTACTCCTCCCTCTGTCCCCATCAATTCTTGTAGCTCTTGCCCTGTGTGTTGGAATTACTAAATATAGCTCTGACCCTAATCCTAACCATACCCTCATATCGGCACGCTCTCTCAGCCCTTCTGGGTATAACCCTCAGCCAATGAGTTTGGTACCAAAGAAGTAACCCGTGGTGAGGTAGGGTAGAAATGGCAGGCAGGAGCTTTTGGGAAGATATTTTTAGGAATAACCTCTCTGGAATTCCATCTCTAGTCTAGTCTCCAATTGTTTATAATTCCTGAGCAAAACTTGAGAAGAATCATCCATGGATTATTGATCTTTCCTTTCTTCTTTTTTTTTTTAAACCTTTTTGGAGGGAGGAAGGCAGGGCAATTGAGGTTAAATGACTTGCCCAAGGTCACACAGCTAGTAAGCGTTAAGTATCTGAGGTCAGATTTGAACCCAGGTCCTCCTGACTCCAGGGCTGATGCTCTAATCATTATGCCACCTAACTGCCCTGATTATGGATCTTTCTGATGCAAAAGGGAGAGGAGAGCTAAGCATGTTATTATCCAGCCCCTCTCTGGGAGCCCCTTAAAGCAAAACTTTGAGCTGGTCACTGGGGAAAGATTCATAAAGAAAATAAAATCTAATCCCTGTCCTCAGGGAACCCACCTAGCCTGAAGGTGCAAATAGGATCCTCTTCCATAAAGGTAAAGAAAGCAATCATGTCTGCCCTGTCTTTTCCTTTTCAGACTAAACATTACCAGTCACTTCATCGGATCCTTATATGGCCTCATCTCCAGGTTACCACACTACTTGCCTTCCTCTAGACACTCTCCAGCTTGTCAATGTCATTCTTAAAAGTTGGTACCCAGAACCAAACACAACACTCATTTTAAATTGCATTTATGTAGTGTTTTATCTAATAATTTAAGGGCCTGACAGATTGTCTCTACAGTTGTTTGTGACTCTACTTAAGAGGATATTCAAGAGACCATCATCCTATATCTCTCCTCGCTTTCTCAGTCAAACTCCTAGAAAAAAAATTTCCTATGCTTGCCTCCATTTCCTTTCCTCTCACTTCTCAATCCTTTGTAAACTAACTTTAGACTCATTATTTATCTGAAATTGCCTGCTTTGAAATTAACAATGAGCTTTTAAATGGACTTTTCCTCAATCCTCATCCTTCTTGACTTCTCTTTGACATTGTTAAACTTCTGTTCCTGGGTACTTTTTGCTCTTTGGGTTTGTGCAATACTGTCTCTTATCTTTTTCTCCCTATAAGGCCACTCTTCTGAAACTTCATTGCTTAATCATTACCCATATTATACCTGCCAACTGTGGGTACCCTTAGGCTCTGTCCTGAAGCTTCTCTTCTTTATCTATACTGCTTCTTCAACTGTGGGCTGTGACCCCAAAAGGGGGCCCAAAAAATGTGGCAATAGTAAAAGGTTTCTGAAAGTGCAAGGACCAAAAATTAATTCAAAATCAAATGTGCAAGGAATCCGAGGCATTTCTGGTAGCAGTTGCCCATGTTGCATCGTACAACTTCCCTGCAACTTTGGTTCTGAACACAAAGCATGTCCACTTTGCATTGAGCATGCTCTCAATGCCAACAAAAGCTGCCAAAATGGGAAAAGGGGTCCAAGTGGAAAAAGTTTAAGAAGCCTTGATCTATACTTTGACTCAGTGATCTCATCAGCTCCCAAAAGTTTAATCTTATCTCTATTTAGATGACACTCCCAGATCTATATAATCAGCCCCTGTCCCCCTCTTGGGCTTTTAGGTTGTACCGTGGATGGAGTGCTGTCTCTGGAATCAGGAAGAGTTGAGTTTAAATCTGACCTCAGACACTTACTATCTATGTGACCCTGGGCAAGTCACTTAACCCTGTCTGCCTCAGTTTCCTCATCTGTAAAATGAGCTGGAGCAGGAAATGGCAAACCACTCCAGTATCTGCCAAAAAAAGGGGGAGGGGGAGGTCAGGAGGAGTCAGATACAACCGGAAGTGATGGAACAAAACAGCAAAAGTCTCCTTCCTGAGAATCATTCCTGCAGCACCATTATTCTTCCAGTTACCCAGGTTCACAACCTTGACCCATCAGTCATATCTAATCAGTTGTTGAATCTTGTCATTTCTATCTCCACCACCCTTCTTGCCTCCATCCCCTTCTCTCTATTTATGGAGTCACTTTGATAGTTTGAGCACTCATTACCTCTGGCCTGGATGATTGCAATAGCTTCCTGATTGGTTTCCCTGACTCAAGACTTACCTCTTCAATCTATCCTCTGAGTAGCTGCCAAAGTGATTTTCCTAAAGTGAGAGTCTGATGGTGACATTTCTTTATTCAATAAAATAAGTGACTCACTACTACCTCTAAGAGAAGGAATAGACAGACAGATGGACAGAGAGACAGAAAGACCAAGAGATTTCCTTCATTTTCAAAATGTGAATTGGATTTAAGCGAGGCAGAGCTGCATAAAGTTGTCAGCCTCACTGCTCTCTTTCAGAGTCAAGACAACTAGCAATGGCCCAGGATGCAGTGTGTGAGGATTAGAAAATATGTGCAAGATTGCAAGCAGTTATGTTGAGGCACAGGGAAGTGTCTGAGGCCCGGGAATTAGTTGGGTCATGTGGAAGTCAGAGCATACTGCACCATTCCTGGCCAGGGGATATTGCATTGTTCAAGAGTCTCGATTCTCTTACATGGGATACCTGATGTTCCTCACTAGTGTCTCCACACACTGGGGCCTTCATGCCCTTGTAATTGTACTTCCCCTCTCACAATTTACCTCCCCTCTCACAATTCTGCTCAGCTGGGCTGTGTCATGTGTGGTATGTGGATCTGGGGTATATATAAGACCCAAGCCTTGGAAGTAGTTGGGAGCCTGCCTTAAGATCTGGCTGTAAGGCTTCCCCACAGAGAGACCTCAATAAACCTTCTTTGCATATACCTTCGAGCCGTGACTCTTTTGCTCTGGAGAATATGCTGGCGCCTTCTCCATTAGGGTAAGTAACTGGCTGCCCCTGCAGGCAAGTTAGGGTACTCTGAAAGAGAACCCTGACAAATGGTGCCTGAATAGGGACATAGAATAGGAGCAGGGAAGATAGGAAAGCTGGCAGAGAGGACTCTCTGAGAGGACAGAAGAGCCTGGGAAATAGTCGCTACAGGACTTGGCCCAGAAGCCCAAGATGGGGAATATTTTGTGGAATGTCTTGAAATTTGCCTTTTATAGTCCTGACAAACTCATAAAGAAATTTAAGGAAGATACAGACTCTGACTCTGAGGAAGAGGGGCGTAATCAGGCTCAGGGAGCAAGCGGGGAAAGTGAAACCAAAAACAGAATGGCCAAGGAAACTTTAAGTAATCAAAAACTGGCCAAGAAAAAGGAAAAAACAGAGATAGACTTTTGTTCCCCTTATCCATCAGTTCCTCCATATGAGTCTTACTGGGACCTTTCGTCCACCCCTGTGGCCCCCACCATAACTCCCTTTCAGCAATTAATACAGAAGGCAAGGGGAGCTGGTAAGATAGTGGCTCATGTGTTCCCTATCACTGTTGTATCTGATGACCCAACAGATCCTACGTGAATTAGGCATGCTTACGCTGCCTTCTCGTGGAAATTGGTAAAAGAATTCAAGGCTGCTTGCTCCCGTTATGGCCCCAATGCCCCTTATACAATGAGTTGTTTAGACAATATAGCTGACTCCAACATCATGTGCCCTTGTGACTGGTATGCTCTTGCCTGAGCATGTTTGACCCCTGGGCAAAATGTCGTCTGCAATGCTGCCTACATAGAGGAACGTAAGAAGGTGGCTCAGATGCTTCCTAGGCCTCAACAAGAAATAGACAAGATGACAGGTAGTGGTGTGTACTTGGTCCTGGCACAGCAGTTACATTATCAAGCAGCAGATTATAATCACATAGCCATTTGTGCTGCAAAGGCTTGTAAATCCTTGGTGTCTGATAAAGATCAAGGCCTGTCTATGACCAAGGTGAAACAGGGACCCCAAGAGCCCTTCACTGATTTTGTGGCTCATATGCAGGAAGCCATGGTTAGAACTTTAGGGGATGTCCTGGGGGCAGGGGATATAATAAAAATTATGGTCAGAGAGAATGCCAGTGTTGATTGTCAAAAGGTGATGGTGGGCCTAAAGAAGGATGCAGGATTAGAGGAGATGATAGACAGATGTCGGGGCGTGGGTTCACAGGTGTATCAGACTGAATTACTTGCTGCTGCTTTGCATAAAGTCTTACAGGTGTCTGAGGATCAGGCTTGCTTTAATTGCAGGAAGAAGGGGCACCTGCGTGCACGGTGTAGCGTAGGAACTAAAAGGAAGGGTAGAACTCAGGGGATAGGTGGCAAACTAGGTCATTTTGCTTCACGATGTAGAGAAAATAAAAAGAAATATAGGAAAGCAGGTTCAGGAAACTTTTTGGGGGGCCCTTCGTGAGTCCCACAACAGGTTATGCAAGTGGCTCAATCAGCTCCAGCCTTCCCCAATCAACTATGGGAAGGATATTGAACGGCCAGAGCTTTGAACCCACAATAGAGCTGGAAATAGTCTCGTTAGATAATTGGAAAATAGCACCTTTTACCACAGTCCTTTTGCCCATATCCTTTTTGCCCTCTAAATGTCTTATGTTGAATCATCCTCGTAGTGCTGCTGTAGTATATAGCACCATTTTAGAGCAAGGTACTAAGGAATGCATTGTCACCAACCCACATATTGATGAGCTATATGTTAGTAAAGATATTCCTATTGCTTTGGCCTTCCCCATTCGTTCCTTCTCTCCCTCAGAAAAAGTAATGTTCACCTAGTATGTAGAAGCCTCCCGACCTATGATCACAATATCAGTGGAAGGTATCTATTTTCCTGGGCTGCTGGATACAGGGGCAGACAGGACTGTGCTACAAACAGAGAAGTGGCCTGAGAATTGGCCTTTAAAAGAACAAGAAAAGGAAATCGGGGATGTGGGTGGGATCTTTAGCATCCCAGAATCCGCCAAACCTCTGCAGTGGAGTTATGAACAATATTAGGGGCTATTCATTCCCCTAGTGGCAGATGGTTTAGGACTAAACATTTGGGGGAGAGATGTGTTGAAATTTATGAATATGAAAGTGACCAATTTTGGATAAGGCCACTGGTCACATTTAGTTGTCCGCCCATGAGATGGAAAAACAATAATCCTATATGGGTAGACTAGGGGCCATTGGCTAAGAACAAGCTATGGTCCAGGAGGGAGAAGTATGGATGGATCCATATGAAATAACCATTTGGGGAGAAGGGTTTGTGTCTCCACAGAACACAGGCCATGCTGGTATCCTGTCCGAAGGGTCCAGGTCCTTCCACAACAGCAACAAAAGGAAGCAGAGGAAAAGAAGGAGACCCAAGAGGTGACTGAGGCAGAGGAGAAGCCAAGCTAAGACCATGCAATGGCTGTGTTTTGCACTGGCTGTGCTGTTTCTTGGGGGCGAGGCTTGTCAATGTGGCCAGCCTCATGGTGATAACTCCTGTCCGTGAACGTACTTTCAGCCTCCTGTGGACCGTGCCCTGTTTCTCAGTTGTTGTGATTGTTGCTGAGGGGCTATTTTGGTGCAGGGGCTGAGCCAGCAGACTTTTAAGATTGTCAAGTGGACTTCCAGTTGTGTCACCCCCGCCCCTTGCCATGCTACCGGACTGCAGTGGGAAACCATTGAATACCACCTGCATGGCCTTATGGAACAGGGTGGTTTGTCAGCTGACAGGATGGACCTGAGTGAATTGATGTGGGACGTGGGTTGTGCCAACCATAGCGGCTTGGCCCCACAGGATGTTGTGCTGACTTGTTGAACAAATTGAAGAGTGTGTCATGGTGGGCCTGAATTGAAAATTGATTGTTGGTTTTTGGATTGCTAGTCTTTTGCTTTCTTGCTTTGTTATTCTGTATTTCCATGGGTATTAGACATGCTGTTAGCATGTTGAAAAAATTCTTTTAAGTTTGCTCAAGGCCCAGATCACCCTCCAGCGTGAGCACAATGCACAAAACAAAAAAGAGGCTGTGTGAGGATTAGAAAATATGTGCAAGATTGCAAGCGGTTATGTTGAGGCACAGGGAAGTGTTTGAGGTCTGGGAATTAGTTGGATCATGTGGAAGTCAGAGCATATTGCACCATTCCTGGCCAGGGGATATTGCATTGTTCAAGATTCTCAATTCTCTTACATGGGATACCTGATGTTCCTGACTAGTGTCTCCACACACTGGGGCCTTCATGCCCTTGTAATTGCACTTCCCCTCTCACAATTTACCTCCCCTCTCACAATTCTGCTCAGCTGGGCTGTGTCACATGTGGTATGTGGATCTGGGGTATATATAAGACCCAAGCCTTGGAAGTAGTTGGGAGCCTGCTTTAAGATCTGTCTGTAAGGCTTCCCCATAAAGAGACCTCAATAAACCTTCTTTGCATATACCTTCGAGCCATGACTCTTCTGTTCTGGAGAAGACGCTGGAGCCTTCTCCATTAGGGTAAGTACCTGGCTGCCCCTGCAGGCAAGTTAGGGTACTCTGAAAGAGAACCTTGACAGCAGTGGATGACCTTGGCATCTTTGATGTCTGACCAAGCTCTAAGCACTCCACAGTGCCCACTTCAGCCACCTTCACAGCTAGTGGAACAAATTGTTCTTCATCTGCCCATTCTCCCCCTTTCCCCCAATTAACCAATAAGTTTAAGGCCCATCAGTTAACTTCAACCTGGACCAGGTTGTGGTCACTTTGAATGCTACAGCTTCTTGGACCCACAGGTGAGAGTTGAGTACCAGGCAGACACCAAACACAATGAACAGTCCTAAAAAGGTCTTGACAAGCCCTCGAACAAGAGGTACTAGTCCTCCTTGAATATCCTACACATGCCAAATAGATAGATAATATAATAACTACATATCACCACCAGGTGGAACTGGAAAGCAATGCAGACCAAACTGTCAAACACCCCTGAACATGGGGTCTTGTCTTCTCTGCCTAGGGAGTTCACTCCCCACCTCTCTGCTCCCTTCACATGAGCAGAGTTGCCCTGGCAATCACTGCCCTTGTGGGGCATGACTTTCTTTCAAATTTGGTGCATACTGCTTTCCAGGGAAAGGGAAAAAATGGCCATCCATTTATCCGTCTCTGTAGCTGTACCAACTTTTACTAGGAGTATCTTCTTGGGTATTTTTCTCTTTGTTTTTCTCTGTATATGTCTTTATCTCTCTATGTGTGTGTCTCTGTCTCTATGTTTCTCTTTCTATCTGTCTGTCTCTGTCTCTGTTTCTGTTTCTCTGTAGCTATCTCTCTGTCTCTTTCTCTGTGTCTCTGTGTATCTCTGTCTCTCTCTGCCTCTGTCTGTCTATCTTTCTCTCTTTCTTTTTCTTAAACAAATTAATAAACTCTCGCCTCTATCCCCTGGCAATTTACACGGGCAAAATCCAAACTGGGTTTACAAAACTTCAAAGATTTAGATCTCTTTTCCTTTGGAGTTTGTCCTCTCTCTTTTCCAGTCCTCTCTCATGAATCCAAGTAAGTAAAATTGGCACAGGCTTGATAGGGATCTGGTTTTAATACAATTTTAAACACATAACAAGAAGTCCCAAATACATTTAAAGAGATAACAGTTCTGAATAGCAATTGCTTAGTCTCCATTAGAAATGGGTAAACAGGGGCAGCTTGGTGGCACAGTGAATAGAGCACCGGCCCTGGAGTCAGGAGGACCTGAGTTCAAATCCAGCCTCAGACACTTGACACACTTACTAGCCATGTGACTTTGGGCAAGTCACTTAACCCCAATTGCCCTTCAAAAAGAAAAAAAAAAGTGGCTAAACATCCAGACATTTTCCCTCTGCATCTTCTTATCTGCTGGAATGAGTAAAATCGGGAAATAGATAACGAAGTCAGGTAAAAGTAGAATGGATGTTTGCCTCAGAAGGCCACAAGGGAAACCCAAACCAGTTTCATCTATAGATAATCACTGTTTCATGCCCCACTGGCACTAGCAGGCTCTATATTAGTTCTTCTACATCAAAGTATCATCAGTACCTAGGATTCTGATCAAGGTCAAAGGAGCAGCATTCATATGGTCTAAACTGGACGGGTTTTGGAAAGTTCTGTTAACAGATCCTGGTTAGGACTCTATCATTTGAGGATGACAACAGTACAGGAGAATATGAAGGCCATCTTCAAATTAAAGTCCCTCCTGTCCCCCCATTTCCCCCAAACCAGTGAAAACCATAAGATGCTCCAGACAAAAGCCCCCACATTCTATTCTGTCTAGCTTTCAGACCCACAATCCTTACTGGCCTCTGGGGAGTGTGCCATGAATAAAGTATTCTATAATTTTCAAGTCTTTCAAAACTTAGCCTCAACCTACATTTCCAGCCTTATTACTCTCCTTCAAACATTCTACAGTCTCCCCACCAAATGGGCCTTCTTACTGTTCCTCATACACAACACACATCCTCTGTCTCTGAGAATTTGTACTGGCTATGCTCCCTGTTTGCCACCCATCCTCTCCTCACTGCCATCTCTCAAAATTCTTGGGTTGTTTTTTTAATCAATCAACACATATTTATTAAGCACTTATTATTTGCCAGGCACTGTGCTAAATGCCGAGGATACAAAGAAAAAGCACAAAATAGCCTCTGCCCTTAAGAAACTTAGCTTCTGGTGTGGGATATAGACAATATCTATAAATAAGGACACACAAAATAAATCCAAAGTAAGTAGAGGTAATCTTAGACAAGTGCTACAGAAACATGAGCTACTGAGGAGCAGCTAGGTGGCACAGTAAATAGAGTATCGGCCCTGGAGTCAGGAGGACCTGAGTTCAAATCCAGCCTCAGACACTTGACACTAACTGTGTGACCTTGGACAAGTCACTTAACCCCAACTGGCTTGTCTTCATCCCTCCAAAAAGAAATAAATTTTAAAAAAGAAAGAAAGAAAGCAATAAACATGAGCTAATATCACTACCTTCAAGGAGTTTACTGTTCAGTAAGGAATACAAGGTTACCACACAAAGAATTACCTAACAATAAGAGGCAGTGGGGTACAAGGCAAAATAGAAGCTTGAGGGGACCAGAAAAGACTCCAGGAAGAAGGAAGCAACTCACGAGCTGGGTCTTTGAGGAAACGAGAAATTGGAAGAGTCTGAAGTCAAGAAGAAGAGCATTTTAGAGGACAGCCAGTTCAAAGGCCTGAAGATAGGAGATGAAGTGTCCTGTGGGATGAACTGCAATAGATCAATTTGGCTGAATTGCCAGTACCACCTTCTACACAAAGCTTTTCTTGATTCTCCTCCCTCACTTCCTTCCAGTCCCAGATAAAATCCCACCTTCTGCAGGAAGCCTTTCCCGATCCCTCTCAATTCTAGAGTGTTTCATCCCTCTTAATTCTTGGGCTTTCCTTCTGATGACTACGTCTAATTTACTCTGCATGTATCTTGCTTGTACCTATGTACAAACATATTTGCATGTTGTCTCCTTCGTTAAACTGCGAGCTTTTCAAGAGCCAAGGTTATCTTTGTGTCCCTCGGTGCTTAACACAGAGCCTGGCACAAACCGGCCATTTAATAAATGTTTATTGACTGGCTACTAATGTCTTTAGCTTCAAAATTATCTTGTATTTATACTGTATATGTCTACATATGTCACGATTGTCTCCCATGGTAGAATGCAATCTCCTTGAGGTCAAGGCCTCTTTCATTTTTGTCTTTGGATCTTCAGCACCTTGAACAGTGCCTGGAACATAGTAAACACCTAATAAATGCTTGTTGATCAATTGATTGAGCATGTCTCATGTTGTCTCTATGTTCTCCAAAGAGTGACTGGGGAAGTGTCATTTGTCTTAACAATCTGCGTTGGAGGCAGACAGCAAAGACATAAAAAGCTACCCAGAAACCAGAGGAAACAGGTAAAGTGGATAAATCAATAAATGTTTTGATTGATTAAATATCATCTCTTCCTCTACAATATGACTGAGTACAAGATCAGAGTGGGAGGAAGGGGAAAAGCACAATTGATAGCCTCATTCCAAAGGATAAGGGTTCGCCCCAATCAGAAGCAAAGAATTACTCTGTTTTGATAAGAAGCCATCACCCTCACCAGAACAACAGCTCAAAGGGAGGCTTCACGCAAAGGAAGACCCCCGCCTTTAAGCCTTCCCCAGTCCTAGTACTAACCCCAAAGCTAACTAGCCATTCCTTAATTATATCTGTCACCTCCAGGCCTGATTCATGCCCCTCTCTCACCAGCTTAAACCCAGACCCTGTTTCTCAGAGCTAAGAACTTGGCCCAACACCTACCTGTAAGCCCCTACCTCATCCACCTATAGGTCACAGGGCTTAGAGATGAAAGAGTCCCTTGAGGTCAACTAAACCAACCCTCTCGTTTTACAGCTGAATAAATTACAGTAAGTTACAGAGCCAGGATCTAAACACAGATCCCCTGACTCCAAATCTAATATTCTTTCCACTGCACCACACTGGGCTCAAACCCTAGTACAACCCTGGCAAGACACAAAACTTCTCTGGGACACAGTGTCCTCCTCTATAAAATGGAATTGGAATAGATGAGCCCTGAGGTCTTTCCAAACCTAAGTCTAAGATCCTCTCATCATCTCTGGCCCTTTTCCTGGTGCAACAGCCCAGAGAGAGGATCAGAGTAAAGAAGGAAAGAGGACCCAAACTCCACACACACAAGCATGGACACACACACACGTGCACACGTGTACACACACACACACGTGCGTGCATACATACACACATGTGCACGCACACATACAAACAACACACGTATATGGGATCCTCATAGACATCAGAGAAACCCAGGCTCTGCTCCCTCTCCTGCTATAGTCTAGGCTGTAACATGGCGGTGCTGGCACCATCTAGTGGCTATGACTTGGAAATACAGTCAATAGTTTTTTCAGCTTTCTTAGAAACAACTCACCATTCATTCAGCTATTAATTTTTAAATCCTACTCTGTGCCTACCTCCAAGCTAAGGATACATGTAAAGGATACAAAGTTAAGTTCATTGGCAATAATCACATGTTGGAAAACTTCACTGGCTACTACACTGACACTGCACAAAGCTGATAAAAGAACCCTCGAGCAAGTTCTCTATCCCGTCTAACCTGGAGTGGTAGCATACAGATACACATCCTCCCCACCCCCACTCCCCCAGGAGAACAAGAACAAAGAGAAGGGAGTCACATATACACAGATATTATAACTACTTCCTGAAGCAGGAAAACAACTGGAAGGAAAGTGGGAGCCCAACAATTGGGGAATGGTTGAAGAAATTATGGCACGTGAATGCAATGGAATATTATCGAGTCATAAGAAACTGAGAAACATGACTAATTCAGAGAAACCTGAGAATACTGTGTAAAGTGATTTAGAGTAAAGTAAGGAGAAAAATTTACATGATTGCCACAATAATGCAAAGGAAAACCATATTGAAAGATTTTAAAACTCTGATCAACAGGATGACCAATTGTGATTTCAGAGGCCTAATAACCTGTGGGAGGAGCATGCTAGAGTCAGCTCAAACCAGCTCATGAGAGAGCATTGTTAAATTTTCAGTGTAAGCATTTAAACCTCAGGAATTGACAAGCACTACAAATCCGGGTTTGATTTACTGGTTTGTGGATTGTCTAGACTTCAGAAACTGAGGAAGAAAATGGTGATTAATGTAGATTAGGCTTTAAACTATGTCCTGTTTACATTTTTCCCAGTTGGTAAAATTTTTCAGCACGCCACTGCCTGACAGTGAAATATGCCTCCATTCTCTACTCAGAGAGTTGCTGCAATATGGATGCAGACATGGCACATGTGCCCTCTTATTTTGTTTAACCTCATTTTTTGTTACAAGAAAAATTTTTGGGGGGGGGGGGGTGTCACTGGAAAGCAACAAGTAACAGTGATGTAAAGAAAAGAACATCAGTAAGCTTTTTTGAATGAAGAACAATGGATTTGAATTCAGAGAACTTGAGTTCAGGTTCCAGCTCACTGGTTATGGGACAAATTACCTAATATTTCTCTCAATTTTCTCATGTGCAAAATATAATAATACTAATCCCAAAGAGAGTCAGGTTCTTTCTTTGGCTCTACCCCAACCCTAAAGTAAAATGCTGGTGAAATCTCTAAGAGAAAGCTCAGATATAGCCCATATGTAGAATTTCCCAAAATTTGGATAATGGGGCTCTTTCCCATAAAGAAATTCAATATATAATACGGGTATCAGATATGGGACAGTTGTTTTTTCCTCCACCACAGAAATTGCCTAAGAAGCAAAGAGTTCATAAGGGGATGAGGGTAAGGACATTTTAATCATTTTATTTGCACAGTTCCAAATTGCTTTCCAGAATGGTTGTACCAATTCACAGCTCCACCAATAATCCACTAGTGAGTGTACCAATCTTCCCACAACCCCTCCAACATTGACTAGTCCCATCTTTTGTCATCTTTGCTAATTTGCAGGTTGTAAAGTAAAATGTCAGGGTGGTTTTGATTTGCACTTTTTATATTCTTAGTGTTTTGGAGCATTCTTTCATGTGGCTGTTAATAACTTGCAATTCTTCTTTTGAGAACTGTTTGTTCCTATACTTTGATCACTTATGCATTGGGATATATGGGAGGACCAGTACCTCTGGTGGGAAGGCTTGCCAAATACTTTTCAGGGCTGTTCACCCACTTTTGGCATCCACCTGTCACCTAACTCTCACCTGTGTCTCCAAGCAGCTATAGCATGTGGGGTAGCCACACCCCAGTAAAATCGTCTTGGCAGATGTGCCAAACCACGTTGAGGCTAGTCAACCAGTTGGTGAATTAGGGGGATGCCTACCCAAGCATGTGAAGAATTCTCCTGGCAGACGGGGTGGGTGAGAACAATCTTGTTGTAACAACCATGAAGGTAGTTGAAGTAGACACCAAGGAGCACTGAGAGCTTGGTCAAACATAGAAGATGCAGAAGATGCCAAGGTCATCCACTGCATTCCAAAACATCACCAATCATCTTGACTTCTCTCTTGCCACTAGATACTGATGACTCTGGATGAATGAGACAGACAACTCTTCACAACTCTACCTCCCTTAAATCAAATTCAAATGCAAATTAAGACAATGCCCATTACCCCAACATAATGATGCCATGGGTCTTCTTTGAAAAGGAAGGACAAACAATTTGGGAATGACGTTTGGTCTTGTATTTATCTGTTAATTGTTTACATATTTTCAATACCAAACCCTTGTCAGAGAAATCTGCTGGAGAGATTTTTTCCCCTCTGATTACTTCCCTTCTTATCCTAGTTGCATTAATGTTGTTTGTGAAGAACCTTTTTAAGTTCACCTATTTTATCTCCTTATGTTCTCTCTGCTGCTATTTGTTACTCTTGTCCTTGATCATTGTATTTGTTTGCCTTTCATATATTTCTGTTACCCGAAATGTTTGTTTAGTTCTGGTTCTCTTTCTAAAGATGCTTCAATTTTCTCTCTTTTCTTGAACATCCAGCTTTTTTTCACTAACGGTTTGGCTGAGGGTCACGGGGTCTGCTACCTTGGGTTGTCTCTTGAGCTCTTAGCCTTCCAGAAAATATTATTCAATGTCTTCTTACGGTTTCTGGTGGGTACATGTAGAATAGTATTGTATTATTTGAATTTCCTTTCCATTATATTTAAAGATCTTTCTCCTGGTATCTTGCAGGATTTGTTGCTCGTCATTGGAATTGCTAAACTAAAACATTATGTTTCTTGGAGTTTGCAGTATCAGATATAAAGTCCTCTGTTCACCTTTCAAAGCTCTTCTTAACCTAACTCCTTTTTACCTTTTCAGTCTTCTTATGTCTTACTCCCTTCCATGTACTCTGAAATCCAGGGACAATGATTTCTTTATTGCTCCTCTAAAACAACACTCAATCTCCTGATTCTGTATATTTTTGTTGACTGTCCCATATGGCAGGGATTCTTTCTTTCCTCATTTCTGTCTCCTGACTTCCTTAAAATCTATGCTGAAATCCCAACTTCTGCAAGAAGCTTTTACTGACTTTCCTATTAGATTACCTCCAATTCTACACACACACACACACACATCCTGTTTATATATAGTTGTTTGCATGTAGTTCCCCCTCCCCCTCATTAAATTGTAAGCTATGTGAGAGCAGGGCCTATTTTTGCCTTTCTTTGTATCATCAACACAGCACAGCACCTGGTGTATAGCAGGTATTTAATAAATTATTACTAATTTGACTTAACTCCAATTATTATGGTAAGGGTTTGGTATATGACACTATTTTCACAGCTTGGAAAACTCTAGCAAAAAAAACAGATTTAGAAAACATCTCACCTTATATACCACAATTTTTTTAAAAATCACCTCCAATAAACAGTCAAACAATATAAGGAATTTCTATAAATATATAAGATCAAGTACTGTACCCCAAGAAATGGGGGGCAAAGGATGTAAAGTAATAGTTTTCAAGTGAAGAAATATAAGCTATCAAAAACTATTTTAAAAAAACATTCCAAATCACTTATAATATGAAAAAAACAAATTAAAACAACTCTGAGTCTTCATTTCACACCTACTGAAGCGATAAAGATGATAAAAGGCCAAAATAGTCAATGTTGAAGGGCATATAGGAAGTAAGGAACATTACTATATTGTTGATCTATGAATCAGATGCAACCACTCTGGAAAACAGTTTGGAATTATGCAAGAAAAGTTACTAAACTGGTTAAATCCTTTGACCCAGTGATCTCACTATTAAACATATATCCCAAGGAGGTCAAAGACAAAATATACCTTATATATGCTAAAATATTTATGGTAGCATTTTTCAGAGTAGCAAAAATTAGAAACAAGATGGTCACCTATCATTTGGAGGGATGATTGAATAAACTGTGGCTTATTCATAAAATGTAATATTATTGTACCATGAGAAATAATGAATAGGAAGAATCTGGGGAAAAATGTGAAAATTTCTATGAACTGATACAGAGCAAAGAAAGCAGAACCAAGAGAAGATAAATACAATCATAACAATATAAATTAAATCAACACTAAATTACATCAGAACTCAAAGTAAATATTATTATTAATCTTGACTTCAAAAGACCTATGACAAAATATTCTTTCTTCCTCTTGGTAAAGTATGATTAGGCTTCCAGGTACAAAATATTGCATAAGCCATCAGAGGGAGAGAGAGAGAGAGTGTGTTTTGCATAGCGGTTTTTCTTAGTAACAAGGGAGAGATCTGTGCAGATGGTGAGTGAGCAATGGGAAGTGACAATGGTAAACAAAACAACAAGCATTAATTAAACACTTCAGAAATGTTACTGTTCTATTCTCAGGAGGACAATGATCAAAGACAGTTCTGAAGGATACATGAAGAAAAATGCTATCCACCTCCAGAGAAAGAACTGGTGGAGTCTGAATGCAGATTGAAGCATACTATTTTTCACTTTCTATATTTTTTTCTTTGTGGTTTTTTCCCCTTTGGGTCTCTGTCTTCTTTTATAACATGATTAATATGGTAATATGTCTTGTATGATTGAACACGTATAATCTATATCAAATTACTTACCATGGTGGGGAGGGGTGCTAAGTGAGTAAGGGAGAAAATTTGGAACTCAAATTGTTTTTTTAATGAATGCTTGAAATGGTCTTTACATGTAATTGGGGGAAAATAAAAATATTATTTTAAAAAAAGAAAAATGAAGAAAAAAGAAATGCTATTGTATCTTGATGATCTCATTTGTGGAGAAGGGAAGCTGGTTTCCCTCCCTAAGCACAGGCAATATATCATAGAAAGTAAAGGGCAAAAAATGTTAATATTAATTTTAAAAATGTTTTTTAAAAGAAAGTAAAAGGCAGATAATAGAGGTAAGGTAAGTGTTGTGCAAAAAAAAAAAAAATGTGTCTACTGCTGTTATCCCATTATAAAGTGTGAAAAAGTTTCCCGGAACAGCTTGTCATTGGGTAACCAAGGTTGACTACACTCTGGTGGCCATTAAAAAGCTATGCTTGGAAAACAGTCTAGAGTTGAGGTAGGGAGCAGTTTTTTTTTATTAAATTAATTTTTTTTGTTTACATCATTCATTTCCACGAAATTTTGAGTTACAAATTTTCTCCCCATCTTTCCCCTACCCACCGCCCCAAAACAGCCATCCCAGTGTATCTCCCCTCCCCCATTCTATTCTCTCCTATGTCTTCCCCCCTCACTCCTCTGACTTTTCGGTAGGGCAGGATGGATCTCCCAACCACAGTGCCTGTGTATCTCAAGTGGTAGGAAGCAGTTTTGTAGAGCAGGACCTCAATGCCTGTATCAGAATGGGGGATTCAGAGTGGGAAAGGGAAGGGGAGAGAATTTCTCCTTCCTATCCATCACCATTGCCCCTGGATCCTTGCAGCAGAACTACTTTCCCAGTAAACATTGCATCTAACAGGGAACAGAGAAAGAGAGACAGCCGGGGTGGGGGTGAGGGGGCCGTGGAACAAAGACAGAAAGACAAAAAGACAGCAAAATTTGTATAGACACAGACACACAGAGACCTAGAACAGAAAGTGACAGAAAAGGAGAGACAGAAGCAGAGATACACAGATAAAGAAACAGAGACAGACAGAGACATAGAGAAACCAAGAGAGAAAAAGAGAAATAGAGAGGGAGTAGGAAGGGAAAGAGAAGAAGAGAAGAGAAAGGGAAAGAAAAATAGAAACAGAGATAGAAAGGCAGAGACAGACTTATAAGGCTGAGAGACTAAGAGACAGGCAGTGGCAAACATAGGCAAATCTGAGAGAGACAAAGAGAAAAAAGAGATGGAGACACAGACAGATGGAGATAGAGAGAGAGAGAGAGAGAAAGAGAGAGAGAGAGAGAGAGAGAGAGAGAGAAGGAAGGAGGGAGGGGAGGGAAGTAGGAAGGAAGGAAGGAAGGAAGATGTAGAGAGAAACAAGCACAAAGAGACCAAGAGGGTGGGGGGGGAAAGAGACAGTCTGAGAGGAGAAAGAGGTGTGGTGGAGGGAGGTGGGGTACAGAGAGAAGGGAAAGGAAAGAGGAAGGGAGAGGGAGGAGAGAAGAAGAGGAAGAAAGGGAGGGTGAGACAGAGAGGGAGGGCAGAGGGAGGGAGGGGGAGAGGGAGAGAGGCAGAGGGAGAGGTAGAAGGAAGAAGACAGGGAGAGGGAGAGAGAGAGGAGGAGAGGATAGCTCCTCCCAAATCCTACATTTAAGCAGGGGACCCAGGACACCATCTGACTACAGAACTTCAACATGCCCTTGTTTTCTCCTATTAGATTAAGAGCGCTTTGGGAAAAGGACAGCCCTTTGCTTTTCTTTGAACTCCCAGAGCTTAGCCCAGTACCCGGCACATAGTAGGCATTAAATAAATATTTACTGACTGTCTGATCCTCTCTGATGCCAAATAGTCAACCAGTTGCCAAATATTCCTGTTTCTACCTCCACAATATCTTTCACCCCCAATCCCTTTTCTCTGTTTACACAACTACCACTTTGGATCAAGACCTCATCCCCTCTCATCTGGATCACTGCAGCAGTCTCCTAACTGGTGTCCCTGACTCAAGTCTCTCACAACTACAGTCCATCCAACACACCACTGTCATAAGCTGACTTTCCATAAGCACAACTCTGACCATGTCACTCCCTACTCAATAAACACCAATTATTTCTTATTGCCTCTAGAATCAAATATAAATTCCTATAGTTATCTTTTTATCGCCTTTCAGAACCTGGCCCCAACCTATTCTTCTAGCTGCTCCCCCAACTATACTCTGCTGTCAAACCAAATTAACCTCTCTTTTTCTCACACACAACACTCAACTTCCTGTCTCTGTACTTCTGCATTCACTGGCCATCCCCCATGCCTGGAATTCCGTCTCTCCTGACCTCCCCTTCATAGAAGCCCTTTCCCCCTGCAAGTCCCAGCTCAAACATTATCTTCTATGTGAACCCTTTCCAGATCCCCTCAGTTGCTACTATCTTCTCTCTCAAATTAATTTGTATGTAACTACTTAGTGTTATGTGTGTTTATGTGCTTGTTATCTCCTTCAGGGGGCAACTAAGTGTTGCAGTGGATAGAGCACCAGGCCTGGAGTCAAGAGGACTTGAGTTCCAATCCAGCCCAGACACTTACTATCTGTGTGACCCTGGGCAAGTCACTTAACCCTATTTGCCTCAGTTGTAACATCTGGAAAATGAGCTGGAGAAGGAAATGGCAAATCCTTCTCATATCTCTGTCAAGAAAACCCTAAATGGGATCACAGAGATTTGAATATGACTGAGACAACTCAACAACAAAAATCTCCTCCATTAGAATAAGCTTCTTGAGAGCAGGGATTGTTTTTGTGTTTGTATTCAGCACCCTAACACAGCACCTAGCACACAGTAAATGATGCAAGGGATAGAGTGTGGGACCTGGAGTCAGGAAAAACTGAGTTCAAATTTGACTTCAGATGCTTACTGGCTATATGACCCTAGACAAGTCACTTACCCCTCTTTTTTTTGCCTCAATTGCTTCATCTGTAAAATAGGAATAATAATAGAGTCTTACCTGTCAGGGTTGTTGTGAGGATTAAGTAAATATTTATAAATCACTTCACTAACCTTAAGGTTCTATATAAATGCTAGCTTTTTATTATCATCATTGATGATGATGATGAAGACAAGAAATAATACTTGTTGATTGATACTTTACTGCTGATATTTGGGCAAAATCTATGTTTATAATCTGTTTTAGAATCTTAAATCACTGAAGAGGCCTAGATACCCCAAACCAGTACATCCCTTGGCCAGAAATCAGTCGAAGGTGTCCTATATCTCAGTTAAGACCAATGGTTATAAGAGTACAAAGCTAAGTAATGAAAGGATTCTTGGGTTTGTTGTCAGGAATTCCAATCAGAAAATCAAGTCCTGCTATAAAATCTTAGTGCCCAGTGAAAACACAAAATAGTCAACCAGCAGTAAGCCTCCATATACTAAGTGTTTCCTTGGCAAACGAAATATAGCAATAGCACCTACTTTCCAAGGTTGCTGGAGGATCAAATGATGTAATATTTGTAAAGTGCTTAGCACAGGGCACACAGTAGGTGGTATGTCACTGTTGGTTATCATCATAGTTGTCATCATTCTTATTATTAAAGATTAGTCCATCTGCTAGCCTACAAAAAGGCCTCAAGGAATGACCAATGTATATAATCATCTGCCTCCATTAGGGAAGTTCATTTTCCTGGAGATCAAAGAGATGAAACTGATGGAGAGTCAGGAAATGGGGCTCCAAGAGGGTAAGGATCCTACCCAGGAGATGTACTTGAGTGGATGGAGACCAATGATAATGTACACAAGAAGGATACACATTAATATATGAATAAAGAGAAACTTCATTTTTACATCCTTTCTGGCAATGGGGAACCTTGCCAAGTCTGCTCTAGTATGGGAAGCTTTACCCAGATAGAGGGAGATGGTTAAATCTGGCAGCTTTTCTGGGTTGTTGATCGATACTTCACTGCTGATATTTGGTAAAAATCTGTTTGTCTAATAATCTGCATTTTAGATTCTTAAATCACTGAGGAGGCCTAGATACCCCAAACCAGTACATCCCTTAGCCAGAAGTCCTACATCTCAGTTAAGACCAATGGTTATAAGAGTTCAACTGTGATGGTCCCAAGGTAACTGAAGCCACCTACAACTCATTAGGAATTGGAGCCAAAGGCATTTATTCCATCCACAGGCTCTGCATTGAGGCTGCAGGCCAATGGGTCTGGGATACCAAGAATACCAGATTGAAAACAGGCTAGAACTAGCCAGGGATAAATGGGTGAAAAATTTTCAAATGGAGTATATGTGATGTGTATGTAACCCCAAAATATGATACTATGTATTGCAAATTACCTTTGTGCTTAGCCTATATGCAACTTTCTGTAATGCTTGTTACTCTGTACCTGCATATATCTGGAAAAATGCAAGTAAATCTTATTGTTTATGGGGGACAGTTAGATTGTGCAGTAGATAGAGTGCCAGGCCTGGAGTCGAGAGTTCAAATGTGATGTCACATACTAGTATGTGACCCTGGAAAAGTCACTTAAACCTATTGGACTCAGTTTCCTCATTTGTAAAATGAGCTGGAGAAGGAAATGGCAAACCACTCTAGAATCTTTGCCAAGAAAACTCCAAATGGAGTCATGAAGAGTCAGACACAACTGAACAACACCACCAACAAAAAAAGGCAAAACCCTATTGCTGCTAGGGAGTATATTAGTATATTAGCTCAAGTCCTGAGCCTGAAGTCAGAAAGATAAGTTCAAATCCTTCCTCAGACACTAACTGTGTGACCCTAGTAAAGTGACTTACCTTCTCTGATCCACAGTTTCCTCATCTGTAGAGTGGGATTTTTTTTCAGCATGCCTCAAAAAGTGAGTAGGATGTTAAAAAGAAATAATGCAGGTAGAATACTTCACAAACCTTAAAGGGCTACATAAATTGGAGCTATGACTTTTACTTGGGTCCAAATTAATGGGCACCTAAAATTGTTTGATAAGCACCTCAAAAATGAGACCTGTCTACTGAATGTGATTTGCAGGGAGTGCAAATTTTTACTGAGTGTAAGGAAGTTTAAATATAGCAGCAAGAATGCAGAGCAAAAGTTGTGAATTGTGAAGAGGGACAGGAACTTTCACAGTAGTCAAAGAAATGCAGGACAAAAATCCTGCCCTGCTCCTTAACCTTTAGGGTTGCTAGCCTTCTTGAGGCTTTTGAAGCTCAAGATAATTTGTACAGCTTTGGCTCTAGCTATTAGGGGCATGACGATAGTCGAAAGAAGCTGATACCCCTTAACCTAACTATGGTGGGAACTCTGTGTGTATGTGTTGGGGGGGAAGAGAAAAGTGAGGTAAAAAAAAAGGCCTTAGCTTTCAAGGGGTCCCTTTTTGTAGTATTTTAAAGCCTTGTTCACAACATGACCACTCTCATGTGTAGGTCGAAGTTACACAAGATGCCTTGAAAGATGTAACAACAGATCTCATTTTGTTCAATGACTTCTGAGTATTAATATCAAGCAAAGAAGAAAGAATGAATGAATGAAAGGAAGGAAGGAAGACGTGGAGGAAGGAAGACAGGTAGATAGACATAGAGGATATAGACTGATAGATCAGAAAGATGGATTGATGGATAGATACATAGATATAGACATAGATGATGTGGATAGGCTGATAGATTAGATGGATGGAAAGAGACAGAGAGAGAGAGAGAGAGAGAGAGAGAGAGAGAGAGAGAAAGAGAGAGAGAGAGGAACCATAATTTTAGTAAAATTGTTTGCCATAGTTATTATGGAGGACATCTAGCTCAGAGATCAAATGATCGTGAAGGACTGCAGATGTCCTTATTTGCAGATTGTGCTAGCTGCTTCAAGGCCTAGGAAAAGTTATGATCTCTCTTAAATGAGATCTACAGTCATTCAAAGGAGTTCAGTCTAACTACCACATTAAACACACACACACACACAGAGATTTTTAAAGTGCCTGTTATTCAGACTACAATGTACAGATACAAAGAAAACCCATTACTTGTTTGCTTATATCATGGGCAGATGCTGAGGATAAACAATAAACCAGACTCACAATTAAAATGGAGAAGTATCTTCTAAAAACTAATTATTGTTCCACCCCCCCAAAAAAAAATGTACCCACTTTCCCTGTTTCCTTATTTCTATCTCGAGTACCACTATCCTTCTAATCATCCAGGTTCACACTTCAAAGTTATCTTCAGCTCATTATTCTCCTTTACTCCCCATAGATTGGATAATTGATTTCCAAGTCCTGTTCATTCTACTTCTACAACATTTCTTATTCTTGTCCCCTTACCTCTACTTACACAACCATCATCAGAGTTCAAACCCTCATCAACTACAGCAGTGGTTCTCAACCTTCCTAATGCCACAACCCTTTAATACAGTTCCTCATGTTGTGGTGACCCCCAACCATAAAATTATTTTCGTTGCTACTTCATAACTGTAATTTTGCTACTGTTATGAATCGATCTCATATGCAGGATGTATTTTCATTGTTACAAATTGAACATAACCCACAGGTTGAGAACCGCTGAACTATGGCCTAGACTACTTCAATAACCTTCTAATCAATTTCCCTACACCCAAACTCTCTCCCCTGCCAGTCATCCTTCACACAGCCGACAAAGTATTATTCCTAAAACATAGGCATGACTATGTTGATTCCCTGCTCGAGAAACTACCATGGCTCCATGTTTCTATAGGGTAAAATATAAACTTTTTTGTATGTTATTTAACACCCCTAAAAAGCAAGTGCTAACCTGCCTTTCCAAACTTATTTCAAATTATTCCCTACATAGGCTCTACTACTATTCAGGCTTCCACTACACAGGCTCTACAATATTTCATATTATTCACATATTCATATTATTCCATCAGTCTGGCCCATTTGCTGTTCCCCATACACAATGTCCTCTTTCCTACCTCCATGTTTTTGCAAAGGCTCTGCCTCACCCCTGAATTGCCCTCCCTCCTCACCTCTGCCCTGTAGATTCTCTAGCTTCCTTCAAAACACAGTTAATATGCCACCTCCTACAGGAGGCCTTTCCTGATTCTGATTCAATTGGTAGTGTAGTGTTCTTCCTCTACTTTGCCTTGAAATTTACTATGTATACATTTTGTATCTAATTATCTGTTTACATGCTACCTCCCCCTAATAGAATGTAAGCTCCTTGAGAACAAGAACTATTGTCGTTCAGTCATTTTTCAGTCATAGCCAGCTCTTTACGACCCCATTTGAGGCTTTCTTTGCAAAGATACTGGAGTGGTTTGCCATTTTCTTCTCCAGCTCATTTGACAGATGAGGAAACAAAGGTAAACAGGGTTATAAGTGACTTGTCCAGTGTCACACAGCTAGTAAGTGTCTGAGGTCAGATTTGGGCTCAGGAAGGGAGTCTTTCTGACTCTAGGTCCTGTACTCTATCCACTGTGCCAGGGCAAGTACTATTCTATTATAATCTTTATGTACTCAACATATGTCACATTGACTGGCATTCTATAAATGCTTTTATCTCTCCTTGCATTTATTGTTTCGATTTAATGCCCCCAAATTTGCCCCTGAAACAAAGGCCTATCTTTTGTAATATCAATTACCACATACCGTAGACTTGAGTAATCTTCAGTATATTACTAGTAAAAAAAATAAGAAGAGGCATAATGGATAACATCATAAAAATGTATGCCCAAAAAAAGGAGATAGGTTTGTCAAGTAGCAAGAGTAAGGAAAAATTCATGGACAGATTAAATGTTCTTCTGGTTTCCATGTCCCCCCCCCCCCCCAAAATAAAAATTAGAGGAAGGCCCTTACTATATTGAATGGACATTGTGGAGGACTTCCAGAAAAGTAAAGATAAAAGTTGCTTAGGATAAGAAGGCATAAATGGGTCATGAATTATACTTTTGGAAGAAGCAGCCAATCACATTGATGGAATCACAGATCCATTAAGTATTAAGGAAGCATTTACTTTCCTGTTATGTACTCATTTAAAGTATTATTATTTGATTTATGGTTCCACCCTGCTCTGTTGGTAGAAAATACACCAGATGGGATATTTGTGTAAGTATAATTATGTGAAACAGCTGGGCCTCTGGTTTGTTCCTTTCTGCAGCCTGACTCTTGTCTGCCAGGGCTAATCTTTCTTGAGTCCATTGTTCCATATTTACACAAATATAATTACCCAAAGCTCTCCAGTAATGAGTTTCAGAGTAACCTAGAACACATGCTTCATATGTATTATCATGCACCAATGAATCAATGGTCTCTATTTTTGATATTTCCTTCCAATAGTGGGAATTACAATCCATCCATGCCTACCCATCTTGTATGACTCCCATCTATGCCTTCCCATAAATACACAACAAAGTGTCCTTCTCAATGTGCTGGTAACCTTTCTCATGTTTCCATCATATTTCATGCAATGCCCACATAGTACACAAATTGGTCATCAGTTGTCCTTTGCTCTCTCTGGGCCACCTCTTCCAGTCATGTGTTTCCCAGATGGTATTTGCACCACTTCTCTTGCATAATTTCTCCTTTAAAATATGCTACAGTCTACTGTATTTCACCACATAATGGTAGCCAATTTTATGCCAAATTTTTTGCAAAAAAGTGGGGTGCGACCATCATGTGAAGGTTTTTTTTTTAATTGTGCCAGTATTACTTAAAAATCATTTTGCTAAATTGTCCTTAGTGCAAAATTAGGATACACAGAGGGAATACTCGTAAATATACATTAAAATTGGGAAGATGTAAATCTTACAATATCAACTGACTTGCTCATAATATCTTCACTTGCTTGCCCAGTCCCCTTGCAATTATGGCTCTTCATTGGGTTGAGTGACAATATCTTTAATACTGCAGCACTCTAAACAAACCACACAAGTCAGCTTTCGGAAATATACTGACAATGTGCATGCACTGAGAATTCTAGGCTCAGGGCTCATAAATGTATATTCATATGCCACTGGTGAATACTTTGCTGATCTATTTACCTTTTAAGTGGTGTGAGGAACAGAATTATACCATGCAATGATTATGCAATGAAAGGATATAAACCAATTTTTTGGACTGAAAAAACAGAATGCAAAAATTATGCAGTAGCGCCAATTATACAGTGAAATATGAGACTCATGGCCACCTTACACCTCTCCATGGCCTTTCAGGTGATCCTCAACTTCAAATCTTTAAGGTTGTCATTATCCATGTTGAAAGAGCAGTCACTCAACATCACCAAAAGAATATTAGTGTAAAAAATAAACAGGCCTTTGTTTCAGGCAGAAGCTTGGGATCATCACAAGGACAGGGCCATTTCCCAAAGGCAATCAGCCCATCCTCCTCAGTTCTGGCCCAGCTCACTGTCTATTTGAAGTGTTATCCAAGATCCAAGACCAACAAATGATTATCCTTCCAGTTCCATGTCATAGCCTTCTATGGCTTAATTCTCCAACCATCTCCATCCCACCAGAAACTAGGACTCCCCTCTTGGTTCCTCCCAACTTTGACAGGTAAGCCTTTTGCCTCATCTACCCAGCAACTAGACCACCGTGCCATCTCCTGCAAGCTCCCAGACATGTCCTTGCACATGTACTGTATGCACTTTCTCTCTCTCCTCCAACCCCCACTTCCCCTATCCCCACTCCCAGACACTTGTAAGCTCCTCGAGGGAAGGAATTGTCTTGTTTGTTTTCATATGTTTCCTCAGCACTTGGCACAAAGCTTGGCACATAACAGTTGCTTAATAAATGCTCTGTCTATCTATCTATATCTATCTATCACACACTTAATAGGCACTCTTCTGTCACCCCTCTTTCCTATGTGAATAATTAGGCTAGACTCTTTTACATCATTATAGATTTCCCTTAGGAGACTCTACATCAGCCCAAGAATATAATAGATGGAGTACCATTAATAAAGAATCCTTCTGCTGGGACTCTGCCCTGGACTATCTCCATGACTATGGCAAACTACTTTAGGGATCACATCTCTCTGTTTTATCACTCACTTATTATTAATCAAAGGGTCATCAAAGTTATTTCTAGTTACTTATATCACGGTATCTTGTATAACATTGAATATGAAATGACTATGTATAGGTGACACTTTGTTGAAAGCCTTTGAAGCAAGGATTCTTACCCCACGGTCTATATGTCCCCAAGGGGTCTGTGGATAGATTTTTAGGCCCATGAACTTAGATGAGAACATTGCATCTTTATTTTCACCAACTTCTAACTGAACTCAGATTTTCTTCCATTATAAATGTAGACAATGAACCACAGTAGTATTAGCAGTGCCTTTGGCTTTGTCACCAGTAAAAATCAAATATTTTCATATCACAAAATAGCTGTTGCAGATACCTCAAAATATCATTTACATTCAATACTACTTGAAATTACTGTAGTTATTAGACCTGCAACTGTATATTTCACTATATCAAAAATTTGCTTTAAAATTTTGGTAACTACATATCAAAATAATATGCATCCTTTGTAATCCTATGGATTCTATTTTATATATTTAAAAACATGATGCTAAGAAGGGGTCCATCAGCTTTATCAGAGTGTGAAAGGTGTCCAGGACACAAAAACAGTTAAGAATCCTTACTTTAAAGAGATGCTTGACTCTACTGAATGACATGCTTTTTTTTTCATTGTTGCTGAGTTGTTTCAGCTATATCTGACTCTTTGTAACCTCATTTGGGGGTTTTCTTGACAAAGATACTGAAATGATTTGCCATTTCCTTTTCCAGGTCATTTCTACAAATGAGAAACAGAGGCAAACAAGGTTAAGGGACTTTCCCAAGATCACCCAGCTAATAAGTGTCTGAGATCATATTTGAACTCATGAAAATGAATCTTCCTGATTCTAAGCCCAGTGATCTATCCACTGTACTACCTAACTGCTCACTTTTTTTTAATAGTCAACAATAAGCACAGTGGAATCATACATTATGAGATTGTAAAGATTGCTTGTTAAATTTAAATAACAAAATTTAACATATTGCCGTTAAATATTGCTTGCAAAACCTGCTTTTTCCTTTCTAATACTCTCATCGAGGATGGATTCAATGCATATGTAGAATATTCTCACAAAATTTTTGCATAAATGGAGATACAGGCATTTTAGTAGGGAGTTTTTAGTACTCTTGGTCACCTTTTTTCCTAGTAATGAGAGCTATGAAAACTTTCCACACCTTTAATGTTTTCACTCTCTCTTGTGCTTTAAGATTCAATCCCTTAAAGTCTTTGCAATGGGATTGCCTTCAGCATGAACCTCCTCAGTGGGTACTTTGTCTAGTCCAGCTGTTTTTCATATTTTTGTTCTTTATTATGGCATTTCTGCTTCATCCAGTAGCATGGCTGGAACTCTAAAGATAGAGTCTAAATTAATGGTCCCACTGTCCTTGAGAGTGAAAATATTTTGTTACAAAAAATGTTATAGATATTTTCCATTTTTCATCCATTAATAAGCATCTATTAAGCAACTACTAAGCTCTGAGGGTACAAAGACAAAATTGAAAGAGTCTCTGCCTCCATGAACCTTACATTCCATTGCAGCAGACAATATATGCATTTATAAGATATTAAAAAATTTATACAAAGGCAAATTTTTAAAGAAATGCACTAGCAGCTAGGGGGATTAATAAAGACTTCATATGGTGGTGCTTGAGTTAAATTTTTAAGAAATGGAGGATTGTAGGAGGCAGAAATGAGGAGGGGTGGCATCCCAGGCATAGGAGACAGCTGGTACAAAAGCATAGAGATGATAAAAGTGACTTGAGTAAAGAAGGGCATGGCCAGGTTGACTGGACCATGGAGTTCATAAAGATTAATGAATAATAAATCTGGAAAGGTAGGTTGGGGTGAGGTTATAAAGGCCTTTAAATGTCAAACAGAAGAGTTTCTATGAGTTCCTAGGAAACCACTGGAATTTCTTGACTAGAATAGTGATGTGGTCAGGCTTATGCTTTAAGACCATCACTTGGATGATCATGTAGAGGATGTATTCACAAGGCCACAGATTTTTAGCAAAGAGATCAAGGAGACGGCTATTGTAGCAATCAATTTGGGAGGTTATGACAACCTAGGGTAGTGGCTGTGAGGAAAGAGAAGGGGATGGATACTAAGTGATACTATAGAAATAGAAATGACAAGAATTAGAAAATAACTGGAGGGGAGGGGAGGGAGAGTAATGAATCAAGGATTGACTCCAAGGTTGTGAACCTGGGTAGCCAGCAGAGTAGTAGTATCTTCAAAAGAAAGAGGGAAGTTCAGAAGATAATGAGCTCTGTTTTTAACATTTTGAGGTTGAAGTGCCTAGGGAAAATCCAGTTTGAAATATTTAAAAGACAATTGGTGATATGAGACTAGATCTCAGAAGAGACATGAAAGCATGATTTATAGATCTAGGAGTAGTCTGTATAGAGTTGATAATTGAACCCACAGGACCTGATGAGTTCACCTTGGGAGATAGTATAGAGAGAAAAGAGAAGGCACAAGATAGAGCCTTGGGAAAAACCCACAGTTTGGGGGTGTGATATGGACAAAAATCTAACAAAGGAGGCTGAGGAAGGTTTCTATAGGTAGAAGAACCAAGCAGTATCGGTCTCATGAAAACCCAAAGAGAAGAGCACATCAAGGATGATACTTTGTAAGCTATGCCAAATGCTACAGAGAAGCCAAGAAAGATAAGAACTGAGTAAAGGCCATCAGATTTAGTCATTAAGAGTTCATTAGTGACTTTAGAGAGAGCAGCTGAGAGATAATGAAGTTGAAAAGCAGGCTGCAGAGGGTTGAGAAGTAAATGAGAGAAAAGCAAGCCAAGCCAGTGAGAACAGATAGTTGTTTTCCTAGGAGTTTGGTCATGAAAGGGAAGAAAGATAAAGGATGGGAAAGAGACAGAGAGACAGAGACAGAGACAGAGAAACAGAGAGAGAGAGAGAAGTAAACAGGGACAATCTGTTGAAGAAGACAGTAATGGGATTATGATCATATGTCGGCGGTCTCCTTGACCTACCCGACCCCCGCCCTCTTACTTACCCAACCTGGGTCTTCGGTCATCACCGGCCTCTTACGAGGAATTACCAGACAGAGCGCCCGAGGTTCCCAAGGAGTAGTTTATTCAACGGCGACTACATCTCAACTGCACGGATGCTTCCGCATTCAGGTCTTTTATCATTATCCCTCATCCAATCACAAGCTCGGATTACATTTATTACCTTATATGGCAAATCTTCACAGCAAGCTAGCTAAGCCACACCCAAACTACGTAAC
>CM053586.1:242184992-242203941 GCA_028646515.1 Pseudochirops corinnae | reverse complement strand
TTTGTTCCTTCTTTTCCCCAAAGAAGGAATCTAGGGTTTGGTTGCTGTTCTTACTTTGCTTCCTGTGCTTATTCATAGCTGGCCAGTCTGTGATTTTTTTAGCTATGTGGAACTCTGCTTCCAGAGGGGAAAGCTCTGTCTCAAATCGCTGGGGTTTTCCCAGCTGCCAGAGCTTTTAGGAGGCTGCTGGGGCCCTCCCCCGCTCTGGCTCACTGAAAAGACACCCAGGACCACCACCCAAGACCACAATCTGGATCTCGGCTGCTCAACACGAGAGCACTTGGCCTCTGAATGATTGCTTGGCTCCCCTGCAGTCTCCAGGCCTGGAGCTCCAAAGTGGCAATGTGGAGGCGGATGCAGGACCTCCACTTCTGCTGCTTCCTTGCCCTGGAGGCAGTTTGGCCAGACCCACTTTTCTCCCCTGATTTTTAGCCGAGCTCAACTAACCTTTTAGTCCTTTTTTTTTTCTTTATGATTTGATAATTCTGGAAACTGCCACAGCTGCCACAGATGCGCTCTTCTGTTGCTCCAGCTGCAGCTCAGCTCGTCCAGCTGCCCCCAGGGTCAAGGTGCTGTTTCAGGCTGAGCTGATTTCGGCTTCCAGCCCTGAGATGGTGCCTCCCAGCTGAGGTGCCTTTAGCAAAAAATATATTTGTGTGTGTTTTAGAATTCTAGAATTTGTTTAGAGTCATATTTTATGGGTATTTTGAAGTGGCTATGTGAGAGCTGCGATACTTTGCTGCTCCTATGCCACCATCTTGGCTCCATCCCCTGAAATGAAATTTTCTAAAATGTAAAATAAAAATAAAAACAATAAAACAATTTTTAAAAACGTTTTAACCTCAGAAAATGACGGTTTTTGGAGGGGCTATGGAAAAAACTGATAAGCAAATACATTTCTGGTCATAGCCAAGGCAGGAATCTCTTTTTCTTTTGTGTTACAAGGGTTCTAATTGGGCTTTTTTTTTTCAGTGAAAGAAAAGGGAGATGGGAGTGAGAGGCAAGGTGGATGGGAATGCCACATCAAATAAAGAAAAACAGAAAGGAAGGGAAAAATAAATGAAAAACAAGAGGGTCCTTGAAATATTTTGTTTTCTTTAATGCAAGGAAGAGTGTGAGAAGTTAGGGAAGAGCAGATGAGCAGAATACTTTTGAAAGTTACATGTTGAAGTTATTACACATACAATTAATAAGAAAGACAAACTGCACGGAATTTCTCAGCTTTGTGTACGATCTTCTGTGCTATTAATAAATAAATACCATTTCTTAAAGTAGAAAGACCATAAAAAATAGGAAGTGTGTACTTGGAGCCTAGTCTTGGCATGTACCTTGATTGTACCAGGCAGCTTACTGTCTGGGGCTAACCACCAGACCTAGTCATTGTTATTAGCTACATTTCCTTTTCTTCTCCCTACTTAATAGTATTTTATTTTTTCCAATTACATGTAAAGAAAGATTTCAGCATTCACTTTTATAAGATATTGAGTTTCAGATTTTTTTCTCCCTCTTGTCCCCCATTCCTCAGACGGGAAGCAATCTGATAGAGGCTATACATGTACAGTCATATTAAACATGTTTCCACATTAGTCATGTTTTAAAAGAAGAATCAGAACAAAAGGGAAAAACCCACAAGAAAGAAAAAAGAGAGAGAAAATAGTATGCTTTGCTCTGCATTCAGATTCCCTAGTTCTTTCTCTGGATGTAGGCTATTAGCTACATTCTCAAAGAATATCCAAGAATCATCCCAGATGATCTTGAATCCTCTATGTTGCTGTCAAGAAGTTTATCATCTACTACAAGGAGGATACAACAATAGATGACATGAAGGACATACAAAGTTCCACAAAGTTATTTTAAGTAATAGAGAACACTAATAATGGTGGAAAACAGGAAAGGCCTAAGAAGGGACCCCTGAGTTGTGCTTTGAAAGACACTAGGGATTCTAAGAGGGAGAGACTAGGGGTGCTGGCATTCCAGTTCTGGGGGCCAACCTGGGCACATCCACCAACACAGAGATGTAATATCATGTATGGAGAATATCTAGCAGGTCCATTAGAGAGAATGCATGAAAAGGAGTAATATCAGGAAAGCTGTGGGAGCTGGACTGTGGAAGGTCTTAAATACCAGGCTAGGATTCTGTCTGTCTCTCAAAGGTAATAGGGAACCGTTAACATATTTGAGTAGAAAGCTGTAGGAATGCGGGAAAAGTCCCAATATAACAGGAAGGTATTCAGATTCCAAAGAAAAATGACCATGCCAGAGTTGTATATACAAGTATGTGTGTGAATATATGTGTATATATATATATATATGCAATTTACTCATGAGAAGAGCCCTGTGGCAGTGACAGGACACAGTGGGGGCTCCCTGCACCAACCCTAGGCCAGGTCAGATATCATATAGAAATAAAAAAAATGTTTAGGGTCAGGGATGGCCCATGGGATGGTTGGATCTCCTGTTGCTGTTCACCTTGACTTCAGGTAGCTTATATTCTCTGTGAGATTCGAGGTCATTGTCCTGGCCTGTCTACCACCACACACTCTACCTCTCCTGACCTGCTTATACATTCTTTCAGACATAAATCTTCCACAAAGTTCCCCAAGGGGTGCACAAGTGGTTTTATTAGCATGAAGATAACAGAGGACCCCAACCCTGAATTACAATGAAGACATAATCCTCAGCAGCGATACAAGCATAAACATGTAGATAATATAACCAATAGGGAAATTAACCACAGTTGTGACAATTTCCTTCCATTGCACCCCTAGGGAGGAGATGAAAGGATTTATAGCAGGGCTGGGGAACCTATGGCCACCAGGCCACATGTGGCCTTCTAGGTCCTCAAGTTTGGCCCTTTGACTGAATCCAAACTTCACAGAGCAAATCCCCTTAAAAAACAGACTTGTTCTGTAAAACTTGGACTTAGTCAAAACGCAGCAACCAAGGCCCCAGAAGGCCCCATGCGGCCTCCAGGATACAGGTACCCCATTCCTGATCAGGTAGTTGTTCTAGGGCATTAAATTGGGGTTTCATATGTTACAATAATTTTGTGGTGTTATTGGATTCATTAAGGATAAGGACACAGCAGGAGGTTTGTATTACAGCACTGGTTCCACCTTGGGCAGTAGTCAAGATGTCTAGCGCCATTCTGTTTTGCAATACCATTTTATCCATTTGTCTTACAGTATTAACAACCCCTATGCCTTGACACTATAATTATGTGCAGTTTGTATAAAACGTGTAAAGGCTTCTACCTGGGTCTGTATAAGTTCTAATCCAATACCCTATAATCAATAACATAGAATATATTAGAAGGTAGTAATTATCAAAATTTTCTGATACTGGCCAAGAAATAGAAAGATAAATCAATGGAACAGAGTACACATGCAATTTACAACAGCAAATGGTACAATAACCTTGAGTTTGACAAGTGGAAGGCCCGCCTATCAGTTGGGGAACGGCTAAACAAGTTGTGGTATGTGATTGTGGTGGAATACTCCTGTGCTCTGAGAAATGATGAGCTTGGTGATTTCAGAAAAACATGGACAGACTTGCATGAAAAACAAGGAGTGAAATGAGCAAAACCAAGAGAACATTGTATACAGTGACTGCAATATTGTTTGAATTTTAAGCAACTAAGTCATTTTGACTATCATAAATACTCAAATTAACTATAAAAGACCTATGAAGAAAGATGGTATCTACATGCAGAGAAAGAACTGACAAATAAAAGCATATGTAGAATGGTTTTACATATTTACACACATGTTACATATGTCTTATATGTAACACATGGCATATGTGTTATACATACAAATATTTGTGTGAACAGTAGCCGACTCTAGGGTGGGAGGAGGGAGGATTATATTTAAAAGGAATAGCAAGTTGTACATAATAGATTTACAGTTTCACATGCAATCATCTTTTCTCTATTATAGTAAGTGGGAGAGTGATCATTGGACCCCAGGGCCAGCTGCTCTTTCCACTGTTTCATGATGCTTCCAATGAATTGCAGAGGGATGAATGTGGAAGCAATATGATGGATTGGGAAGCCATGAAATAATTCAGGGAAGAGATAATTAATTAGAGGTTAAAAAAATGAAATAGAAAGAGTGAATCACAGAGACATTTCAAAGAACTAGGGAACAACCTTCCCTTAGAAAAATTTGTCAATCTGCTCAAACCACTAATGCCTTCAGCTCAAGAAGGGAAGCAGTTGAGTGGGGGGGAAATCTTGATATCAGATTTCTCTGATAAAGGTTTGGTATCCAAGATATATGAACAATTAACATATTCTTTGCATATGTGTGTATATTACATATTTTTATACACATCTAATATACACATATATATTTTTTGTTTGCTATTGATGTTCAATCGTGTTGGACTCTACATGATGCTATTAATGGGGTTTTCTTAGCAAAGATACCGCAGTGATTGCACTTTTCTTTCTCCAGTGTGTCCCCATTTTACAGATGAGGAACTGAGTCAAATAGGAGTTAAGTGACTTCCCCAGGGTCACACAGCTAGTAAGTGTCTGAGGCCAGATTTAAATTCAGATCTTCTGGAATCCAGGCCAGTGTTCTTTCCACTGTACCATCAAGCTGTCTATATACATACATACACAAGTAGATATTTACATACATATATGTATGTGATCTCTCTATCCATATGAGTATAGGCATACATATGTGTTATATATGCATGTATGTATATACATATACCTACATATATATGTCCAAAAAACATTCCCCAATAGACTAGTGGTGAAAGTATATGAATAAACTATTCTCAAAGGAAAAACTGCAAATTATTAACAACCACAAGAAAGAATGCTGCAACTCACTAATAAGAGAAATACAAATCAAACAATAATAATAGTTAGCATTAATATCAAACTTTAAGGCAGATAGGCAGTAAAGTGGAAAGAAGCTGGCCTGGAGTCAGGAAGACCTGAGTTCAAATGCTGTAGGCAAACAGATATTCAGAGTGCCTACATGGCCATGACTATGCTGACATAATTCTGAATCACACAATATAACAGACTTTCCACATGGAAGACAGAACCAAAACAATTATTCAAACACCAGAAAGCCAAATCTTTCATAGCAACAAAGACATCTATATCTAATAACAATGCAGGGGGTACCATCATACCCAAGCCTTCCCCCTACTAGGGCCTCCCCACAAACACTCATTGCTCACTGCCTGCTTCCTCTCTCTCCCTCAGCTCTAACTGTTCTGACTAATTTACTCTCAGCTCTGCTCCACCCTTCCTGCTCCATACCTTCTTGCTCCACCTGCTTGGTAAGCTCCTCCCACCACAGACTCATGTGACTCAGGCTTCCATAGGACTCAAGTAGTTCATATGGGCCTATTAATGGATGGGAAAGATCTTCCCATTCAGCACAAATACATTAAAAATACAGATGTGTGCCACAGTACTTAGCATACTGACACATAGTAAGCCTTGAACAAATACTTGTTCATTTTGCTTCACAAACCCCTTTAAAACATTATCTCGTTTTATCTTTACAACAACCCTGGGAGGTAGATGCTGTTATTGTTCCCATTTTACAGATGAGGAAACTAAGGTAGAGAGAGATTAAGTGATTTTTTTCTATGGCCAAAGAGCAGATTTTAACTCAGGATTTCTTGGTTCCAAGTCACTGTGCCACCTGCTCCATATAACAGCCCTGAGGTTTCACCTCACACTCAACACATTGAGAAAAATGACCAAAAATGGGACAAGTCACTGTTGGAGGAATTTGAGAAAATAGACACATTAGTGCATGGTTGGTGAACTTACAAATTAGTACAACCATTTTCAAAAGCAATTTGGAATTATGCAAATAAAGTGAATAAAATGCCCATATTCATTTGATCTGGCGTTGCTAGGCTTCTACCCCATGGAGGTATAAGAAAAGTCCATTTACGCCCCAAAATATTTATAGCAGCACTTTTAGTAATACCCTGTGCCCCCCAAAAAAGTGGAAGCAAAGTACATAATCATTGATAGGGGAATGATTAAGCAAATTATGGGGGAAGGGGTTGCTGCTGCTGCTGCTGTTGCTAAGGGGCAACTGGGTGGCACATTGGATCCAGTGCCAGGCCTGGAATCAGGAAGACTCATCCTCCCCAGTTCAAATTTAACCTCAGACACTTACCGGCTGAATGGCTGTGGTCAAGTCATTTAATCCTCTTTGCCTCAGTTTCCTCATCTACAAAATGAGAAGGAACTGGTAAACCACTCCAGTATTAAAGAGCCAAACTCAGCTGAAATAGCTGAACCAAGTATTACACCTAAATTTATTAGGATGTTATTGTCCTGTAAGGAAGAAAAATACACTGAATACAAAGAATCAGAGAAAGATCTACAAGAATTGATCTAGTGTGAAGTAAGCAGAGAAGAGCAAACAATGCATGAAATATATTTGATATATATGAAATAATATACTAGAAACATGAAAGAAAACAGTCTATAAAACAACTTTGTAAACAAATAACAACCACCAAACCTGTCAAAAGTGAATGTAGTAAAATTACAGGGAACAAGCTTGGTTTAAAAGGAAAGAGAAGACACCCACCCCATGCCTCCCCTTTGCAGAGATGGGAGGTCCACAGTGTTGTACATTTCCCATATTGTCAGGTTTTTTTGATGTATTGCTCAGTTATGCTGCTTCTTTTCCATTTTATTTTTTGTCTTTAAAAATACTGGTTGTTTTGATCTAACCATTCTGGAGAGCAGTTTGGAGCTATGCCAAAAGGGTTATAAAATTGTACATACCCTTTGACTCAGCCGTATACCAAAGAGATCATACGATCAGGAAAAGGACCCACATGACCAAGAATATTTATAGCAGCTCTTTTTGTGGTGGCAAAGAATTGGATATTGAGGGGATTTCCATCAATTGGGGAATTGCTAAACAAGTTGTGATACATGAATGTAATGGAATACTGTTGTACTATAAGAAATAATGAGCAAGTGGACTTCAGAAAAACCTGGAGAGACATATATGAACTGATGCAGAGAGAAATGAGTAGAAACAGGAGAACATTGTACATGTTAACAGCCACATTGTGCAATGACTGACCGTGATAGACAGACCTTCTCAGCAATGCAAAGATCTAAAACAATTCCAAAAGACTAACAGTGGAAAATGCTCTCCACATCCAAAGGAAGAACATAGAAGTCTGGATGCAGATGGAGGCATATTATGTGCTCTCCTTTTGCTTTTTGGTCTTGTTTCTTCTTTCTTTTTGTTCCTCCCATTACTTCTAATTCTTCTTTACATCATGACTAATGTGAAAATGTGAATATATAAGTAGGGCCTGTATCAGAATGTAAGCTGTCTTGGGGAGGGGCAGGGGGAGGAGAGAGTGGGAGACAAAATTCAAAATTCAAAAGTTTATGGAATTGAATATTGAAAACTAAAAATAAATTTTTTTTAAAAAAAAGATGTAAGAAAGAGGGAATGATTGAGGGCAATCTTCCAAAAGATATGAGAGGGAGTGGAATCTGAACATATCTCCTTCTGTGAAGGTTGGATTCACTGAAGGACCACACTTAAGGACCTAGAGGGCCACATTTGGCATAGAGGCCACAGGTTCCTCACCCCTGTCCTAAACAGACACAAACCTTCTTTTTTATACATGATTTCCTTTCTGTCTTTGTGTCAAAGGTCCCTTTTTACATGCCCAAGTCACTTAATTATATTTTGGGTCTAGATAATGATTGTACAATTCCATCTATCTCCCTGTTTTACTCCCCTACATCTTCCTAGCAGTCACCTTACTGATCTCTGTGTCTCTGAGCAGGAGTCAAAATCATAGGACTGACTTCCATGAAATCTTCCTATCAGTCTTCCATTGTTAAGCTATTGACTTCAAGACGGCAGAAAACCTATACTATCTAATATTTCTCTATTACCAAGTCCCCACCACAGTGCTTTGCACATACCTATCCGGATGGAAGCTCTCACAAGCTATAATAGGTACTGGCTTTTTTTTTTCTTGCTGCTGTTGTTGTTCAGTCATGGTCACATCCAACTCCTTGTGACCCTATTTGGGGTTTTCTTGGCAAAGATACTGGAGTGATTTGCTGTTTCTTTCTCTAGCTCATTTTACAGAAGAGGATCTGAGGTGAACAGGGCTTAATCCCTTGCCCAAGGTCACAAAGGTAGTGCTTGAGGCTGGATTTGAACTCTGAAAGATGTGACTTGCATATGGTTAATGTTCAATAAATCTTTCTTGGATAAATTATTTTACTTTTCTGGAAGGAATCATGACAAAGCCACATTAGAGAGAGGAAAAAATGTTGGATTTGGTGTCAAGGGATGAGAGTTCAGATTCTAGCTTTCATACTTACTCTTTATGTGACCTTAGTCAAGTCACAACCTTCCTAATGCTGTTTCCTAAAATGAGGGGAATAGACTAAATGACCTATGTGTGTAATGGTAATGGAATTTGAATTTGAAGACCCCTTTTTTATTGGCAAGTAAGCAGATACTTAGCACTTATTAATTAATCAAGCCTTTGTGAAAGAAATAGAAGGTATGAACCCCTCTTCCTGATGTAACAGGAAGGGGTTGGCTGAGACAGGAAGCAGCTGATGTTGTGTGTATATAAGGAAAAGCCCCAGGGAGGGACAGTCAGAATTTCCTGAGAACTTGTGGTGGTGGAGCTTCTTCTGAAGAGGAGCCCAGGAGGCTGAAGAAGAAAGTGCCTCCCCCCAGTCTGGATAAGGTGATTCTGATTTTTTGAACGAGCTACAGATAACTGAGGAAGCAGGACCAGGATGCTAAGGCTTTGTCTATTTGTAGCTTTGTTAAGCCTTGACTTCCTAGGAACAAAAATTGTGAAGGATTTGAGATGGACTGGATCCTGCGAACTTCAGCGTGGAGTAGGACCTATACCGAGACCTGGACAAGGAACTGGGAGCTGTCTGCCTTTGAATCCAGGTGACTGGTGGATTCAAGTAGGAGCTGCCTGCCCCTAGTCAAGATGAAAAGACCTCTCCTGGGTACTGAGTAGTGATGAAATTGTAGTTTACTAGTGACCTAGGGGTGGAGAGTCTGTGTATTTTCTGATGATTGAATAGTGAATGATGAAGGATGAATGAATGATTGACTAAATGACTGTACTTAGTAATTAATTACTGAATAAGTGACTGATTGAGTTAACTTAGTGTGCCCCATGAGTGGAAGACTTTGATTATTATATTTTGAAATGACTAAGTAAGGAGGCAAACCTCCTTAGGGATGACTGAATGATGGAGATGATTTTGAATGATTGAGATACTAGATGACTGTTCTTTGTTCAAAACTTTGTGGCCACTATGGTGGAAACTATGTGGCCATTTTAATGCTAAGAAGTTGTGAATACTATATTGTGATTTTCTGTGATAAGTTGTAATATTGTGAATGCTGTGCCTTGATTTTCTGTGAATGGTTTGCTTTGATTTGTTATAGAATAGTGTTCAATATACTGTGTATAGCTTAAAAGCTGTTCACAGTAGCATTCTTCTGAGAAGCTGCTCGTGAGTGGCATTACAATGTACTAGCTCTACTTTGTTCAGTCCATTTAGTTCCCCCCTTCCCTCCTCACGCAGCCACCACATTGGTGCAGGCCTTCATCACATCATGCCTAGACCATGGCCAGAGCCTTCAGGTTGGTCTCTCAGCCTCCAGTCTTTCTCATTTCTCCAGTCCGTCCTCCACACAGTTTCCAAAGGGATTCTCCTACATGGCAAGTCTGCCTATGCCATCCCCCTACTCAGTAAGATGCAGTGGTTTCTATTGCCACTAGAATTACACATCATTTTCTCTTTGGCATTTGAAGACCATCACAACCCTTTCTAGTCTTCTTGTGCTTTACTCCCCTCTGAGTACTCTATGATCCAGGGCCATTGGCTAGATGGCCAAAGCTCCTCCCACTGACTTTGTTCTATTTCAGGTGGTCTCCCATGCCTGGAATGCTTTCCCTCTTCACCTCTACCTCCTTGCTTCTCTGACCTCCTTCAAATCTCAGATTAAATGCCACCTTCTGCACACTCACACTCCCTACTTCTACAGACTGTCCTTGGAGATTACCTTTCATTTCTACAGTATGTATCTTATATCTTCATATATAGAGTACCTCTTGTATCGCTCTCCCAGAGCCAGGCTAGCTACACGGACTCCTTAGGGTCCTAGAGGGGATCCCTCAAGGGTTAGGGCTGTGAAACTTGGGCTTCTATGGGCTGCCAGGTTTTTTTCCCCTTACATTGTTAACTACTAGTGGACTAATGCCTAAGTATCTTTTAACCACCTAACATCAACTAGCTTTTACAGAAGGATAATCACTTTGAAGATATAACACATTTTCCCCATATTTTTAGTCTCTGGGAAGAGTGGACTCAGAACAATTTCTAAACAGCATTGTTCCCACCAAATTTACACTCGAATTCACCTAATGCTGACTGGGTCACAAAGATCCTGAAGGTTTCTCCTTATTGCCAGCTGCAAGACAAGCATTGATTCAATTCCCAAACTCCCAAATGGTTCACTCTCCTTATGTGTTGAAACTCACAGGGTTGTCACCTCTAATAGAACAGAGGCATGTTTTCTCAAGGCCATCTCTGGGCCTCATAAAGGGAAAAGCTATAGAGGCCTCTCCCTTTACAGTATTGCCTTTCACCAGATGCCATCACTGAAAGCTTCAACCAAGAGAGAAGAAAGGAGGCCAACCACAGCCAACCAGAGGACTTCATGATTAGTTGCCGAGAACCAGTTTTAGGATATTTACAAATGCTCCAAAATCTCTCCAATGTACTTCCCTTACATTCCATTTTGACACTTCCAGAAGCAGGCTCCTTACTCTAGCCTCTTTCCTGTGGGGAATTGCATCAGCATCACTCACCACATTTTTAGCTGGGGAAGAAGGGGAAAGAGGGGGTTGTGCCGGAGGGTTCCGAGAGGGAAGTAGGAGGAGGAAGGTGGCCATGTCCGGGCAAGTTTCCAGGGCGTTCTTCTGCGAGCAAGGTTCAGAACGGTGGAGCGCTGGTCAGTCCGAGGTGAGGTGGCCAGGCGGATTGGTGGGGGTCCTTGAGTGAGTTCACCCCGGGCGGTGAGCGGACTGGAAAGGGTCCGGCTTTCCGGTGTGCTGGCTTAGCTGGGGGAGGGGGGCGAGGGGGAGGACCGGCGCAAGGAGGAAGCGCACGGCCAGGCAGAGCAGCGCGTCGCAGTGCCAGCCACAGGGGTGCCCTCACGTGCTCCATGATACGAGCTGAAGCCGAGGCGGCGAGAGCTTCTCTGGGTCTCGGAAGCTAAGCGCGGTCGGACCTTCTTAGTTCTCAGGTGGGAGAGCGCCTTGGGAATACCGGTGCTGTCGGCTTTTGCCTTGTCCTCCGATCTCAGCTGCGCACCTCCACAGAGTGAGGTGCAAGCCGGAGACTGAGACACCCGCGACAAGTGGAGGGGGGATGCCCAGCTTCGGGGCCTCCTGCCCTTGCGCTCTAAGCGCTGAGCCTGGGGCTCTGGGGGACCCGGGTGCCCTGAAGCAGGCCCACAGAAGTTCGCTAGAAGGAGGAGCGTTTGGGAAGCTCTCCCAGGGCTTTCCACGAGGTCTCTTCTATGATCTGGATAACAACCCCGGGAGGGAGCTGCTAGTATTATCTCCATTCTGTGATTGCCTTTCGGAGGCGGACTATGGCATCAGGGAAACGATGACATGACTTGCAGTTGACTTAGATTTGAGTGAGCGAGGGCTTTGTAAGGTCACCAGCCTCACTTTTTCCTCCAGAGCCATCTGCATCCAGTGACCAGACATTAATCTGGATGACTGGAAATGACCCAGGATATCTAGATTTACACTCTAGGTGACTCCCATTACCAGAACCTTTAAGCCAATATTTTTTCCATTACTGAGATACTATGCCAGCTTAACCTGTGACATCATGTCAATTTAACCCTTCTTCTAAAAGCCTTTGTTGAGCACCTACTATGTACAGCCACTGTGCTAAATGCTTACAAATAGTATCTCAATTGATCCTCCCAACAACCCTGTGAAGTAGACGCTCTTATGATCCCCATTTTGCAGTTGAGGAAACAGAGACAGATAGAGATTAGGTGACTTAGCCAGGTCACACACCCAGGAAGTGGCCAAAGCTGGATTTGACCTCGGGGCTTCCTGACTGTCCACTTAGAGCTATATTGTCTGTGTGACCCTGAACAAGTCTCCTAACTTCCCAGGGGCCCCCTGCCCAGGAAATGCTCCTCTACCCTGTCCTAGACAGGAGTCCTAGGCATTTGCCTAGCATTCTAGACCAGGAAGGGAACTTTAAGGGTCATCTACTTCATTTGCCTCATTTTAGAAAGAAGAAAGAGGAAAGCCTAGAAAGTTAAGTGACTTGTTCACAGTCAGAATAAGACAGGAGCAAAGCTGTAGTTAGAACCTGGTCCCAGCACAGAGATCTCACTTTACCACACTGCCATCCCAGTAAAAATGGAGTCCCGATTCCCAGGTACCAAACGAATGCTCTGTCTCCAGTTTCACTCCATTGTCTAATAACAGTATAATACCCATCCCATTAGCTGAAATTTACAGAAAAGTAAGCATTCAGATGAGGCCACTAGGTGGCGCCATAGTGCACAGAGTGCTGGGCCTGGAATCAGGAAGACTCATCTCCCTGAGGACAAATCTGTCCTCAGACACTTAGCAATATGACCCTGTGAAAGTCACTTAACAGTCTTTGCCTCAGTTTCCTCAACTGTAAAATGAACTGGAGAAGGATATGGCAAACCACTCCAGTATCTCTGCCAAGAAAACCCCAAATGGGGGTGGGGGGGCAGCAGATAGGTGGCACAGAGGCACAGTGAATAGAGAACAGGCCCTGGAGTCAGGAGGACCTGAGTTCAAATTTGACCTCAGATACTTAACACTTACTAACCCTGTGACTTAGGGCAAATCACTTAACCCCAATTGCCCTGCCTTCCCCCTTCAAAAAGAAAAAAAAAAGGAAGCCCCTGGATTCCTCATGGCTTGATGGTCTGCAGCTGGCTAAGTAAAATATAAGGTGAGCTTCCTCTCACTCACCTGGAGTAAGAATGTTCCTGAGTGTTACGGTGAATCAGAGACTAGAGGTACAAGAAAAGAAAAGAAAAGAAAAGAAAAGAAAAGAAAAGAAAAGAAAAGAAAAGAAAAGAAAAGAAAAGAAAAGAAAAGAAAAGAAAAGAAAACCCCTCCAAGAGCCTGTCCACAAAGTGAGCAGGTTAATGGGAAAGAAAAGAGTTGGGACTGGGCACTTGGTGATCCCAAGCTAAGAGTCACCAGCACACTGCTCCAAGCAGAGTCTGTGTGCTGTGAGCCAGCCAGGAGCCAGGAGGGAGGGCTAAAAGCAGGGGCCCAGCAGTCAAGCCCACACACCTAATTATGTCTTCTGCAGGGAACCCGCACAGCCCAGGTAAAAGGTGGAGGGAACCAGAGGACTGAAACCCCAGCGGCGGTTACCTTCATGTGTCTTCCATCTCTCATGTCGCTCATACTCTGGTTGCCGCTGTTCAGTGCCTTCATGAGTGAGTGATCCCAGCTCCTATAAGGATGGATTAAGGAGAGGCAACCAGTTGGGGGAGGGAGGTGCTCCTGGCAGTAGGTCCAGATTACTGTTGTTGCCTGCATTTCTTCATAAATAGAGGCTTCCTGGCCCCTGAGACCTCTACTTTCCACATAAAAATCGTAAGTCCTGTTAAAGATCTTCTTCTTGAAGGGAAGGCACCAGTCTGGCACAGCTACAGTCCAAGACATACCCTTTGAACGTGTGGGCATCTGGCCTCACCCTACCTTTTACATAGTTCATTATGTAACAACCTAGAAACAACTTAGAGGGTCAGATTCTGCAACAGGCTTGTCCTGCCCTGCCCGGGCCCTTCAGACTTGGAAACTGGACAAAGAGAAGTTTGTGGAGTAGCTATGAAAGAGAAGAAAGAAATGTTACCTATCACATCCACATTTATTATTGCTGCAAGTATTTTTACATTTTTCACTATCTTCTGTAAAAATCTAGAAGCTATAGTCTGTGATTAGGGAAAATACAGAAACATCTATTATTGAGATTTTCTACCTGCTGATAAACTCAACCATGATCATTTTTGCTGCAAAAATTCAGACTATTGGTAACTTCTTCAGCTAATTTCATTTCCCTGTCTTTACCTCTATAACAAGTATAAAGGGAAGTCTGACTACAGTTCAGTTGTATGTAGGTCATTCAGCCTCAGCCTGCCACTTGACTCCATGCTATATATTCACTTTCATAATCATAAGGCCTATACAGATCTAGGGGTATGTTAGACAGTTTATTCTTCATGAATAAATTTATATTCTCTTTTTCTTAATCAATTAGCATAAGGCCTCACTCTAATTGATTAGAGTACATTCTAGAGTGCATTCAATGAATTAGAGAAACCTCCTTTGCCACTAATAATAATGCTCACCTATGTTTAAATAAATATTAAGATTACTAAATGTATAGCCTATTGACAATTGAGCAATAATAGACATGTGTGTACATATATGTGTTATTATATGTTGGTTATGGCTGAAGTCACCTCAGAATATCAGTACGTGACTTCTCTTCTCTCTGGAAAGTCCCAAATCATTTAAGTCACTCCAGATAATGAATAAAGTCTGAACATTTCTCCTCAAGATTAATCTTTCCCCTCCCTTTGGTTTTCTCTTCATCAATGAAAGGAAAGCCTTCTAGTTTCTCTAAAGCTCTTGAGAGAATCTTCTGTATTTGTGGTTAACTTTCCATTAGATAGTTTGGATATAATACCTTCATCAGAGAAACACAGTGCAAAGATTATTTTCCCAGGAGACTTTTCCCCCAGCTAGGTTCAATTGCATTGGATTTGCTTGTACAAAGCCTTTTAATTTTTATTTAAGCAAAGCCGTCCACCTAACTTTCTGTGATCCTCTCTGTTACTTGTTTCATCATGAACTTTTCCCTCCTCCACTGATCTGAAAAGCAACTTCCTCCTTTCTCTTCTCATTTGCTCATGATGCCACTTTTTTGTCTAAATCATCTACCCATTGAGTTTATCTTAGTATGCAGGGTGAAATGTTGGCCTGTACCTAATTTCTGTCAGACTGCTTTCCAGCTTTTCCAGCAGTTTTTGTGAAATGGTTAATCTTTTCTCTAGTCATTGGGATCTTTGGATTGATCAAACACTATGCTCCTGTATTCATTTGTTTCTCTAAGTCGTGTACCTAATCTAAATTACTGATTGATCTTTCAATTTTTAACTAGTACCAATTATTTTAATGATTACTGTTTTATAGTATACTGTGAGATCTGTAATTAATAAGCCTCCCTTCCTCCTTGTTCTCTCAGATGAATTTTGTTATTATTTTTTTTCTAGCTCTATAAAATAATTCTTTGGGACTTTGATTGACACTGCAATGAATCAGTAAATTCCTTTTGATAGTATTGGCATGTTTATCATATTGGTTTAACCTACCCATGAGAAATTTATATTTCTGCAACGATTTATATTTCTTCAAAGAATGCTTTGCAGCTGAATTCATATAGTTCCTGAGTATGCCTTGATAGACTCCCAAATATTTGGTACCTTCTGTAGTTATTTTTATTGGAATTTCTCTTTCTAGCTCTTTCTGCTGGGTTTTGTTAGTAATATGGAGGAATTAGTTTGATTTATGAAGATTTATTTAATATCCTGCAATTTTGATGATCATTTCCTATTTTATTTTAGTTCTTTCTTAAGGATCTTCTAAGTAAATCTGATATCATCTACAAAAAGTGGTGATTTTGCTTCCTCTTTGCCTATGTGTATTCCCTCAACTTCTCTTTCATATCTTATTGTTCATTCTACGATTACATTAAATAATAGTAGTGACAACAGGCATCTTTGCTCTACCTCTGATCTTATTAGAAAGGCTATCAGCATTTCCCAGTTATGTATAATGTTTGCTCTTGGTTTTAGATGATCTGTCTTTAATATCTTAAATAATATCTCATTTATTCCTATGCTTTTGATTTGTAATTAAAATAAGTGTTGAATTTTGTTAAATTTTAGCATCTATTAATATAATCATGTGTTATGTTATTAACATATTTTATTATATGAATAGTCTTTCTGAACAAACCAACCTTGCAAAAACCTGAGTGCACAAAGAGTGCACAAACCCCAGAAGGTTTCCCAAAATGCCAAAAGGTTATATAATTGTGCATATTCATTGACCCAGCCATATCACTATTTTAATATTATGGAATATTATTGAGCCACAAGAAATCACAAAGTTGGAAAGTTTTAGAAGAAACTGAGAAGACTATGAACTGATGCTATGAAATGAGCAGCCTTCGGAGAACAATTGATATGCTGACAACAACCACATGAAGAGAAAGAACTTTGATAGACTTTAGAATTCTGATCAGTGCAAAGATAAATCATGAGTTCAAAGGACTGAAGATGAAACATGATACACACTTCCCACCACAGAGGTGATGGATAAAAAAAAAAAAAAAAAACAATAGACATTCATTTTTGAACATGGATGGTGTAGGTATTGGTTTTGCTGGGCTGTGCACATTTTGATGAAGTTTTAATTTTTCTTTTTTTAAATCATTGTTCATTTTGGGAATGGAGGCAAGTGTGCGTGTGTGTGTGTGTGTGTGTGTGTGTGTGTGTGTGAGAGAGAGAGAGAGAGAGAGAGAGAGAGAGAGAGAGCTTATAAAAAAACAAATGTAGCTGAAATCTTTGTAATATGTTTTTATAGCCTATTTGCTAATCTATTACTTAAAATGTTTTGCATCAAGGTTCATTAGGGATATTCATCTATAATTTTATTTCTTAGCTTTGTCTCCTTGATTTAAGCATCAAGATGATATTTTTGTCACCTCTTATCTACTACTGCAAATGGTTTGCCAAATGTTACAATTAATTGTTCTTTGAAAGTTTGATAAAATTCACTTATAAATTCATCTATTCTTGGAATATTTGTTTCCTTGGGAGTTCATTTATTGTTTTATTCTATTTCTTCCCTGATGTTAGGTTATTTAACTAATCTATTTCTTCTTTAGTTAATCTAGGTATTTTATATTTTTGTAAGAATCCATCCATTTCATCTAAGTTATGAGTTTTATTAACATACAATGGGACAAAATAATTTCCTGGATAATCTCCCTTATGACTTCCTTGATTTTGCCTTCAATTATTATGAACTCTTTTTTTCCCTTTTTAGTATGAATATAAATACTATGGTTGTCTTCTCTCTCTTATTTTTTATTTGGGTTAACAGTTTGTTTTGTTAGTGTAAAAGCAATTTTAAAGTTATATGCCCAATTAATTGATTTATTCTTTCTCTCTTTTGTTGATGAAAGCTTTTAGAGATTTAAATTTTCTCCTTAGAACTGTTTTAACTGTGTGGCATAGGTTTTGGTATATTATCATTTTCTTCAATGAAATCTTCTATTGTTTCTACAATTTTTGCTTTGATCTGCCAGTTTTTTTAAATTTTTAAATTAAATTTTATTTTATTTTCATAAATATCTGCTTTTCATCCCTCCTACTTTCCACTCCCCCAGTGTACTGAAAAAGCAAGAAAAACAGAATCTTTATAACAAACATGTAGAGTCAAACAAAAAATTGGCCAGATCCAAAAATAAATGTCTCAATTTACACTGTGAGCCTATCACCTCTATCAGGAAATGGGTAGTTTACTTCATCATGGGTTCTCTGGAATTGTGGCTGGTCATTGTATTGCTTAAAAGTCTTTAAAAGTTGTTTTCTCTAATGGGTATAGCAGCGGCCCTGGAGTCAGGAGGACCTGAGTTCAAGTCCAGCCTCAGACACTTAACACTTACTAGCCCTGTGACCTTGGGCAAGTCACTTAACTCAAATACCCCTGCCTCCCCCTCCAAAAAGAAAAGCAGAAATTTTTAAAAAGTTGTTTTCTCTTTATAGTCTTGTTCTTACTACATAAATTATTCTCCAAACTCTTCCTATTTTGTTCTTCATTCTCAGGTGTTTGTGAAACTGGCTCCTTGATCACTTCTTATAATTCAATAATATTGAATCACATCTATAAGCCATAACTTGTTCAGTCATTCATCAACTGACAGACAGCTCTATTCATTTTCTAATTCCTCACCACCATAAAAAAAAGCTGCTATAAATATTTTTGTATGCCTTTACCTCTTTCTTTGCTCTCTAGGGTTTATAACTAGACCCTAATTCTTTAGAGTTACATTAGTGAACCTTTAGTTACTTTTTCATTCTTTCTTCAAAGGCCCTATATTGATTATATTTATTATTTCCTTGCAATAGTAAATGATGTATTTATTATTTCTGCTTTTCCATTTTTTTCTGAATTCATTTATTTATGTTGATTTTTAGTTTACAACATTCATTCCCACAAGGTTTTGAGTTACAAATTTTCTCCCTGTCTTTCCCCTAGTCCCAGCCCAAAACAGCGCTCCCACTGAATACCCCCTCCCCCAATCTGTTCTCTCCTATATCCTCCCCCATTCTCCCTCTAACTTTCTAGTAGGGCAAGATGGATCTTCATACTCCAGTGCCTGTATATCTTATTTCCCAATTGCATGTAAAATAATAATAATAATAATAATTTTAAAAAACATTTTATTTTAAAACTTTGAATTCCAGATTCTTCCCTTCTTCCCTCATCACCCACCCTTACTGGGAATATAAGCAATTCAATACATGTGTAGTTATGCCAAACATTTCCATAGTGGATATATTATGAAAGACTGACTATATTTCCCTCCATCCTATCCCAACCCCCACTTGTTCTATTTTCTACTTTGACCCTGTCCCTTTTCAAAAGTGTGTGCTTCTAACTACTCTCCTTCCAATCTGCCCTCCCTTCTATTATCCCCCCTCTTATCCCCTTCTCCCCTACTTTCCAGTAGCATAAGATACCCAGTTTAGTGTGT
>CM053586.1:242157276-242174693 GCA_028646515.1 Pseudochirops corinnae | reverse complement strand
TTGAGATTCTTTTTCCATCTGGCAAATTCAACTTTTTAAGGCATTCTTCTCCTAATTGGGTTTTTGGACCTCTTTTGCCATTTAAATTAGTCTATTTTTTAAGGCGTAATTTTCTTCAGTCAGGTTGTTGGCTCTCTTTTCATGATTTTCTTGCATCATTCTCATTTCTCTTCCCAATTGTTCCTCTACTTCTCTTACTTGATTTTCTAAATCCTTTTTGAACTCCTCCATGGCCTGAAACCAATTCATATTTTTCTTGGAAGCTTTTGGTGCAGGAGTTCTGACTGTGTTGTCTTCCTCCCCTTCTATGTTTTGATCCTTTTTGTCCCCAAAAAAGGAATCTAAAGTTGGATTGCTATGCTTGCTTTGCTTCCTTTGCTTGCTCATGTTGCCAGTCAATTAACTTGACTTTTGAGCTCTTTGCCACAGCAGAACTCTGCTTCCAGAGGGTACAGCTTTGTCCCAAATCACTGGCAGTTTTGCAGCTGCCAGAGTTATTAGGAGGCCACCATCTTTGTAGCCCCCACCAGCTTTGGCTCACTGGTCACACACCTCAGTACCACCAAGAACATGATCCCGATCCAGGCAGGTTAAGGCAAGAGCACTTGCCTCTGAATGGTAGCTTGGCCCCCCTGCAATCTGCAGGCCAGGAGCTCTGAAGCAGCCATGTGGAGGCGGCTTCCTGGCCACTGCTTCCACTACTTCTGGCTCTGGGGGCAGAAGGCTGCACCTGCTCCTCCACCCCCCGCCAAATTCAGCTGAGTTCCACTGATCTTTCACTTTGTCTTTGGCATTTATGCATTGATAATTCTGGAAACCACCACAGCTGCTGGTGATCCATTCTCCCATATGCTCCAGCCATGGCTTGTCCTAGCAACCCTAGAGCTAAAACCATGGGGCTGGGCTTGGCTCCCAGCATGCTGCAATGAATCCTTCCTGTCTGCCTGCTGGGCTGCCTTTAGTGGGAGGTTTGTTTCTCTGTCACTTTGTGGGTTCTGTAGCTCTAAAATTTGTTTAGAATCATATTTTATAGTTATTTGAGGTGGTTATGGGGGGAGCCATGGAGTTTTCCTCCTTCTATGCCGTCATCTTGACTCTGCCCACCCATCCCACCCATTCAAAGGGTCAGTTTTAGAGGGAAAGAGCTATGACTGAGATGCCTTTGGGATATGCAGGTGGGCTTCTTAAGGACCTTTCTGCATTTTGATTCCCTGATCTGTCCCAGGTAAGTGATGGGGTCACTTTTCCTATACCCTGATGAGTCTTATTTCCATCCTGTCACAGATAACTACATCTCAGTGGAGAAGGAATCCTTTCTGCAAAAGAACGAAGGAGATTCTGCCATATTCCACATAGAGCAAGATTTTGGAAATGATACTCGAGTGATTGAATGGAATTTTCTGACTGAGAATCTACAACTACTTACAATCCGGCCATGGGAAAGCATGCCAACTTGGATTAATACACAGGAGAAATACAAAGGAAGGCTGTCTTTAGAGGGTGTGAAAATTCTGAAGATCATAGATCTGATCTCTGAAGACACTGGATGCTATGAAGCTCACATCAAGTCAATCTCAGGAAAGATAATCATCCAGAAATTCACACTGACTATGTCTGGTAGGTAACCTTCTCCCCCCAGCTGTAACCCAACCTACCCTACACCCAGATATTAACAACTTCCTTCTACTCTGCCACATTCAGAGCTTTCCAAAACCTGTCTCCCTTCCACCTTTTCCCTCTGAAAAGGAAGGAAGAGATAGAGCTGCTGTACATTGCAAGAAGATGGAGAGTAGAAAACTGAATCTGCAGGGATTTTCTCAAGTTCACTCACGTAAGGAAAAATAACTCTTTCCTCGGTCTCTTGGTTTGGTTCTCATGTCAGAGACTGACTGAAAGGCAGCTTGACCTTTCCTGGAAAGAAGTCAGACTCATTGAGCTAATCAGTCACTCAATCCTACCCCAGTCCTGTGGACAAATTTCCCTCTTATGGACTCCAGAATGAAAAGGAAGGACCCTGTCATTGTCTACTGAGATCTCTGATTCTGAAAGACTAAAGAGGAGATGGGGTTGGGGAGTTTGCACTAAAGGAAAGACAGTGGAGGACCTGAGAGAGAAGGGAGGGAGGGAGAAATACAGATGCTAAGTAACCATTAGGGGACATAGTAGATCCTGCCTCTTCTGATATTTAATTCAGAATTATTGAGGAGCTTATTGGCTCCTCACCTCTTTTTCTCTGCCCTCTCTTTAATCCACCTAGCCCCTTTTCCTTCTTTGCCCTCTTTCTCTGCCTATTCTTTACTTCCAAATGTCCTGGCTATTCTACTAAGGTTATAATCTCTGCCAGCCCCTTCCTTGTTCTCTGCTAGTTCCCACCCCACGTTTCCTTCACCCTACGCCCACCCCCACCCCAGTTCTCATTCCCCCTTCCTAGTGACAGATCAATCCCAGTTGATTCTGACTTATTATTCTTGCTATAGTGACTGCAGGAGATAACATGAAAACATGTAGTCAGTGGCTCCTGCTTGGCGGCCTGATCCTAGTGGCAATGCTCCTGTGGTGATATCTGGAAATTTCCACATAACCTGAAGAAAGACAGAAGGTGACTGCATTGAGACAATGGTGACTGGGGAAAGAATTGCATTAGAGATGGGCCTTGAGCCCCAGATATTCTTGTCAGTGACCACACTGCACGGAAGTGATGTGACTAATCTATTCTTAAACAAGTTCTCATCCCTACTCATTTTCAAAAGAAACATACAACCAATAATATACCATGGAGATAACAGAAGACTAGAAGAGGGGAAACAACTTGTCCAAATGACTAACCTGACCAAGAAATATGACCCCTGGAGAAGGTCAGTCAGTCTCTGAAGAATGTGGCCCCACAATGAGATTACCCCTAACCTTCAGGAAACATGATCCTTACTCTTGGGCCAGTCCCTACCCAACCAGGATGGGAGGAAGGTAAACAGAATACAGTCTGAGCAAGTTCAGAATTTAGGGTGACCCAGATCATGAAGGAGAAAACCAACCAGAGTAGTCTGGGTGGAGATGGATTCCCTAGTCCAGATCGTTGGAGGCAGCTGAGTCTCATGATCAAGCTAAGTTAGCAGAAAGAGCTGAAGACTTCTAGTTCACTTCCTCATTAAATGTCCATTAACCAGGGCTGATGTCTTCTCTCAGGGGCATCCCCTTTTACAATGTTTCCATTATGTGTCTTCGGTAACTTGGAGAAATCATTGGCCATCAATTTATTGATTATTAGCTAGCCTCTGGTGGGGCTTACCTTTTCCCAAACACCCATGGGTCAAGGGTTGAACCAGCCCTCTCCTGGCACAATTGTGCCCATGGTTGATTTGCACTCTATATTCTATCTCTACCTCTACCCACAGTTGTTTATGCCCCAGGTGAAAATATGCCTCTGTTTTTACTGCTGGCTTTTGATCTACTTGGAACTAATGGATGCATATTCCTAGAACTTCCTGGTGCCCCTTCTGCAGGAGTATCTTTCACAAAGATCATAGGTTAGGGCTCATTCTAGTGGCCACAGAGAAGAGAGATCAACAAATTCCCACCATATTCTTCCTTTCTCTCATTTTGTGTACCAAAAAAATATGGTCACTTTTTAAGAAAACTCATGTCATAGTAATTTGACCACTCACCATTCTTACTGAATTACCAAACCCACGACCAGGCAGTGATATTTCAACCTATGATCCCTACAGCAGTATTGAGCGGCACTCAGGTCCCATATCCTTTGACCCAGAAATTTCACTGCAAGGCACATGCTCTAAATGGGTTCTTCTAAAAGACCCCATTTACACCAAATTCATTATAATAGCATTATTTTTGTAGAAGCAAAAGAACTAAAAAGCAAAGAGATAGCTATCAATTAGGAGAAACCCACGTCCTAGCCAGCCTGGCTAGAACAACTTTGAGCTGTCTTTGCTCCTGTGGGGGCATTGCTGACCTTGTCAATAGACAGTGATGGCCCATCCTGCAGGCACCAGCCATGAGTAGTGCAGTGGACAAGGCAGCCATAACAATGCCTGGGAAAGTTCATGAGCCAAGTAAGGGGACCAGTGAGAGCACACTTGGCAGTGTGTGAGTCTTAGCATAAGGGGGCAAGAGCAACAGACAAGCAAGGCAGAGAGAGCAGAGAGTAGGCCCCAGAAGAGAGGAGCAAAAGCACATCTGCCCACCAGAAGCAACAGTAGCATCTAGGATGCCAATGGAGTACACTGCATTGGGGTCCTGACAGAGCAAGCTGTACCTGGTCCTCAGTGAAAGAGGCAGCAGCACAACCCCAATGGAGTAGACAGTGACATGAGCATCAGGGCAAGCAGGCACATTGTACCCCTGTCCCAAAACCCATTGGTATGAGGGCAGGGCATTCATCTCCCTCAACAAGGAGAGAGTCTCATACCAATGGGTTTGGGGACTGGAGTTGCTACTATATTTCAGAACTGATGGGGACCCACCACCTTGCTGCCAATACAGCACCCAGTGGTAAACAGACAATTTCTTCCCAGGGAAGACTTGGGAGACCAAGGGATAGGCTTGTTGGTAGGTGTCATGCTTTCTGATGTCAGGAAAAAAGTAGAAACTACTCAGAACCTATGGAAGGAGGGGACAGTCCTTTATCAGAGGCCTCTAAAGGGGCAAAGATTTTATAGCACCCCCACCCCAAGTAAAGCTCTACAGAAGGTGGAGATTCTGACTAGTGGGCCTGGAAACATTGAATAAGTGACAGAATGGGGTGTTTAATTTTCCTCTGAGGCCCATGAATAAGTTGCATACAAGAAGGTAATGACCTCTTAGGTGCCATACTACCCTTGATCCACGATGATGACTAGGGATTGTCAGAAGTCTCATCTGCCCATATGTTCCCAGTGCTATGGCCCTAATGTTCCCAGTGCTGCTCCAGTTGATTGTCATTGTTTTATATAAAAATATTCTGTGAACTACCCTTGCCATCGCCCACATTACACGGACTATACTCCTTCAGGAGACTATTACATTGCTTGTTATCTTTTTTTGTTTATTTTCTTTCTTTTTTGTTTTCATTTTCTTTGCACTACCTTCTTCCTCCTGTGGAATCACAGACTCTGTGCCCAGAACTCAGAGGTAGGCCACAGTTGCTATATTTGAAAAAAAGCAAGATGGAAAAGACTAGAAACCGACAGTTCCCCCCCATATACTACCAATACATTATGTAGGAATCTGTGTGTTGCAATATATTTGAAGTAAAATGTTATTGCTTCTACTCTCAATGGTACCATTTTGCTATCAATATGACCTTTACCTCCCTAAGCCTCAGTTTCCTACAACACTTCTGCCTCAGCAGAATCCCCTTTCTGGCATCCCTGATGACAGAACTGACAGAAACTACTGGAGAAGGAATTCAGTATTAGACAAACTAATATGGGAAGTCCAGAGGACTGACCCCTTTCTTATTTCCCTCAAGGTCATCTTCATCAGCAAAATACCAGCCCTCCCTGGCACAAGGGAAAATTGCATTTCTCACCTGGGACACCAGGTGTCGCCAGTGCTCAGCACCTTGGGATATATCATCTCACAGGCAAGCTTCATGACTCCAGAAGCCTTTGTTCAAAACCACAGCCCACAAACCCATGAACATTTTTTTATTTTGATCAGTCAGAGAGACAACATGAGTTCAAAGCAGACATACTTAGTGAAAAAGATACTGAGGAAAGTATCAACAAATAGACTCCCTCCCCCACCCATAAACTTGGGGCATCCTCACAGTTATACAAACTTTCAGTACAAAGAGATGTATCCAAAGGGGAATGAAGGAGAATGAGGGGATGCATATCTACTTCATGACTAGGAAACACACAGGGAACATATGTTGCCAGAGTACACATGTAGAGGATTAATTCATACCTTAAACACTACAGAGCTGTCAATGTCTTCTGGTGATATCACAGCATTCAGCCCACTGGGCGTGGCCTCCTCCCACCACTGGTCTGACGTGGTACATAATCTCTGCCCAGGGTGTTGTCATGGCTAGAGAGGTGAGCCTGTCCTCAAGGACTCTCTGCTGAGTGTTGTTCCCTGCTAATCTCATCCGGCTGTTGCTTGGGGGTGTCCTGGTCATTGCCAGGCACGGTTCCACTGGGCACGAGATTATAGAGCTTTCTTTTCCTTATACTTTCTAGCTTCAGCTAGTGTCCTTAGCTGAAGTGTTATCAGACAGACAGAAAAAGAGAGAAGGGGGAGAGAGAGCAGGCTCTGCTTTATTATTATTGTTTCTTTAAAGCCCAGAAGCCTAAACCACATCTCTTTTAGAACAACTACTTTTTGCTGTGCATAGAAAAGCCAGTTAGTCAGAGACCTGACCTCTGCAAAAGGAGAACCTTCATCCTAGGACCAGGCTTTTGGAACTCCAGAGCAGGCAGTTACCTAGTACCTATAGACTCTAAATTTTTCTTTTAATCTTCACTTCCTCCTCACTAAAAGTCATGTCTCTGACCAAAGTCTCCTCATGACTAAGATTATAAAGTCTTTGTCATTCCCTACTTAAAGCCAAATTGTGAAACTATGCCAGGTCAAGAACTGAAGCAAGATGGTGGAGTAGGAGGAGGCAGCATAGCACATCTCTCCACAAGTATTCCAGCAAAGATCTAATAAGAATGCTAGACTGAATGGGAAATCAAAGGGGAAACCATAGCAGGGTTATCTTGCCAGCACAAAAGCAAAAATTCAACAGACAAATTGCCAGGATGGGAACTGTAGAATCACAGATTCTGTGCCTAGAACTCAGAGGTAGGCCATAGTTGATTATAGATTCAGCGCTGGACTAAGATCCACAAGTTGAGGTCTCTTAGATGGGCCAGGAAATTCTACTCAGTATCTAGAACTAGGAGCTAGGTCAGAACCATGGAGACACTTGGACTTGATCACAGACTGAGACTTGACTCAGTTCAAGACCCATACCAGCAGTGCAAGGGTCTCCCAGAGAGGGTTTGAACTTCTACTCAGTGTTCAGAGCTCCAAGTAAGGCCACCAGCATAAGGTCCTCCAGCATTCATCATATACTGAGCACCCTGACCAGGATAACATGCTAAGGGAATATCTCAGAGAAGCTTAAAATCACAGATTCTGTCCCAAGGATTCTCAGATAGATTGACAAGGCAGAGGTACCCAGAGCAAATCACAGGAAGAATAAGTAAACAAAAAAGAGAGATTTATATTGATGCCCAAGACAAACACCTAGAGGAGAAGAATATTTCCAAAACATTTATAAGCAAAGCCCCACAAGAACAATTAGCATTTCTAAAAGAAATGATGCAAGGCTTCTTTAAAAGAGTTTAAAAAATTATATTATAAATGAAATGAGAGTCATAGAAGAAATAACTGACAAAACCTAGCTGTGTGACCTTGGGCAAGTCACTTAACCCCAATTGCCCTCCAAAAAAAGGTGAAGAAATAACTGGAAAAGAAAGGACAGCTACGAAAGAAAGACTTGAAAAGAGAAGCAATACTTTGAAATAGAGGTACAAAAATCTTACTTAAGTAACAAACACCCTGAAAATTAGAATGGACCAAGTAGATATTAATGACTCCATGACCCTACAAGAAATATTAAAATAAAGTCAAGAGATCTTTAAAAATAGAAGAAAATATGAAGTATTTCATACTAAAGGCAACTGATCTACAAAATATAACAAGAAGACATGATTTAAGAATCATTAAACTATCCAAAAACCACAACCAAAATAAAATCCTATGAGTCATATCTTTAAAAATCATGGGGGGAGAAACTGCCCAGATTTCTTACAAACAGAGAGCAAGTTGAAAATAGAAAGATTCCACTGGTCAACTCTGGGGGGAAAAATCCTAATATGAATACCACTAGCAATGTCACAGCCAAAATGCAGAGCTTCTAGGTAAAAGACAAAGTACTGGAAACAAGCAGAAAGAATGAATTCAAACAAACGAACAAATGAATGAATGACCATAAACAAAAAAAAAAACAAATAAATAAATAAAAAGTATGAATTCAGGCACCAAAGAACCAGTCCAGATTACATAAGATTTAGCAGCTACCACTAAACAAACAAACAAAAAAAGCAGAGAACATGGAATACAATATTTAAAAGGCAAAATATATAGGCTTAAAAATAAAAATTACTTATCCAGGCTGCGTCCCTGGGAGTCCCCGGCCCCTCCACCCATCATTCCGTCCCTCAGCTTCTCCGTCAGTCAGCTTCTCCGCCCATCATGGCCGACAAGGAAGCAGCCTTTGATGATGCTGTAGAAGAACATGTGATTAATGAAGAGTATAAAATATGGAAAAAAATACTCCTTTTCTCTATGACTTAGTGATGATCCATGCCCTAGAGTGGCCCAGCCTGACAGCACAGTGGCTTCCAGATGTAACCAGACCTGAAGGGAAAGATTTCAGCATTCATCGACTTGTCCTGGGAACGCACACATCAGATAAACAGAACCATCTTGTGATAGCCAGCGTGCAGCTCCCCAATGATGATGCTCAGTTTGATGCCTCTCACTACAACAGTGAGAAAGGAGAATTTGGAGGCTTTGGCTCAGTTAGTGAGAAAATTGAAATTGAAATCAAGATTAACCATGAAGGTGAAGTGAATAGGGCCCGCTATATGCCCCAAAATCCTTGCATCATTGCAACAAAGACTCCATCCAGTGATGTTCTTGTTTTCGACTACACCAAGCACCCTTCAAGACCAGACCCTTCTGGGGAGTGTAACCCAGACTTGCATCTCTGTGGACATCAAAAGGAGGGCTATGGACTATCTTGGAACCCAAATCTCAGTGGACACTTGCTTAGTGCATCAGATGACCATACTATCTGCTTGTGGGACATCAGTGCAGTACCAAAGGAAGGTAAAGTAGTAGATGCAAAGATCATATTCACAGGACACACAGCAGTAGTTGAAGATGTTTCTTGGCACCTGCTCCATGAATCTCTCTTTGGATCAGTTGCTGATGATCAGAAGCTTATGATTTGGGACACACGATCAAATAATACTTCTAAACCAAGCCACTCAGTGGATGCCCGCACTGCCGAAATAAATTGTCTCTCTTTCAATCCTTATAGTGAGTTCATTCTTGCCACAGGATCAGCTGATAAGACAGTTGCATTGTGGGATCTTAGAAATCTGAAACTGAAATTGCATTCCTCTGAGTCACATAAGGATGAAATATTCCAGGTTCAGTGGTCTCTCCACAATGAAACTATTTTGGCTTCCAGTGGCACTGACCACAGGTTGAATGTCTGGGACTTGAGTAAAATTGGAGAAGAGCAGTCACCTGAAGATGCAGAAGATGGACCACCAGAATTATTGTTTATTCATGGTGGTCACACTGCCAAGATATCAGATTTCTCCTGGAACCTCAATGAACCTTGGGTTATTTGTTCTGTATCAGAAGACAATATCATGCAAGTCTGGCAGATGGCTGAAAACATATACAATGATGAAGACCCTGAAGGAAGGGTGGATCCAGAGGGACAGGGGTCCTAGACATGTCTGCACTGGTGCTGATTTTTAGACTCCCCTTTCTTCCCAACCTGAGATTGATAACACTGGTTTTGAGACAGACTTTTTTTGTCCAGACATTCTTCTATAGGTACCTGTTAACCCAGAGAGTGAATGATTTCTGACTATTAACTATGGGGGGAGAGAAGGGGGACTTGACTCAGCAGAGCCACAGACCCATATTTAATTTTTTTTCCAAGAACTTTTTATGAGCAAATCCAGCTCTAAAATCTGATTTAGCTGCAGGAAGTGGACCATGAGTGTTTTGTTTTTCTTCCTTTGCTATAACTGCAAGTTTTTCAGGCTAATTTGAGTAAAATTAGAATGGGGTAGGATTTATATCCAAGTGAGGAGTCTGAGCCACTGAGGTATTAGCATTGTAAGACGTCTGAACTGTTTGCCTTGTTTATAGAGATTCGAAGACTAAAATTGGCATGGCTTACCTTCTAGGGTACAGATCATCCCTATTGTAGACTGGCCTACCCCGGATGGTTTCCTCTGCAACCAGTCAAAATTTCTTAATAAATTTTTGTTGTTTTATTTAATTTTTTTTCTTCCTTGGTGACTGTTTACTCCCTCCTTTCACTTCTCATCTAGTGAGGGACAAACAGCCATGTGAAATGTTGTAGCTGTACCTGCAAAGTATCTTTGTTCATCTTATATAGTTTTCCTCTCTAGTATATTTCTTGAGGTATGTTTTCATATTATTTCTTTCCTTTCTGTGAATTTTTTTTTAACTTGGGACTACCAGGTTATAAAGAAGGTGTGTGTTTTTACCTGACAGATATACTACTGGCAAACTACCCAGTAATCTGGAAACAGAGCATTTGGTGGCTGACAAGGGTTTTAAAATTCTGGATGGCTTCTTTTCTTCCTTTATCCTTTCTTTTAAAAAAATGTTTTCCAACAAACCCCACACAAATGGAATTAATCCTTGACCACTCGTTTTATATGATGTCCTTTGGGGTAACTTGTCCAACCAGCAGCCTGTTACTGTTCATGACTAATTGTAAGTGCTTATGATGGAATAAATTGTTTTTCTACATAAAAAAAAAAAATTCCTTATCCAGAAAAATCTGGGTATAATTCAACAGGAGAAAAAATTCCAAGAATTTCTAATAATGTTTTAAAAACCTTAAACTGCATAGAAATATTAAAAGCCTAAAGAGGTAGAACACAAATGGGCAAACAAAAATGACTCCTTAAAGATGAAGTATTTGCATTCTAATTAAGGAGAGGACGATACAAGAGTTCCCCAAGAACCATAATGTGATCAGTGGTCATAAAAAAAGTCAAATGAAATGAAGGCCCCTGGCATGAGTAGGCATACTGCTGATCTCAGTCTCTTCATTTTTTTCTGGGATGCTCAAGTCCTCAGGAGGGGCCTTCTTTGGGGACAGAATAAGGTATTCTGGGGTCCAGGGATAGCAAAGAAGAGTAGTCTGGTTATTCAGTGCTGGTATCTTGGCAGCAGGTAGCAGGAGGTAGCTAGGAGTCAGGAAGTGACTGTGTTGATTAGCAATGAGGATGGCTTGTCTGGGCCCTATCTTCTGAGAGTGATGGTTATACACAACTCACCTCATACTGAGGGTTCAGGCAGGATGTGTTTAGGGGAAGTGGGGGCACCATTCAGGGAAGGAAGTGATTAGGTAGGAGAAATATTATCTCAAAATCAAACTTACAGTTTTTGCTGCTCAAACTCTTGAATTAATCACCATGTTTGGAAGGAACCTGAGAAGTTGTAATGTCTTTTTTTTATACTTCTAAATAAGACTATACCATTCCTATTGTGGACAAATGGATAAAGGACATCCAGAATGTGTCTAAAACTCACTAACAGACAGCTAGGTAGAGTAGTGGATAGAGCATTGGACTTGTGGTCAGGAAGAAAAATTTGAATCTTCTCTCAAACACTAAGTTCTTATAGCACAATAGTATTCCATTACATTCATATACCACATCTTGTTACCTTTTTTTTTGGAGGGGTGGAAGGCAAGGTAATTAAAGTTAAGTGACTTGCCCAAGGTCACACAGCTGCTATGCAAAGTATCTGAGGTCACATTTGAACTCAGGTCCTCTTGACTCCAGGGCCAGTGCTCTATTCACTGCACCACCTAGCCGCCCCTGAGCCTTAGTTGCCAAATCTTTTCAATTCTTCCTCCATGATATATCTCTCATTGTTTCTCTCTGGTCATGTGATGATCACCTCAGTTTATATCCTTGTCACTTTTCATCTTGACTGTTGCAGTAACTTCCTAATTGGTTTTCTTGCCTCCAGACTCTTCCCTTTCTAATCCACCTGCTATGAAAGCTGCCAAAATGAGTTTTCTAAAGCACACATCTGATCCATTTTCTAAAACATATACATATTCCCCTGCCTACTAACATCACATTGGATTCTCCATCTCCCATACTATCTGCAGACAGCTGGTATTAATGAATGCTGGAATAAACTCTTGAAACAACAGATCTCTCACCATGCACCTGCTTATTGGGGTTGGGTTTCACATCTCCCCAGGAGCAGTGACTCTAACAAATTGGGGATATCCTAGGAAGGGGTATCTGGTCCAATAGTTCTTGGATCCAGCTTCTAGGACAACTTTTAGATGTATTTCTGATTGAACACCTCTAAACCTTCTTTATTCTTTTTTTTTTCTTTTTGGAAGGGGGGAAGGCAGGGCAATTGGGGTTTAAGTAACTTGCCCAAGGTCACACAGCTAGTTGCTAAGCGTCTGAGGCTGCATTTGAACTCAGGTCCTCCTGACTCCAGGGCCAGTGCTCTACTCACTGCGCCACCTAGCTGCCCCAATCTTCTTTATTCTATTCCCTCTGCAGAGTAATATGGGCCTTGTGTTTGTCCTGCATTTTCAAAGAGGACCATGACATCAGGGAGATGATGACATGACTTGTAGTTGACTGATTTGAGGGAGGACTGTGCAAGGTCACCAGTCTCACTTTCTCCTCTAGAGCCATCTGTGTCCAGTGGCCAGATATTCATGAGGAGGACTGGAGATGACCCAGACACTTAACACAAAATACTAGCCATGCGACCTTGGGGAAGTCACTTAACCCCAATTGCCCTACCTTCCCCCCTCCAAAAAAAAGCAAGAAAAAAAAAGGAATCACATGAGATTACAAAATATACATAAAGTACTTTCCAAACAAGAATAAGCTAGATTTGCTTCTTATGACTTTATATAGTAGAACACCCATTCTTGGTTATTTCTCTAATTTGCACTCACATTCAAAGATTGGGTCCCAGAGTGTAGCTGTTACCTTGAATTCTAACTCTAGGGATCTATACTTCTAGCAAGATAGCTCGAGTCCCCAACCAGTGTGCTTCCCATTAACAGGAGTGACAGTGGACACAATTAACGCTTAGCAAAGATGTTTACTCAGGTAGCATAGCAAGAATAGTTCCTGCAATACATTTCCTCCCATAAACCTTGGGTATACTCTCCAATAAGCGCACATCCAAGGGAAAAGTGGATTCAAATATAGAGCACAATCATAGTGAGAATTAGTATAGGATATAAAACAAAGATAATTGCCATGGGCTGCTCCATGTCCAGCACTTAAGCATGATCAGAGATGTGAATATAAAATAACCAGACCATGTGGGTAGTTCGAGGAAGAACTATGAACTCCATTTAATGATTCTTTGAACAAAGTTTTTAAAGATCAAGCAGACAAAGATTCAAGTACTCTTAACAATAGCTTAGTCTGTCATATCCTGGAATATTCTTGATATTATCATAGTCTGTCATATCTTGGAAGTAGCTCAGATAAGGCTTTGTTATCTAGGCGCCAAAAAGTCTTAGGAAAAGTCAATTAACTCCTATCAAATGCATTGACATTACAAAGGATGCTCTGGAGAGCAGGCTTCAAAGCCAGAAGCCAAAGCCACAATCATCAAGGACATCTACATAGGAACTGACCTCCAAGAATCAAATATTTCGGCTCTCGACAGACAATTACACTTAGGATTTAAGAGAAAGGCAACTCACAATTCATGATATTGTAGGGCCAAAAAACCCTTTCTCTCCTCATAGAGTCCTAACACAGCTCCCTTTAAGTTCAATATCTCTGCTAGACATGTTGCTCAGCTTGGCTCTCATAGTCTACTCATGCACAGATCAACTCTCCACTGCTGCTCTGCTACACTGCTTTCTCCTATATCTGTGTCTCTGTGGAGGATGTGCCTCTTCTCCCCAACTAAATACAGCATCTCCTACTTGTCCAGTAGAGCTCATGGCAGATTTGGGAGACAGGAAGAAGAAAGAAATTCCTGCTTTCCACCCCTTAGGGGTCACCTCAACAAGAAGCTCCTAGCTTACACTCTTCCTCTTTCAAACTCATCCAAGGTTTAGTTATGTAAAGCCTCTAGAAGAATGGCTCATTTATTCACCAATCACTGTTCCTTTCTTAACTTAGTCAAAAAGGTGTTTCTACAGTAAAGAGAGAAGCAGAGTTGCATTTCTTACAACTAGTTTAACACCCCATTATCACCTTGTTGACACCTGACATTCTTGGCCTTCTGTGACCATATCAAAATCACAGTTTTTATTGTCAATCACCCACTCAGGGAAATGTTTGCCATCCCCAGCAAATCAACTGAGGTGATCTTTGTCAAAGTTCAATTGATACAGTTCACAAATAATATGGAAATTAATATTCTTACAAGGATAAAGGCCATACTTTGATGGGCCTGGCAAATATACTCACTTCCAAAGTCATGGTTATACATTTTTAACAAACAAATTATTTTGTAAAGTTTTTATAGATTGCCACTTGTCTTGGTGCTTATAAATGTGTGTGGGAGTGTGACCTCCAAATTTTAATCCAATGTGCAACAAAAGGACACTGAGGCACACCAAGCATTTTCAATTTATTAGGGACCCTGAGGAGTCTCCCTAATTAATTGGGTCCAAGATCTTCCTCCCTATTAAGGATGCCCTCCCCTTGTATACATGTGGAAGAGCGCTAAAAAGAGAATGAGATGGTACAATTTTATGATTGGTTAACACAGGGAAGGGGCATTATTGTTTGAAGGGCCTGTCCATAACCACTTTGTCAGCAGGCTTTTGAGTCATTAACTACAAATTATTCCCAATAAAGTCATTCCACTTGCTACCCCTGTAAAAGTTTTCATAGGAAATCAAACATTTGGTGTTTTGGTCAGTGTTAACCTAGGAAATAAGGAAGCTGTGGATGAAAGGAAAGGTCCCAAGGGAACAATGACAGTGAGCCATAGGGGTGAGGAGCATTGCTGCTCTAACAAATCATAACAGACAGTCATATAGTCATATGACTTTATCCTATAATCTACAATGTTATCACAAGTATCAATATCACTAATGCATAAGAGGTTCTTTGGTCCTAACAGATATAACTCTTATCCTAACAGCATTAACATACATAACTAATTTAATCTTAATCCTATTCTGCTAATCCACCAATATAACCACTGATATCTGCCAAAGCACAATAAATGGTATTCCCCACACTGGTGGGGACTCATGAGCTATCTTGCTAGAAGTGTAGATTCCTAGTGTTAGAATTCAAGGTAACAGCTACACTCTGAGACCCAATCTTTGAATGTGAGTGCAAATTAGAGAAATAACCAAGAATGGGTGCTCTACCATATAAAGTCATAATATTAATTAATTAGAGTTAGAGGCATCAAAATTTGGCGTTGGGGAATCAAACTTTCTTCCCCAGAAGGAAAGCCCTAGGAAATTCTTTGATCTGAGTGTTTTTTAGATTGACAGCCTAATCCCTATAGCATTATTAGAATATGGGGAAGGAAGGAAGGGAGTGAGGGATGAAAGAGGAAGAGAGGAAGGAAGAAAAATGAATTTCTTTATGGAAAGACCAAACATTATGATTTTATAAACTCACCAATGTGAGTTACATTGGTAAGACTAGCCAACGAGAGCCCAGTCTTGGAAGTATGTAGCTGTTTGGTGAGCCTTAGGCTTACAAAGTATTCCATATGTAATATAGTTTTACTCTTCCCAGAATCATTTCCCTGAAATTTGGTAACAGAAATATGTGTTTACAAGTCAGGCAGATTATCCAGAGCTCCTGAGGTTCTTGCGGTCTTACCCACAGTCTTGCATGGAATTCAGAAAAGAAACCAACAGAGAGGCTACAAGAGACATGTTACGTGGAGCTGACAGAGGCTCAGATCAGGACATCCCCAGGACTCCGTTCTATTTCATTCAAGGGTAGATAAGAGTGGTGGAGACAACTGAATCAGGAACTGATGGAATATGGGACTCAGTTGGTAATAAAGTGATAATCATGAGGAACAAGACAATGATTTACAGGTCCTGGGTCCAGCTCAACTAATATATTTATATCTCCTTCTCTGTCCATCTGGGAAGAAGATATTTTCACCATTTTCCTATAAATCCCTTCATTTCTGCTTTTGTCCCTGAAACTCCTTGCTTGCTAAACTGAGCTACCAGTACTCCTAAGAGAGGCAAGAGTTTGGGTTTCTCTAACTATTTACTTTCATATCTATCCTGTTTAAACCACTGCTATAATTTATACTGATGGCCATCGATCTTCAGGCTGCTTGGTTATTAACAGAGAACAGAGAAGTGGGATCCCATTTCTTAAATGGACAGAATACTGTTTTCCTCCCAGCACCACAGAAAAAGAAGAGCCCACAGTGCTGCCCACCTCTGCTTCTTCCCCACTCAGAAGCTTCAGGGGCATTCAGTGGAAGCACTCAGTAGCTCTGGGGACCAGAGGAGAGCCCAGGATGACCAAGGCTGCTGCCCTTGATTTCTCCTCCTCCGCCTGAGCTTTCCAGACCTTCTTGAAACCAATCCCTGCTGGAGATGTTTTATTGTCTGAGACTTTGCAGAAAAAAGAAAAAAAGATGAAGGGAGGAAGATGTTTTGTGGTAATTATGCTATTTTTTAATTTTTAGAATTCATGTCAGTTTTTACTGTGGGACAGTTGTTAATGTTTCATCAAGGTAACAATTTCTTTGCTGAGTTCAGGTGACTGAGGAAGAGCACACATCCACTTGGGAAATGAAACCATGAAATACTCTTTAACCTAACTTTTTATATAATGTCTAAGTTCTTGTAACTTTGCACACACGATTCTGTGTTGAGTTGAATTGTAACTGCTTTTTATAATTGGAAAGAGTGATTATTGAACTTTAAAACTTTTATTCTAAAAAAAAAAAGAGAGGGGCCCAGAGGCAAAAAGAAATAAAGAATATTTTTTATTTTATTGCTGTGCCTTTCCAAAGTGCACATGCATACAAATTTGAACCCTAGATTTACTCTATTTCGCTTTCTATGAAACTGAGCTGGTAAGAAAAGACAAGGGAAAAGCTGAGGAAAGGCCTATACTGTGGAGGAGGAGGAGAGATTTCTGGGATGCAAATGTATTCACAACTAGAGGGTTTCTTTCACTCTGGTGCCAACTTGAACAGAGCTATAGATAGCAAGTTGTCAGTGCTTGGAGTTGGAAGACTCCTGATCTTGCTCATACCCTCCCCTAGTGCTTAGAGATAGGTTTTGCTTTTTCTTAAATTTCCTTTCTGTACCCTTATATCCAGATTTACCCATCTTTATCAAAAACAAACTGGTGTGTTTTTCTTTTTTCTTTTTTTTTTTACTATATCTTTAAAACTCCCAGAAACTTCACATTGCTTATTCAGAAAGGATTTAAAAAATCAGGAAGATTTAATCTGTGCATTCGTGCTGTCCAGACTGGTCAAGAGTGTGAACTCAATTCACCCTGGATATCTTTTCTGCTCCTCTTCCATTCTACTCTTTACTATAGCTAGTATATGACTCTGTGTATGTGTGTGTGTGTGTGTGTGTGTGTGTGTGTGTGTGTGTGTGTGTG
>CM053586.1:242127815-242156776 GCA_028646515.1 Pseudochirops corinnae | reverse complement strand
TAACTCCCAGGCTCCTAACTGGTCCTCCTTCCTCAAATCTCTCCTTATTCTAATGAGTTCCTGATATATGAGTGATGGAGACAACTGGATCAGGAACTGATGGAATATGGGATTGAAATATTCTAATTCTATCCTATGAACCCTTGATTTTCCCCTAAGCACAAATATGACCATGTTAATACACTACTAAATCAACTTCAGTGGCTCCCTAATTAGCACTAGAATAAACTACAAATCCCTCTATTTAGCTTTACAACCTAGTCCCAACCTAACATTCTAATCTTATATACATTACTCTCCTTTCTCCACTCTTTAATTAAGTCAAACTGTCTTCTCTCTGCTCTTCTGGTACTTCATCTCTGATTTCAGTGCTTTTGAACTGGCTGTCCCAGATGTCTAGCTTCTACTTCATAGAATTCCTGTATTTTTTCAAGGTGCAGGACAAACACCATCTTCTACATGAAGACTTTCCTTATTCCCCCCACCTGTTAATTCTCTCCCTCCATAATACCTTGAATTTAACTACTTTGGATTTATTAATATTTATGCCCTTTATATTTATTTTGTATAACAATATGGGTATTTGCTTTTTTTCCCATTAGAATGCATTTTTTCATATTTCTTTTGCTTCCTAAATTTTCATTTCAAAATGTCTATTCAGTTCTAGTCTTTTCTTTAGGAATACTTACAAATATATTTAGTTAAAAATCCATTTTTTTTCTTCTGTAGGATTATACTTAACTTTACCAGTTATTCTTGGCTGTAAACCTTTATTTTTTGCCTTTTGAAATATTGTGTTCCAAGCTCTCACATCCTTGAAACTAGTAGTTGTCAAATCTTGTATGATCCTTCCTGTGGCTCATTGGTATTTGGATTTCTACTTTTAGGTTACTTGTAGAACTTTTTCTTTGACCTGGATTCTTTAAATTTTGGCTATGATGTTTCTGGGAGTTTTTATTTTAGGATTTCTTTCTGTATGTAACAGATTCTTTCCATTTTTAATTTGCCCTCTAGTTCTAACACTTGTCATTTATGATTTCTTGAAATATGGTATGGGGGGCGGGGCGGTGTAATTTGGCCATGATTTTCAAATAGTCCAGTAATTCTTAGGTTATCTCTCCTTGACCTATTTTCCAGGTCAAGTTTTGAGATAATATTTCTTACATTTTACTCTGTTTTTATTAATTTTGAGAGGTTTCTTCATATTTCTTATCTTAATATTTCTTTTCTCACTGAGTTATTTGGTTTTTGCTTGATTCATTTTGGCATTCAGTTCTTAGGTAAGGCTTTTCTTCATCTCTTCTAAGATGTCAGTTTTCCTTGCCATTCTTTCCTCCCTAGTAATTCTTTTTTTTTTTTTTTTTGTACCTCTTTCAGGTACTCTTGTAGTACTTGTGACCAGGATTTTTTTTCCCCTAAAGATTTAATTCAACTTGTTGTGAGGTCTCTCTTTTCCTCAAGGTTTATACCCTGAGCATGAAGTTTTTCAATTCTTAAGCCAGTTTCTAATTCCTGATTTGTTTCATTGAAAACTATGATTGACCATAAAAGCTTCTGATTCATGCCTGACCATCTTTGTGGCATAATGAATAGGGGTTAGAGTTAGAGTTAGGAAGATTAAATCTTAATCCTGCCTCTGACACCTCCTACCAGAGTGACCCTGGACACCAAATCTCTCTGAGCCTAAGTTTCCTCCTGTGTAAAGTGAGGATAATAATAGCATCTACTCACAGGATTGTTGTGTTCAATAAATGAGATAATAGATGTGAAGTGTTCTGCAAACTTAAAGCCCTCTATAAAAGCTAGCTGCTATTGGGTGCAAAGGAGACTGCAGTGGAGGAATTTACCAAACTGAACAAGATAGAGATTTCTGTCTTAGTCCAAAATGCTGGGCTATTTGTTTGTTTGTTTTTCCATTCCTTACCTGGGGGCTGAGTTGAATGAAAGAGAATTTTATGGTTTTGATTTTATTAATAAATCATAATTACCTAAATTACTGTTGTTTAGTTGTTTTCAGTCATGTCCACCTCTTTGTGATCCCATTTGGGCTTTTCTTGGCAAAGATCCTGGAGTGGTTTGCCATTTCCTTCTCTAGTTCATTTTACAGAAGAGAAAACTGAAGCAAAGAGAGTTAAGTGACTTGCACAGGGTCACATAGCTAGTAAGTGTCTGAGGCTGAATTTGAATTCAGGTCTTTCTGAGGCCAGGTGCTCTATCTAGCTGATCCAACTTCTTAAATATCACAGATAAATGAATCACATGACTAGAGACTATTTACTCTTAGTCTATGGATTTATGAGTAAACAAGTTTTAAATATGTGTGTGGTACAGGGACCCCAAAAATTCTTTATCCAAGAAAAATCAAAAGTCAGAGGTATCTTGAGGAAGGAACAGGAAGTTTTACTCTCTTCCCCTGCAGGAAAAGGGCGGTCCTCTCCATGGCAGGGATCAAGGAGAAGAAGCATGTTACAAAAGACAGAACAAGGAATTTATACCCTAATGCAGTCAAACCCCCTTCTCCCCTTCCTCTACCCCTCTATTCCCTCCCCTGGCTGTCCCTTCTCCCATTGGCTGGGAGGTGGGCTCTCAGTCTTGGCTCAAAATCTAACCCAATGGCAGATAACAAAGAAACCTGCCACTATCTCCTATTGGTTGGGAGGTAGGACAGGAAGCCAAGGTATCATCCATGTCTTTATTTGGTAAACACCAGAGCAAGGGAGGGGAAAAGGTCACAAGCAAGGGTGGAGGTCAAAAATTCCTGAAAGAGGCCTAATGCTGATGACAGCAAGGAAAGGGGGGAAAGGTCCTAGGTTGTTATAAGCCCAGGACTCAAGTCTGTTCAGTCTTAGAAAAGTGTCTCTGGTTTTCAAATAGTTTGTCTCCCTTCTCATTCTGAGGAGTCTTCACAGAGGGTGCAGAGAGTGTACCTCACTCAAGTGGTTTAGAGTTCCAGGCATTTCACTCAAGTGAATGGCATCAGTAATTCCTAGTGGGCTCAAGAAAGAGGGAGAATTAGAAGGGTAGACCAAGGGAAGACATGGTATGGGGAAAGTGCCCATGCATTGGGGAAAAAAATTCCAAAGGGAGGGGACAATTTCCCCACTTATACAGCCAAATTCTACCTCAAGATGTAATTTGCTGGTTGCATTAGGAAGAAGAAATTAAAAAGATAGGGCCTTCAGACCCTCTGAAGAGCTGATTGGGTCAGATATAGTATCTTATCCCTGGATGTGTTTCCCTGAGTGTCTCCCTGTATTGTGTGTTCCTGGAATAATCTTGTTTGTCATACTCTGTGAAAATCAGCCCAAGCTCTTAGACACCATTAATACCAATGAATTTGAGGAACGATGATTCAATGTCCAAACTTCATGACTTTGATAATACCTTCCAAACTTACTAGGCATGTCTATGTTAAAGGTTGAGATCCTTTAACAAAAATCTGAAAATCGTCGGATTCCAAGATCACCACCATTCAAATTCATACTTGTTGATGTTATTTGCCTTTCATTATCAGAGGACCAATGATAAGGGGCTGATTTGCAAGTAAATTGGGTTTAAGTGAGGCAGGGCAATGCAAAGTCACCAGCCTCACTCTCTTCTCTGCAACCATCTGGCAAGATATAGATCAGGACTATCGAAGAAGGCCCCTCTTGCAATGGGAGACTTTGGCCTTTTTAAGAAGCTAAGGTCTTTCTGAGATCTTGGTCTGTCTGAGGCAAAGCCCATTTAGTAATTAAGGCTGGGTAAGAAGTGAGGTAAAGAATGGCCTCTTAGTTTAAAAAAATTAATCTGGAAGGGGAAGATCCTTAGGGTTTCTGGCCAAAACAGAAACAATGGCTATTTCAATTACAAAAACCAAAAGCACAAGTTCAGGGACTGTTTAAGACTTTGATACCTTCACACACTTCCCTCAAACAACAGGGAGAAAAAAACCTCCTCCCAGTGCCTATCAAAGTAACTGGGAGGTGAGATCAGATTGGCTTTAGTCATTCTTGGGGCTGTGTGACAGAAGAGGTATATACAATACCTCCTCAGTGGAATCTGAGCTGACAGAGGAATTGGACTTAGGGATCCAACTGTATTATCTTCACCTACCATAGATAGAGAGAAGTAAGTTTTGCTTGTTGAGTGATCCCTTAGGAAATTGGATTCAATACTATTGTTCTATAAGAAATGATAAGCAGGCAGACTTCAGAAAAACTTGGAAAGACTTGCATGAACTGATGCTAAGTGAAGGGAGCAGAACCAGGATAACACTGTACACAGTAACAGCAACACTGTGAGATGACCAGCTCTGATAGACTTAGCTCTTCTCAGCAATACAATGATCTAAGATAATTCCAAAAGACTCATGATGGAAAATCTTATCCATATCCAGAGAAAGAACTATGGAGTCTGAATGAAGATCAAAGCATTCCATTTTTTTTTTCTTTCTCTTGGTTTTTCCCTTTTATTCTGATTCTTCTTTCACAACTTGACTAATGTAGAAATATGCTTAATATGATTTTAAGTGTACAATCTATATCAGATTACATGATGTCTTGGGGGTGGGGGAGGAGAGGGAAGGAGAAAAAATCTGGAACTTAAAATCTTATGAAAATGAATGTTGAAAACTATCTTCACATGTAATTGGGAAAAATAAAATGCTATTAAGAAAAAAAGAAAAGAAAATAGGATTGAAACTTCATAGTATCCATTATCATCAAGGGAGAGATTCTCAATGCTCCCAGATGTCATATTAGGCATACAGACCCTCTACTTATATCTGTCCTGAGAACTAATCCATGTTGGAGTCATTATCTCCAGGTTTGAAGAAGAATACAATCTGTTGCTTTTCCTCAGGACCCAAACTCCATGTGACATTTTGGATCTTAAGTCCTAAGTCTTTGCATTCAAGTGAAACAGGATGGAACCTCCCTGGAAGCCATGGGTGCAAATACCTGGGATGATGGGAAACAGGGAACACGAATCAGCACTATTTGCTCACCTAAAACGGATCTTTTGTATGTTTTCCTTCCCCATTACATTGGAAGCTTCTTGAAACCAGAGACTGCCTTTCTTTTTTTTTTTTTTTTTTAAATTGTAGCCTCAGCACTTAGCGCCATACCTAGGAATTCAGTCATTTTTCAGTCAGGTCTGACTCTTCATGACTCCACTTGGGGTTTTCTTGGCAGAGATACTGCAGTGGTTTGCCATTTCCTTCTCCAGCTCATTTTACAGGTGAGGAAACTGAAGCAAACAGGGTGAAGTGACTTGCCCAAGGTCATACAGCTAATAAGTGTCTGAGGCCAAATTTGAACTCAGGAAGATGAGTCTTCCTGACTCCAGGCCCAGCACTCTATCTACTTTAGCTGCCCTGCCTGGCATGTAGGAGGCACCTAATAAGCATTTATTCATTGATTGACTGACCACAGTATCTCAGACTCCTTCATTCAGAAAGAACCTGGTCTTCTGGTTCATTCCTCTGTATGTGAGCAGCATTGGTGAAAATCAGTCCTGCCACCCTCAATCTTGTCTAGCAGAAATGCAGCCCTCTACAGTGGTGGCTGATCCTGATATACTCAAAACTTTATGGATTATCAGGAATCTTTGTGTAATATTTGACTGCCTTGACTCTCATTGCCTGAAGGCCAGGTGTGTTACATATAACCTCTCCCCCAAGATGCTCCACTACCCTTTTTGGTGATTGGAGGGTAGGGATGTAGGGTCTCTGCCAATCGCTCCAGTCTCTACTGATAAGTGTTCCTTCAATCACAAAGGTTCCTTCAATCCCCTGCACCCCAGTTCTATTTAGCCACTAAAAGTTGGATTTAATTTTACAAAAGAATATTTATTTAAAAGGTATGATCACAACTATATAAAACTATTCTCCAATATGCCAGAGGTATAATCTTTTACACACATACACACACACACACACACACACACACACACACACACACATACACACACACACCATATCACCTCAGTCTCTGGGGTGGGGAAGTTTATCACAGTTTATCTTAGTACCTATAGAGCCCAATCCCAAGTTCCAAGTCCAAAACCCCTCTTGGTTTCAAATCCCAAGCACACTGGCTTCTTAGGGGTTTCCCTGCTGACTAGCTGCAACATCCCACCTGGATCTTGGTTCCAGTGTGGCCTTCACTTGAACTTCTGGTTCCAATGGGATTTATTGCCAGCACCTCAGACTAAGAAAGACACATAAAACAGAACAGAAAAAGAAACATCCCAATCCACAGTACCTAAAACAAGAAGGAAGGAAAGAATTCTTCCTCCCTTCCTAGTTCAGTTCATGGTGCCAGTGCTGTGTGTGAACTGTGTGTGATCTTTGTCCTCTGGACACAGTAAGAAAGAATGCATGGGAAAGAAAGTGTGTCCCAGTCTGGCAATTCAAAAATATAGCCTGTTCTGCTTACATAGCAAATCAAAGGAGACTATTCAGGGAACACAGAAAAATAAGATGCCTCCATGTTAGGTGATCTGGGCCTAGGCCCAGATCCAAGGCTCCTGATCCAAGGCCTCAAGTTCCCATCACACACTTCCCCCTGTTTGAAATTTGCCATACCTAACAAATACGCAGGGATGAATTTTTTAATACAGTCTTCATCCCAAATTCAGAACAGTGCTCTCAGGAGACATAAGCAATATCCATTCACTTGTTTCCCCTACGTCATACAGTTAAGTCTCAAAACAGTTGGTGTTGTATATATAATCCCACATGTATACACAAAAATCAGAATTATCCCACAAAACAGAGTTTTGCAAATTCAACAAAATAAGAAACATTTTGTAGAGTTTATCAAATATCTCTACTTGCTTAGTCTTAGCCTTCTAAAGCCTTTCTCAACCCATGAATAAAAAGAAACAGCAAAGAAAAATGACTCCCAATAGCCAATGGAAACCGGATCCACACTGAACTTTCCAAACTACATGGATTTTTTTCCCAGAAGGATTTGGGAAGTGGAGGCGAATTGGTGTTACCTCATTCTCAGATGAGAAAACTGCCTGAAGAGAAACTTTTCCAATGATCCTCTCATTACATAAGGTCATTCAACTGGGGTCTGGACCAAAAAAGTGCTCCTTTCTACATGGGGCAACAAAATTTACCAGGAGTCCCACTGCACTCCAGGTGACCCTTAGAGGTCCTGGCAATTTCCTCTGGAACCTTATTCCAAAGGGCCCTTGAAATTCCTGCCATGGATCCTTGCTGCTGCCAGAGTAAACTGATTAATGGCAGACTCATCCGTCAGGACAAGAATGCAACAAGTAACCCCATATAATGTATCTGGGTAGCCTAGTTCAGAGCACTGGATGTGGAGTCAATAAGAACCAAGATCAAATCTGATCTCAGATACTCGCCAGCAGTATGATCCCTTAACCTCTGTCTACCTCAGTTTCCTCATTTGTAAAACAGAGATAATAGGGGTGATAAAGAATAGGACACAACCGAACAACAACAAAAATCCTCAGAGGGTGATTGTGTGTCTCAAATGAGATACTATTTGCAAAGGGCTTAGCATATTGCCTGGAATATAGTAGGTGCTTAATAAATATTTATTCCCATATCTTCCTTTATAGAAGTAGCCAGAGATGTCACCTACAGAAAAAGATGAAAGAATAAGAAAAAGAAATGTCACCTACTCATGGATCTCAGGCACAAACATTCTCACCCTAAAAAATCATTTTGCATTGTAAAGCATTTTGCTCTCACAAAAGACAAGCACTGTAATTCCATTTAAATGCAAAAGGAAGGACACAAACAATATAATCTTGTGATTCCAGATTTATCGCATTTAACTTAGTATCAGTATTTACACACGACTGAGTAATACAGAAGAGAATCAGTTTCAGTCTGTCAGCAACAACAGAACTGACTTCTGAAGAAATGTACACGGGAGGGGGGGGGGGCGGGAATCTACTGTACATTGTAGCCTAAAACTTTTTTTGGTCATATTTCTCCAGGATCTTACAAGTTAGGGTATCTAAAATCTAAAATCCCAGGAAGAAAATCCCTCCAGAGGTTTCCTCAAAAGCCAAGAGTTGAATTTTATCCCAGACTAGGCCCTACATATATCGCTGACATGCTGACCATCACTGCCTGAAGGCTAGGCATATGACATTTCACCCCTTCCCCAGTATTCTTTGGTACTCTTAAAGGAATTGGGGCTATCCAAGTTCTCTGTGATGGCTCTACTTATGATGTTCCTCTGAGTGTAGGGGGTCCCATGTACCCCAATTTTGTTTAACCTCTTACCCATCAGATTGGATTTTACAAAAGAATATTTATTGTAAAATTATATTAAGAAATATCCAAATATCCCCCAACATATGGAACATAATCCTCCCTCTATACCACTTCACTTTCTGGTGAGATGAAGGGGATTAGATTCATAACTTGGCAAAGTTTCTATATATCAAAGTTCCAAGTTCAAAATTCAAAATTCCCCTTAGACCCAAGTCCCAGAACCCTGGCTTCTCAGGGCTTCCCTGCTGGGCTGGCTAACTACATCTTCCCTCCCGGAATCCTGGCTCCATTACATAGGAGAAAACTGAGACCCAAGTTAAATATCTTGCCTGTGGTTAACACAAGAAGTATCAAAGAATTTGAACCCTAGTTCTCTAACTCCTGAAGGAGTGTTGTATATTGACTGAGAAATTGTAAATTGACTAGTGATCTAGGGGTGGAGGGTCTGTATTTTCTGATGACTGAATGATAGCGTCAATATAAAGATTGATTGACTAAATGATTGTACTTAGTGATTGATGACTGAATGAGTAATTGATTTGTAACTTAGTATGCTGCATGAGTGGAGGACTTTGAGTATTATACTTTGTGACTGAACTAAGGATTTTGTGAATGCTTGAGTTACTAAATGATTGTTCTTTGTTGTGAATGCTATATTTTGATTTCTGTGCTAAGCTGTAACATTATGAATGCTGTACTTTGATTTACTGTGAATGTTTTGCTCTGATTTGTTATGGAATAAATAGAGTGTTCACTATAGTGTGTAATCAGAAGCTTAAAAGCTGTTCCCAGTAGTCTTCTTCTGAAAAGTTGCTAGTGCTTGGCTTTACAAGTGTTCTCTGTACTATTCCATAACTGTCCAAACTGACCTCTTCTCTCCCAGCAGTCCTGCTTAGCCTTGGCTGGCAAGCCTCCCTCAGACCCAACAACCTGCTGGAGAAATCCTCTTTGCTCCCTACCCAATGGGATCCACACTAAAGGAGCAACAAAGTATGAACCCAGTTGGAGACAGTATCACTCACTCAAGAAGAGGCAGATAAGGCTACATAGTAACAGCACTGGTCTTGTCAGGGGAGATACAAGCTTACAAGGCAGCTCCTTCCCTTAGCTGCCTATGTGCAGAAGCAGACAGGGCAGTGTAAGTCTCCTTTCACAAACAAGATGAGAACAATTCACATGGGATGCTACTACTAAGCCCAAAGTAAATGGGCATGGGCTATCATTTATTTAAATAAGGAAAAGTAGAAAAAAGGTCTAGCTGTACCGGATCTTCAACTGCATTATAAAGCAGCAGTCATCAAAACTACTTAGTACTGACTAAGAAATAGACACAGTGGTTCTCAACCTTCCTATAGCCTTTAATACAGTTCCTCATGTTGTGGTGACCCCCAGTCACAAAATTATTTTCGTTGCTAATTCATAACTGTAATTTTTCTACTGTTATGAATCATAATGTAAATATCTGATATGCAGGATGTATTTTCATTGTTGCAAACTGAACATAACCCACAGGTTGAGAACCACTGAAATAGAGTGATGGATCAGTGGAATGGCTTACATATGCAAGACACAACAGTCAATGACTGTAGTAATTTGCTATTTGATAAATCCAAAGACTCTAATTCCTGGGATAAAAGCTCACTATTTAAAAAAAAAACAGGTGGAAAAACTGGAAAATAGTATGGTAGAAACTAGGCAGAGACCAACATTACACCCTATACCAAGATAAAGTCATAATGGGTACATGATTTAGATATAAAAATTGATACTATAAGCAAACTAAAAGAGCAAGGAAATGTCAAATCTATGGAAAAGGGAAGAATTTATGACCACACAAGAGATAGAGAACATTATGAAATACAAAATGGGTGATTTTGATTGCATTAAATTGAAAAGTTTTTGCACAAACAAAGAAAGTGCAACCAAGATTAGAAGGGAAATAGAAAGCTGGGAAACAATTTTTATAGCCAGTGTCTCTGATAAAGGCCTCATTTCTAAAATATACAGAGAACTGAGTCAAATTTATAAGAATACAAGTCATTTCTCAATTCATAAATGGTTAAAGGAAATGAGCAGGCAGTTTTCAGAGGAAGAAATTAAAGATATCTACAGTCATATAAAAAATGCTCTAAATCACTATTGATTAGAGAAATGCAAATCAAAATGACTCTGAAGGACCACATCAAACCTATAAGATTGTCTAAGACAGAACAAGATAATGATAAATGTTGGAGAAGATGTGGGAAAAATGGCACACTAATGAATTGTTGGTGGAGTTGTGAACTGATCCAACCATTCTGGAGAGCAATTTGGAACTTTGTACAAAGGGCTATAAAATTGTAATTACCATTGTTCCCAGCAATATCACTTCTAGGTCTATATCCCAAAGAGACCACAAAAATGGGGGAAATGACCCATGTGTACAAAAACATTTATAGCAGCTCTTTTTGTGGTGACCAAGAATTAGAAACTGAGAGGATGCCCATCAACTGGAGAAATGGCTAAAGAAGTTGGGGTATATGAATGTAATGGAATACTATTGTGCTATAAGAAATGATGAGCAGGCAGATTTCAGGAAAACCTGGAAAGACTTATGTGAACTGATGCTGAGTGAAGTGAGCAGAACCAGGAGAACATTGGACACAGTAACAGCTACATTGTGTGATGATTGACTTTGACAGATTTAGGTTTTCTCAGCAATGCGAAGATTTAAGACATCTCCAAAAGACTTGTGATGAAAAATGCTATGCACATCCAGAGAAAGAACTTTGGAGTCCGAATGCAGATCAAAAAATACTATTTGCTCTCCTTTTCTTTTGCTATTTTGTTTCTTCTTTCTCATGGTCCCATTAGTTCTAATTCTTCTTCACATCATGACTAATGTGAAAATATATTTAATATGAATGTATAAGTAGAGTCTATATCAGATTGCAAGCCATCAAAATCTTATGGCTGTAAATGTTGAAAACTAAAAATAAATTAATTAATTATGTAAAAAAAAAAAAAGACTTGGGGTGACTAGGTGACACAGTGAATAGAGCATTGACCCTGGAGTCAGAAGGATCTGAGTTCAAATTCGGCATCAGACACTTAACACTTACTAGCCATGTGACCTTAGGCAAGTCACTTAACCCCAGTTGCCCTGCCTTCCCCCCTCCAAAAAAAAGGGGAAAAAAAGACTAAAAAATAGGAAATTTTCTCATCTCAGCACTAAACTCCCAACCCCATTTTTCAAACCTTATTCAAAAAGGACTTAATTTTCTTTCTAATGGTCATGTTATTTATTCAAATAGACCTGTTTCATAGCAAAACAAAACCAAAATTTAAACAAGCTTTTGAAAAATAAGCTGAAATGTTTTCTCCATTGAATTTTTGTAATCTTTTTCCATTTTGTATATTTCCTTTACCAAACTATTGACTCTTTTTTATGATTCTCTTACATCACTCACTTTTTTCCAAGTTTTCTTCTACTTCTCTTATTTGATTTTTACAATCTCTTTTTTTTTAAGCTCTTTTAAGGGTTCTTTTTTGGCCCTAGGACCAATTCACATTTTTCTTTGAGGCTTTACATTTGAGTTTGCATTTTGAGCTTCCTTGCCACCATAGTAACTTTCTAAGGACAGGTTCTTTTTGCTTTGTTTTGTTTTGTTTGTTTTGGGTTTTGCTCATTTTTTTCCAGCCTATTCTGCAACTTTTAACTTTATGTTAAAGTTGGGCTCTGCTCCTGGGTTTTCAGGGGCATTGTCTCAAGATTCTTGTGCCAGAAGCATGGGGCCTTGCTGCAGGACTGCACTGGTCTGCACCAGGGGCACACAAGCTTACTGTTGGCCTGACCTGCGGTTCAGGGCCGTGTTGCTAGCTTGCCCAGATGCTATCTGTGCAGGATTACACTTACCTTTTACCCAATTGTCTGAGACAGACCTTTCCTGTTGACCTTCTAAGTTGTCTTGGACTAGAAAATTGTTTTATCCCATCTTTCTGTGAGTTCTGTAGCTCCAGAATTCATTTCAAGGCATTATTTTATAGTTGTTGGGAGGTGAATTTGAGGGAGTTTAGGTGAGTTTCTGCCTTACTCTGCCATCTTGGCTCCATTTTCAATAAGTTCTAATATTAAGGCCTAATCAGATGGATTTCCCTCCACGTTCCCAGCCATCCACCCTTAGACAGGAAATCAGAGAAAACTAAAGGGAAAGATTATTCCTTGAAGTCAGTCTGGCAAGCATTTGTAGAAAATAGGGGGGAAGCAGTAAAATTTTCATTGTATTTTATTGTATTTCTCTCTGGTTAGTCTATATAAGGACTCCTGCTCCTATTTATTTGCTCTATGTTCCCACATCTCCAGAACTTCTTACCAATTCAGAACCTCTGCCCAGATCAGGATGACTTTGCAGGAAGGAGAGAGGGATGCAGTCCCAAAGTCAACTTTCCATACCAGGAAATCATTAACTTTCAGAAGCCTCTCCAATCCTGACCCTGTTAAAAGACCAGCAGAGATAAGAACTGGAAATCAAAAGGATGTCCATCAATTGGGGAATGGCTAAACAGCGTGTGGTATATTGTTGTAATGGAATATTATTGTACTATAAGAAATGACAGGCAGGATGATTTCAGAAAAATCTGGAAAGACTTACATGAACATTCATAGTGAAGTGAACATAATCAGAAGGATGCTGTACACTGTGACAGCAATATTGTTCAATGAAGAACTTAGCTATTCTCAGCAATGTTATGATCTAAGACAATCTCAGAGGACTAATGATGAAGCAAACTATCTGCCTTCAGAGAAAGAACTGATATTATTTGAATACACACTAAGCACAATATTTTTCACTTGCTTTCTTTTTTTTTTATTCAACTCTTCTTACACAAAATGAATAAGATGGAAATGTTTTATATAATTGCACATGTATAACCTACATCCAATTGCTTACCATCTCAGGGAGTGAGGAAGAGAGGGAGGTAGGAAAAGATAGAGCTCTCAAAATTTCAAATAAAAATATTAAAACCAAAAAAAGACCAGCAAAGAGAGTCAATAAAATGTTTTGTTTTGTTCTAATATATTGACGAGAACAGAAAGTAGGTCAGAAGGGGACAGAGAGAAGCAGAGCAATGTTGGTGTTATTGTGTTAAATTTAATTTTGTCATTGTTCAGTCATTTTCCATTCATGTTCAACTTTTCATAACCTCATTTTGGGGTTTTCATGGCAGAGATACTAGAATAGTTGACCATTTCCTTTTCCAACTCATTTTACAGATGAGGAAACTAAGGCAAACAGGGTTAAGTTACTTGCCCAAGGTCACACAGGTAATAAACATCTGAGGCCAGATTTGAACTCAGGAAGATGAGTCTTTCTTATTCTAGGCCCAACCCTCTGTCCATGCACCACCACTTTTAAAGAAAAAACAACTTATATGTGATAGAAATTCATGCTTTCAAGTACAATCCTCTTTTTCTATTCTTTGTATATTGAAATGTTTATATTTGTTAACATTTGTTGAATTTATAATTTAAAATTTGAGGGTTTTTTTCAAAAGGAACAACATGGGATCAGAGGTAGGGGTGTCTAGATATTTTATTCATAGCTAAATGGAAGAAATTAAATAGAATGGTGGTCTGAGCATCTTATACCCCAGCGGCATGGCAAGATTCATGTACCTACATATTGCTAGTTTTGAGCTCATACTCAAGGTCTATACATGTGGACAGGGATGGGTGGCAAACTCTGCTATGTCCCCATGGTTCACTGCCTCCACCCAGAATTTTCACCTAGGAACATTAGCTGGCTTGTATTCCCCTTCCTTTGCAAGCATCAGGCTCTTGAAAGCATTTAGCATAGAACATGTTGTCTTTAGCTTCACTTGCCAACCTCAGTTCATGCTGAGTTTTAACATTCCTAACACTATTTTTATAAGACCTTATCAACATTGATATCCTTTTTTCTGTTTCCTGGCCTTCCTTCCATCTTTTTTTTTAAGTTGGTTGGTGAGTTTGCTGCTCGTGCACATAGATCTCTTCAGACAAATCCCATTTTTCTTCCTGATTTGAATTGTTTCTCTTTGGGACTTCAGAATTTCATTCTTGAGCATCTTTTCTTGAAGCATTTTGCTCCACGAGATCATTTTACCTATCTTTCTTCTGAACCCTTTGAAATCTGCTTTCTCAAAATCTAGCAGTCATTCCTCCCACTCATACTCTCTTCCTCTACCACAAACTCTAGCACTGAGTCAGTCATCACTTTCCCTCAAGGTTCCCATCATTTCCACCCCAGCAACAAGTTCCTCCCCGCTAATGAGAATCAGATCCACAATAGAATTTCCTCTTGTTGGTTCCTCCCCCTTTTGAAGGATGAAACTATTGAACTGCTGAGGACACAGATTGTATTTTGCCTTTTTAAAAAAAATTTCCCAGCACTTGGCTCAGTGCCTAGTACATCATAAGCCCTTAAATGTTTGTTGACTGATCACTGGGGGAAGGAGTTTGAATTAGCTCAGAGTACAAATATCTTTGGTAGCCAATAAATGACCCTCAGTTTGAGCATTTCCTGGCTGCTGCAGGGGCCCTGGAGCTGGACACCTTTTAATCTACCACACCATCCCTACTATTCACTAGAAGGGGCTCAAGAATTAAGGAAAAAAAGCATAGGATGCTATCTTCTATAATGGTGATGATCAGTTTTAACAAAGAAATGACATTTCAAGCCTTTGGTACTCCTGGCCTAAGGGAAGAAATATTCATAAAATAAATTTTAATATCATTATATCTTGGCTTTAACCTTTATCTTTTTAAGAATAATTCACTCTCTCAGGTGCAACCAGATTCATATTGATTTAGACACATAATATGGCAGTTTATCCTATAAGAAAAAAAATGAAACAAAAAATTGGCAAAATATTCTTCTACTCAAACAGAGATAGTCATCACCAGCTGTCATCTCTCTCTTTAATGTTTGCTTCCCTTCCAGATCTTCAGAATAAACAGGAAATGTTACTAATTACACACATCCTTGGCTCTTAAATGAAATTTGAGCTGCAGGAACTGTCTCAGGCTCATGGAATTCAGTATATATGACACTTCTTTTTTTATTTGCTTTTTGCTTTTTTTTTGGAGGGGAGAAGGCAGAGTAAATGGAGTTAAGTGACTTGCCCAAGGTCACATGGCTAGTAAGTGTTAAGTGTCTGAGGCTGGATTTGAACTCAGGTCTTTCTGACTCCAGGACATGTGCTCTATTCACTGGGCCACCTAGCTGCCCCCATATATGACATTTCTATCTGACTGACCAATATGATCATGAGTATACTCATAATTCTTTAAAACTCTGAATTATAGAATGCTGGCCTTTCCTTACCCCCCACAACCAGTCACCAAGACCACTGCTCCAGGGTCCTGAGTCCTGTCTTTTAAATCCCAGTGCTGCTAGCCTCTCAACAGAAAATTCAACTGGAAAAAGAGATTGTAAACACATCAATTAGCTTTTATAAAGAAATATTTAGTGAGATAATATGGCAAGAACAGAAGCCACATTCATTTCTCCCCAACACCTGAGGCCAAACTCTGTCCTGTATGAGAGGAGAGGATTGTGGCATGAGTGGACATGCGAGACTTAACCAGAAGGATTATACTCAGAGTGGGAGATAGAAGAGAACCATATAGAGAGGTTATCCCTAAAAACCAAGGGGACACTATTTGATCTTCATGATTCTAACACTGAATTTAGAAGCTTCAACCACTCAGCAGGCAAAATTATCACCTGTGTTTATCTGTTGGCCCATGAATTCTGAAATAACTGTCCTCCCAGTATTCAAAGGAATCTGGGAAGTTAAGAAATTCAATTGTAATTTCCCTGGAAGGAGGGGAAATTGTACCAAATGTATAAAGATGCAGTATAAGAAAGAAATTAATAAGCTGGAGTATGTCATCCAGACAAGGGCATTGATGGCACTGGGATCCATGGCATAGGAATATTGGTTAAAGGAACTGGGTGGCATTTAATCAGTAGAAGACAGAATTTAAGAGGACAGGAAAGCTATCTTCACATATCTGAAGGGCAGTTGCATACAAGAAGTATTAAGACTTGCTCTGTCTAGCCTGAGAGAGTAAAGCTAGGAGTAATAGGCAGACATTTTAAGTCAGTTTAGGAATTTGCAACAATTGCAGCTATCTCAAAGTAAAATGGTTTATACTTCCAGAGAAATCAAAGAAAGAAGAATACAAAAAAATTTATAGTAGCTCTTCTTTAGCAGCAAAGAACTGGAAACTAACCACTATCAACTTAGAGGTAGAAGGGTCCTTAGCTTCTATCTAGTCCAATACACTTATTCAACGTGTATATAAAGAGGCCCTTTGAAGTTAAAATTTGCCTGAAGTCATAAAGATTAAAAAATAAAAAGTCATATTCAAACTCAGGTCTTCTGATGCCATATTCATTGTTTTCCCCCGTACTTTTTCCCTTGCTTTATGCTGTTTTTTCCTAGTAAAATGTAAATTCTTTGAAGACAGAAACTCTTTTGGTTTTATATTTGTGCCCCCTGCACATGGTACCTAAGATATATTTTATAAATACTTGATGAACCGCATGAATATGCTCAGGACTAGGCTATTATAGACCCTCCCTCTTACCGCAGTCCATCCCACTTCTAGATGCCTTAAATTGTTAGGAGGCTTTGCCTTTCTGCCTGACTTTCCTGGGCTTATCTCCAAAGGATAAGAGGCCAGCGAGGAGTTCAGCTTCCATACCCCCTTCTAGTAGTGTTTACATCCTTAACCAAAGTCATTATCAGTGAGAAGAGAGGCAAGGCCTCCTGAAACTCAGAAACCAATCAATGAATCAGTAAATAGCTAGTAAGTGCCCACTACATGCTAGGCATTGTGTTAAGTGCTGGGTATGCAAAAAGAAGCAAAAGACAGTTCCTGCCCTCAAGTAGTTTATAATCTAATGGAAAAGATGACAATCTCATAATGGAAACAGAGCAGCAGAGCTGAGCTAGCAGGGAAAACTGGGCATCTGACCACTCAATCAAGCAGAAGTTGCTACAGAGGCCCTGGTGCAAGAAACCTGGACCCATCTCTGACGTATCATCCAAGAGCAAGAGATAAAAGGCAAGAAGTGGCTGTGGTGAAACTGAGTGGAGCAAAGAGCCATCTCCTTCATGTCTAGCTATGGACAGTAATAACCACATACCACAAGCAAGACTATAGCAGGGCTCCAGGAAGGATGGGTTAAGGCAAAGGCAAGATTAACATTAGTTACCTCAAGGCCAGCACTTTTAGGTTTTGTCTCTCAAATTCTTGACATAATCTCTTAGCCCAGAAATTCTATTGCCCTGCCTCTAAATCTCCTCTTATCCAATGGGCAAGAGAAACCTAGCCCCTCTTGCCTTGTGTCTTCAGTTCAGAGTCTTACAGTTGGAAAGCACCCAAAGGCCATCTAGTCCAGCCTCTGCCCAAATCAGCTTTCATGACAATATCCCTGACAAGCAATTCTCTGACTTCCGCTTGAATTCTCCTGGGTTATGGGGGCTCAGAATAAGCTGAGTATGACTAGGAGAGCTAAGGACAAGGGGAGGGGAGAAAGAATTTGGAGCATGTTTAGGTCAGTTGAGAGGAAAGGGTATCAGAAATGAAATAGAACTTCTTTCATGGGGTAATATTTGAGAATGCTAGATTTTGAGTCAAAGGACCAATGTTCAAAAACCATTTTTGCCATTTAACAACTGCTTGACCTTAGATAAATCAATTAGTACCTCTAGACCCTCAGTATCCTCATCTGTAAAACAAGAGTAGGGGTAGGTTGGATGGACTCTGAGGACCCATCCAGATCTAAGTCTATAGTACTGTGACCTGCTATAAACATCTAAGGATGGATGGGGCAATGATAATGGACAATAAAAAGAAAGAAGAATTGGTTCTCTTTTCCTCTAATAATAGTTTTTACATTTACATTGCATTTACATAGTGATTTAAGGTTTACAAAATTATTTATAAATATTATCCCACTCATCCTCACATAAAACCCTGGAAAGCCAATGCTCTTGTTAACTTTCTCTTACAGATTGAGAAAACTGGGTCAGATAGACATTTAACATTTACTAGCCGTGTGACCTTGGGCAAGTCACTTAACCCCTCCCAAACAAATTGCCCCTCCAAAAAAGCAAAAAAAAAGTTAATTAAAAAAAATTTTAACAGGTGAGGGTTCTATGAGCTGAGTCAGGTTGGGCTGCTGGGGAAGAAGCCAATCTGTGAATCAACACTTGCCCCAGATCATCACCATCTCTTCAGTCCCTTTCACTTTGTGGGAATAAGGCAAGTTCAGGTATCACTTAGAAGACACAGAGAAGGAATTGATATGCTTTTTAAACTGATAGGAGAGAAGGGGAAATTCAAATATACAGAGAGACAGACAAGTCAAAATGACAAATGGTGCAGAGTAGGATCACACTCTGTGTGTGTCTGGTCTGTGCTTGCCTATGTTCCACATTCCATCAATGTTAACAAGCCAAAAAAAATTGCTTAGACAATGCATATTTGTTATAAGAGTTTTGGTTTTCTTTTTTTTTTCCAATGGGGATGGGTGGTGGAAGGAATAAGCTGAAGCAAAACACCCTAAGGCAGGGGTGGGGAGCCTGTGGTCAAGGCCACATGTGGCCCTCTAGGTCCTCAAGTGTGGCCCTTTGACTGAATCCAAACTTCAAAGAACAAATCCCCTTAATAAAGGATTTGTTCTGCAAAACTTGGACTCAGTCAAAAGGCTGTACCCAAGAACCTAGGAGGCCACATGTGTTCCCAAGGCCACAGGTTCCCCACCCCTGCCCTAAGCTCTCTCAAATTGCCCTCCAAATAACTTTTAAAAAATGCCTCAAAATTAATTCTGGTGCAACAGAACCAACAAAAGGACCAGGCCAAATAATTTTGCAGTCCAAGACAACCTAGGAAAGGTTTGTCTCACTGGAGTAAGAGTGGAGCACAGGCCAGCACAGGCCACTGAATTTAACATGCTGAATTTATTTTTATAAGCTCAAAAAAGGGTTTTCTTGGCAAAGATAAAGTACTTTACCATTTCCTTCTCTAGCTCATTTTACAGATGAGGTAACCGAGGCAAACAGGGTGAAGTGACTTGACCCTGGGTCACACAGCTAGTCAGTATCTGAGGCTGTATTTGAACTCAGGGAGATGAGTCTTCCTGAATCCTGGCACCCTGTGCACTATGGCACCACCTAGTTGCCATTGCACTAATGTTGAACATGTCAGGAAAACCAGTTAGACTATGCCTATCTGTTACAAGGGTTTTGTTTTTAGTTTTTGGATTTTCTGTTTGACTCTAGAGGTGATAGGGAGCCCCTGAAGTTTACTGAGTTGGGAGAAGAAGAGGTTGGTGACATGGTTAGACACAGACTTTAGGAAAATTACTTTGACAGCTGAGTGAGAATGGACTGGAATGGGAATAAACTTGGGGCAAACCAATCAACCAGCAGGCTGTTGCAATAGCCCAGGCAGGAGGCGATGAGAGACTTGGACCACTGTTGTGGTGGCATCGAATAAGAAAAGAAGGTATATACAACGGATGTTAAGAAGGGAAAAATTAACAAGCCCTAGCAACAGATTGGATATGGAGAGTGAGAGAGTGGGGAGTCAAGGATGACAGCTAGTTTGCAAGCCTGGATGATTTGGGAGGATGGTGGTAACCTCAACAGTAATAAGGAAGTTAGGAAGAGGAGAGGGTTTGGGGGAAAAATCACGAGTTCAGTCTTGGACTTGTTGAATTTACGTCAATGGCCTTTGTAGCAGGAGCAATCTTGATCATAGCTTAAGCACAGACAGGTATTGGACAGGTACACAGCTTTGTCACCAAATTTAGCTTTGTTAGACAAGTATAAAGGATGATTCTCATAGTTCTCCCATGAAGCAAGTCAAAACTCAGTTCATTTGAACCTAGCTCTGTGTATGGCAGGTCAGGAGCCCCTATCCTCTAGGGCCCAGTTCCTCCCGCAGAGTCAGTTAAAGGGAGGGTCTGCATCTCTTCTGACCTCTTGCCTGCCTTCCATGCTCCCTAGAAAACTCTACGCAGAGGGGACTCTCAGGAGGAAACTATTAACCTCCTCAGAGGGGGCTGATTTGATTGTAGCTCACATGATAACGTGATTACATTCATGTTTTATTTTATATTTCACAAAGACCTTTCCTTACAACTCAGTGTGGTTGGTAGTACAAGCATTATTATCTCCACTTTACAGCTGTCAGACAGCTAGTAAATTGTACAGCCGTGAACTTGTACCCAGGTTTCCTGAATTCCAATTTGTTGCACCAAAGATACTTGGAATATAAATATTTTTTGAGCACCAGAAAATAGCAACCCAGGTTGAGATGAACCAAGTGAAGTCCTGGGAGAAGACAGAATATCCAGTAAACACAGATGTATCTATCTTTGGATTCAAAAGATAAACTTCACAAGCATAAAATGAAAGAGGCATGGTTAGACAACAATTTGTCTGAAAAAGATCTGTAGGTTTTAGGCATCTGCAAAATCCACGTGAGTAAACAGAATCTCATTGGCCCGCAAAGAGAAAATTAACATCCACAACATGGAAGGAGACAATCCTGCTGTACTCTGCCTTGGTTAGAACTCATGTGGGGTGGTGTGTTCATCTATGGGTGCCACATCTTAGGAAGGATATTGACAAGCGGATATAGAAGCATGTTAAAGAGGTTTTTAGGTCAACTGGAAATATTAAGAAATAAATTTATCCAGTCTAGAGTTCTTTCCAAACTTATCTGAAGGAAGAAAAGTTAATTAGAGCTTAATCAAACTTCAGAGGAAATAATGCCCTGAACTAAAGGCCCTTTTGTACTTTTTCTTAGGCCTAACATCTTTCTCTTAGGAGAGTATATGAAAAAGTCAAGAATGAAAGCTAAGATTCCAGGAAATAGTCAAGATTATAGCATCACTTAAAAGAAGAAATATCGCAAGTCTAGTTAAGATTATTGCCTTCCCCCACCCACCAAAGGGATTGGGGGGGTGGGGAACCTACAGCCTCATGGCCATACGTGTGGCCCTCCAGGTCCTCAAGTGCAGCCCTTTGACTGAATCCAAACTTCACTGAATAAATCCCCTTAATAAAAGGATTTGTTCTATAAAACTTGGACTCAGTCAAAAGGCTCCACCCAAGGACCTAGAAGGTCACATGTGACCTCAAGGCTTCAGGTTCCTCACCCCTGGATTAGAGTATTGACCCACCCAAGGACAGCACCAGTTTCCCCATTTCCTGAAGGGTAAGTGTATTGAAAAGAGGAAGCATAGCCCTTTGATCATTTCAGGTCACCTTTAAACATCATGGGGGATGGGGAGAGTAGGAAGAAAGGGATTCTTTGAGGGAAGAGTCAAAAAAGGATAAGTGAGTTTAGGGAAATGGTCCCCCCAAAATTAAATTATTCATTACATTGAATTATTAGACAAAGCAGAATGTTAACTGTGTGACATTTTCATTTTATTGTGAAATTTGCCTTAGGATGCCTATGTTAAAAAAATTTTTTTCAAGATGCCTATGTTACTTCAAAATAACTTACATTAGAGACATGACCAAGGGCATGAGCAGGCTAGACCTTGCTTGTTTGGACATTTCTCCTTAAAGCAGGAAAATGTTTGAATGTAGATCAAAGATTCTTAACCTTTATGACTCATAGGCCAAAGCAGTCTGACCTCTGGAGACTCTCAGAATAATGTTTTTAAATATATAAAATAAAATACCAAAGGTTACAGAAGAAAGCAATTATATGGAAATAAAAATGTATTTTTTTTGTTCCTATTCAAGTTCATGGACTCCTGAAATCTATTCACACACCTTTTGGGAATCTATGGACCCCAGGTTAAAAATCCCTGATTTAAAGTAATGTTAAATTAATTTTTAAAAAAATTTCCGGCAGACTTGTTCCTAGAACACAGAGTATAGCATTAATTTTTATTTTTTGAAACACTGATGAGCATTTAGAGGGCAGAGGTCCTGAAACTGTATATCATGAGGAGGAGTTAAAGGAACTTGGTCACGTTTATCCTAGCGAATATAATGGCTATTTGAAGGGTTGTCAAATGGAAGAGGGCATTAAAGGAACCAATCAATGAACATGGCAGAGAGGACAATTGAGGTTTAATGTAAAGACAACAGCAAGGAAGGAATGTACGTGAAAGTAACTAAATCCCAGACCAACATCCCTCACAAACTACACACAGATACATACGCTACACGGATGTAGCTTTTGTCACCAAACCCAACTTTGCTTTACAAATTTAAGGAACTTGAGGGATAGGGTTATTCTATCTTTATGTCCTCAGAACCTATCACAGTATTTTCACATTGTAGATACTTAACATTTGTGGAATTGAAATGTGAAAAACATTCTCATTTCCTCTTTTGTTGTTGTTCAGTTGTTTCAGCCGATGATGAAACTGAGGCATAAAGGGTTAAGTGACTTGCCCAAGGTCACACAGTTAGTAAGTGTCTGAGGCACTCTATTCATTGTGCCGCCTGGATGCCTTCTTTTCCTCTTCCTAGGCCCCCAAATAAAATTAGAGGCAGCTAGGTTGTACATCGGATAGAATGCTAGACCCGGAGTCTGGAAGGCTTAAGTTCAAATGCAGTCTTATTCACTCACTGGTTGTGCGACCCTGACCAAATCATTTAACCTCTGTTTGCCTCAGTTTCCTCAACTGTAAAGTGGGGGTTATAATAGCACTTACCTGGCAAGGTAGTTGTAAGGATCAAATGAGATAATATTTGTAAAGTGCCTGGCACATTGTATAAACTCTTATTCCCTTCCCTCCCTCCTCTTCCCTCTAAATACATCCACCAATCAATCACCTTTACATAGTGTGTATTTCTTCTTCATTATTGTGCAACATCCCATCCACCACAAACATCTATCTCCAGTCTTTAATCTTTTTGTCTTGCCCTCCCTACATAAATCATTTTATTTTTCACAGAATCACAGAATGCTGGAATTGGAAGGGATCTTATTAGCCATCTAGTCCAAACCACATCCAAAGGAAGTGTCCACTAGAATATACCCAACAAGGGGTTATCTGTCCTCCACTTACAGACCCACAAGGTAGGAAAATCCAAACATCTGCCAAGGCAGCCCCCTTCGCTTTTTAAAAGCTCTAATTGTTAAGAAGCTTTTCCTGACATCAAACCTAAATTTACTTCTACCCATTGCTTCTGAGTCCATCCTCTTGGGCCAAACAGAATAAATCTAATTGCTCCTGCAGATGAAAACCCCTCACATAATTTAGAGTTGTATTCCCACCCCACCCCCACCTTCTCTTCTCTACTCTAAACATACTCAGTTCCCTGAATCAAGCCTCTGTGGTCTGAGGGCTCCTCACCCCCTGGCTACCCTCCAACTCATCAACATCCTTCCTGAGATGTAGAACTCAGAACAAAGTACAATATTCCAGATGGGAAACTTTCACTTCCTTAATCTTGAACACTATAAATCTCTTAACACACTGACAATTCAGACCACTAAAATCCAAAGGTGTTTTCAGATGTTATCTAGGCATCCTGTATTTGTAAAGTCATGACCTCAGAGACAACAAGGCATGGGGTCAAGTCCCACTTTTGCCTTATACTGGCTGTTCAACCTTCTTAGTGTCTGTTGGAGACTCTCAAAGAAACATAGAGAAGAGAAAGCACTGATCTACATTAACGGAAGTAGTTCTTCATTGGGAGCTCCCTGGAGCAATGAAATCACCAGTCTGGTTAAAAAAAATTGACCAAAAAAAAAAAAATTGACCAAAATTCTAACCTACTAAGATCTTTTTGGATCCTAATTCTGTTATCTAACCTACTAACTATCCTTACCACTATGTATCTGCCACTGAATATTGTATAAGCAAACCTTCTCTACCTTTACTGAAGTCATTGATTAAAATGTCAAATAGAAAAAGCTCAAGCAGATACACTATATAGATATACCCAATATATTCTCCTGAATACCTCCTTCCAAACTGACACTGAATCATTAATAACTATTCTATGAGTCTGGCCATTTAATATGTTCCCAAATCTACCTACTATATAGCCCACAAGAGGAATTCTATCTCATTGACAAGAAGAAGAAAACAACTATATCAAATGCTTTGTGAAAATCAAAGTAAACTCTAGCTACGGTGTTTTCCTGCTTTGTCAGTCTAATAACCCTGTCCAACATGAAAATGAGACAAAGCTGGCATGATCTGTTCTTGAAGGAGTTGTGCTAAGCCTTGGAAGTCACCATTTTCTTTTCCAGATATTCAGTAACCAAGAATAGAAATTCAGTTCACTGCTCTAGTTTGTATAATACCATCTTTTCACTTTTGAAACTTTGGTACAGTGTTTATCCTTCTCCAGATCTGGAAAGAGAAGCATTACAGAGAACTGGGACAAGCTTCTTTCAGAAAGTGGCAGTTAAAAAGAGATCAAAGGAAGCCAGAGAAGCTGGAGGTGAGGATGAGAAGGGAGACTGACTGTTCCAGGTATGCTGTGAGATAGCCAGTGAAAATGCCTGGAGTCAGGAGATGGAATGTCTTGTTCATGGAGGCCAATGTTACTGTATCACACAGTATGGGGGTTGGGGAGGCAGTGATTAACATGCAAAAAGACTGGAAAGGAAAGAAGGGAAGCATGTTAGGAAGGGTATTAAAAACCTAAATGGGGAATTTTACATTTGAACCTTTTTATAGACAGGAGAGGTGAGACTCAACATGAAAAAGGTAAGGATAGGAACAAGTCTGATACAGATGGGGGCAGTTCAGAAAAAATATTTAGTAATATATTGGGGATGGGATGGGACATTCATCTTCTAAAATAATACTCAGCAAGCAGAGTCAGCTGCTGTAAATTTCAGCTTTAAAGGTAGAATATGGGGACCTTTTGGGCGCAGACAGAAGCTTTAGGAGAGATTATACTATCTCTGCATTAAATATAATTTGGTGGATCTGAGATGTACAGAAAAGACTCTGTGACCCAGAGACCGAGGATGCATCTTAAAAGAGAAACTATGTCTTTCAGACTTAGGGGCTTCAACCCAGACATGGAAAAACTACTCGGAATCAATGTTCAGACCAGCCTCCTTGAGTAGGGTGGAGGGGTGAGAATGGAGTCCCTGGAAGTAACCTACATAAAAATACCCCTTTCTCCTTACTTCTATACTCAAAAGGGTCACTCCTAGCAGCACCAATCCCACCCCCACCTCTCATTCTCAGTTCAATAAACTTCCATTCTGTCATTTTTATTTTTCCCCTGTAATAAATTTCAACTTTCCCCTCCACCCAAAGCAGCCTGTGGGGCCAAGAGTTAAGAAGAGCTCCCCTCCTCATTGCCCATCAAAAGCTCTACTCTGCCATAGCTGGCCAAGCATCTCTCAGAGCCAAGAGCTTAGGCTGGAAAGTGATGAGACCCCATTGCTGCCCTCCTCATGGGCTCAAGGCTGGAGGGTCCATGAAGAGAACACAAGTAAAGACAGCAAGACTTACCCAAGAGACAGATAAGGGCACTCAGGACTCTGGGGAGCTGGAGGCATACAAGCTTAGTGGTAAACAGCACTTTCATTGGAGATCTGCCCATCTGCACAATAGGCTGAGAAAAGTATTTCTTATTCACAAACAAGAAACAGATGGTCCTTCCCCTCCTTCCCACTCTGAAGGGAGGTGTGGCATTCAAACAATCATAAGCAGAGAGGAGTCTAGGACTGAGAAGTTAGAGACAGCAAATTTATTGTCCCTATATCTTCCCTATAATGAGAAAGCCCAGACTGTACTTTAATAGAGTCTCTCTCCTTTATAGTCCTACCCAACGCACTTCTACCATTAGTGGAAAAGGCACCAAGAAGGGGTTTTCTAGATCATAAATGTAGAGGGCACACAGTTGTTACCTTACAGATAGTAACCAGGGAGTGGGGAGTAGGTCTGTAACCACAGATGTTTAACAAGGGCGGGGAGGGTGTAGAGAGGGGGAAGAAGGAGATAATATGCACAGCACATTTTAAATCTGTATTAGTAATTTCCTCCATCATTCTCAAGTATAAATAATCAACATATCAACATATAAATAATCAGATAATCAACAAACAACCAAGCCCTGATTTGCAGAGTCTACAGATATCCAAAGTGTTAATGATCACACTGCAAATTTAACTGTCCACTATCTCAATTCAAGATGGTTCCAGCAACCCTGTGGCTTGCAGCCCCTCTGTTTCCTCTCTAGCCTCCCTTGTTTGCTCTGAACCAGGCAGGAGCTCAGCAAAGGCAGGACTTTTTCTGTCAATCAGTCAATAAACATGTATTAAGCACCTACTATATGCCAGGCATTGTGCTAAACCTGGGGCTACAAAAAGAGGCAAAAAGCAGTTCTTGCCCTCAAGGAATTTATAATGGAATGCAGGACAGAACCACAAACCAAATATGTACAAACAAGGTATATATAGGATAAATAGGAAGAGAGGGAAAGTACTAGAATTAGGAGGGGTTGGAAAAGACTTCGTAGAAGATGAGTTTTTAATTGGGGCTTAAAGGAAGCCAGGGAGGCCAACAGACAGAGAGCAGGAGAAAGAGAGAGCATTCCAGGCATGGGAAACAACCACAGAAAATGCCCAGAGTCGAGAGATGGAGTTTCTTGTTCACGAAACAGCCAGGAGGCCAGGGTCACAGAACTGAAGAGACTGTGGTGGGGAGTAAGGTGTAAGAAGACTGGAAGGGTTTGAGGAGGCCTTTACGAAGGGTCTCAAATACCAAATAGAGCATTCTGTATTTGATGTTTAAGAGAGCCACTGGAGTTTGTGAGTAGCAAGCTGAGGCAGTTAGACCTGTGCTTTATGAAAATAACTTTAGTAGCTAAATGGGGGATGGATTAGAGGATGTTGGGGGCCAGTGGACAACACCTGGTCAATGTTTTACAATATCTTATCAGAACATTTTGTGGCTGGTCAACTTCCTTGCATACCATTCTCTGGAATGCTGTGGCTTATCTACCTGTGGAAATCCTCTACTTCCTTATATACTCATGCCCTTGCATTCAATAAACAAGACTTGATCAGAAAGCCTGTCTTGTCTCCATTCTTCGTGTTTCTTGTCCCCTGTCCCTCTTTCTCTTCTAGGCTCCACGTTGTGCCCCGCAGGCCGGGACAAGAGGAGAGACTTGAGGCAGGCAGATCCACCAGCAACTATTACAATAGTCCAGGTGGGAGGTAATGAGGGCCTGTGATAGAGTGGTGGCAGCGTCAGAGGAGAGAAGAGGGAAGCATATGCAAGAGAGACTGCAAAGATGAACTCAACAGCCCTTGGCAACAAAGTGGATGTGGGAGATGAGAGATAGTGAGGAATTCAGGATGATTCCTAGGTTATGAACCTGAGGGACTAAGAGGCTGTGTTGTCCTCTACAGTAATCTGGAAAACAAGAGAGGAAAAGGTTTTAGGGACAAAAAATAATGAGCTTCACTTTAGACATATTGCATTTACAATGTCTACTGGACATCTATCTAGTTAGTGAAGTCTGAAAGGCAGTTGGAGATGAAGATGGGAGGTTAGCAGAGAGTTTGGGGCAAGTATGGATATATTTGAGAATTATCAGCATAGAGACAGTAATTAAATCCATGAGAATTGATGAGATTATCAAGTGAAGTAGTATAGAGGAAAAAGAGAAGAGTTTAGGACAGAACTCTTGAGTGACACCCACAATTAGAGGATATGATCTGGGTAAGGATCCAGAAAAGGAGCCTGAAAAGATGTGGTCATACAGACAGGAAGAGAACCAGGAGAGAGTAGTGGCCTGAAAATTTAGAGAGAAGAGAATATCAAGGAGAAGAGGGTGATCCACAGTGTCAAAGATTGAAGGGAGGTCGAGAGAATGAGGATTGAGAGAAAGTCATTGGATCTGGCTATTTAAGAGATTATTGGGGAGCGGAGCCAAGATGGCAGCATAAGAACAGCAACATATCGCAGCTCTCACATAGCCACCCCAAAATACCCATAAAATATGACTCTAAACTAATTCTAGAACTCCAAAACACACACAAATATACTTTTCACTAAAGTCAGCTTGTCTACGAAGAACCATATCAGCCCTGCGAACCGAAACCAGCCTAGCCTGAAAGCACAGCCCTGCCCCAGAGGCGGCTGAACGAGAGGAGCCAAGCCCCGGCTGGAGCTTCGGGTGAGCGGATCAGTGGCAGCTGCAGTAGTATCCAGAATTAGGTCAGTGGAGCTTGCGAAATTGGGGGAGAAAAGCGGTCTGGGAGAAAAGCGGTCTGGCCGAAAAGCCTCCAGAGCAACAAGGCCGCAGAACTGGAGGTCTTGCACCTGCCTCCACACTGCTGCTTCAGAGCTCTCAGCCTCCAGACTGCAGGAGGACCAAGCAATTGTTCAGAGGCCAAGTGATCTCGTGTTGAGCAGCCTGGATCCGGATCACGGTCTTGGGCTTTGGTCCTCTGGTTTTTTTTTTTTCAGTGAGCCAGAGTGGGTGAGGGACCCAGCAGCCTCCTAAGAACTCTGGCAGCTGGGAAAACCCCAGCAATTTGGGACAGAGCTTTCCCCTCTGGAAGCAGAGCTCCACAGAGATTAAAAAAAAATCATGGACTGACCAACCATGAATAAGAATAAGCATAAGAAGCAAAGTAAGAACAGCAACCAAACCCTAGATTCCTTCTTTGGGGAAAAGAAGGATCAAGGCAGAGAGAGGGAGGAGGACAGCACAG
>CM053586.1:242101164-242127315 GCA_028646515.1 Pseudochirops corinnae | reverse complement strand
ATTCAGGTCTTTTATCATTATCCCTCATCCAATCACAAGCTCGGATTACATTTATTACCTTATATGGCAAATCTTCACAGCAAGCTAGCTAAGCCACACCCAAACTACGTAACCCTTTTACCCCCGCCCCCAACAATCATATATAGAGGAGAGGAGAGGTTGGCCAGAAGAACAATGGCCTCTTCATAAGAGACTAAAATAAAGGAGAGATTGAAGGATAATTTCAGGATGCAAAGAAGGTAGAAGAGGGAACTTGGGGCACATGACCCCTATTTTCTCAGTAAAGTATAAAGTGAGGGCCTCAACTGAAATTGGCTAAAGTAAAGAAGAGAAGGTTTGGAATAGCTGTTGTGGGAAATGGGACAGAGCAGCAGTTCTCAACCTGTGGGTTATGTTCAATTTAAATATATCCTGCATATCAGAAGTTTACATTACGATTCATAACAGTAGCAAAATTAAAGTTATGAAGTAGCAACAAAAATAATTTTATGGTTGGGGGTCATCACAACATGAGGAACTGTATTAAAGGGTCACAGCATTAGGAAGGTTGAGAACCACTGGGATAGAGAATCAATTAGAGAGGAGCAAAAGGATAACTTTACTGCAATGAGAAACCAAGTGAAATTAAATAACATAAATTTGCTGAGGACTTAGATCTCATGGTTACATAACTTTCTCCAGATTCCTTCAGCAGCATGTATGGAGTAATCCAAGGTTGGGATTTAGTAAGGTATGAGTAGTGATAGAGTAACAGGGCAATGGATTCATGAATAGAGGACCAGATAGAACTAAACAGTTATACAGCTGAAATAGAGAAGGTAGAAAAGTACCAGAGCAAAGGTGCATATTTAGGAAATGCTAAGGACTGGGAAGATTGGAGGTCACAAGACAACAAGGCAACAAGCATTTAATAAGTGTTTATAATGTGCTAGACTCTGAGGATACAAATACAAGGAAAAAGATCATCTCTGTCCTCAAGGAAGTTAAATCCTAATGAAAGAAGATAAAGCACTAAAGGAAAGTGAAAAGCTAGGGGCATAGAGCTGGGGAAGGAAGATAAGTCCCAAAAGTCTGAAGCTTACCAGGGAAGGAATGAAGTTTGACCAGCCCAGCCTCTCCACAAAATGGAGGCCCTGGGAGGAATTCATCAACAGGAGCATGGACCCAGAATGGCAGAGGGATATTCTAGGGTAAGAAGGCCATAGCTGTGGATAGATGCTCTGGGATGAGGATGCCCCAGGATCTGAGGAGGTTCAAGAGTGAGACTGCAGCTGAGGTATGAGGTCATATAGCTAGCATTTAAAGTTTGCAAAGTGCTTTACAAATATCATCTCAATTTATCCTCCCAACAACTCTGGGATGTAAATGCTATTATTATCCCCATTCTATAGATCAGGAAAGCAAAGCAAAGAGTAAGTGCTTTGCCCAGGGTCACATAACTCCTAAAGTGCCTGTGGCTGGATTTTAATTCAAGTCTTCCTGACTCCAAATTCAGGTATTGAATTCTGGAAAGGAAGAAGCAAAGGTAAGAGGAGAATGAGAGTTAGATGACCTGGGTCCCTGACCAAAATGAAGTTCCCAGGAGTAACCCACCAATAGCAGAGGGGAGTTAGCAAGGTAGAAGAATGTTGCAGGTTAAGAAGGCCACAGGAGTAGATGGATGTTCCAGGTTAAGAAAGCCTCAGGAGCCTTGTTCGTGGAAGTAGAGCACTCATGGATAATGACAAGATCAAGAATACGACCATCCCTGTGTGTAACTTGGATGGGATAGAGGAATAACGCCCTGGATGTTGAATAAACTAAGGAACTAGGAAGTTAGAAGATTTAAGGGGAACACTGACATTTATGTTAAGGTCCCCTAGTGTAAAGTCAAGTGCTAGGGTTGAGAAGAAGACTGGGAGCAAGATACTGGCTGAGCTTACTGAGAAAAGAGGGAGAATGACTGACCCAGGAGCCAGTAGATAACTGCTAAAGGATGTGAACTGGTTGATATATTTTAGTAGAATGAACCTCAAAGGAGGAAAAATTGCTGAATGGTGGCAGCAGAGGGAGAGTCTGGTAATGGCACTAGGGAACAAAGAGTATGCCAATTCCTTCCCCAGGACAGAACTGTCAGCAGGCATGAGAGAAGGTATGATGTAAGCTTCTTGAGAGTAGGGATTGTTCCATTCTTTATAGTTGTATTCTCAGCACTTAGCATAGCATCTAGTACATAGTAGGTGGTACAGAATGCAAATGCTGGGTCTAAAATCAAAAAGACCAGAGTTTAAATATGACCTCAGATGCAATTTGTAAAAATGGGGAGAATAATAATGCTTACCTCCTGGGATGGTTGTGTGGATAAAATGAAGATATTTGTGAAGCAGTTTGCTAATCTTAAGGTACTACATAAATACTAGCTATTATTATTATTATTATTACTGTTGTTATTCTTAATAGCTGTACTAGAAAGAATGGCCAGGGATCACAGTGCCATCTTGAGGGAGTCAGTTTGCTGTGTGTGCCAGAAGATGGAATGGTCTCATATCTCAAATATATCAAGAACTTTGTAAAAATGTATGAGAATGTAAGTCATTCCCCATTTGATAAAGGGTCAAAGGATATGAACATCCAGTTTTCTGATGAAGAAATCAAAGCAATTTGTAGTTATATTAAAAATACTCAAAATCATTATTAATTAGAGAAATGCAAATTAAAACAACCTTGAGATATCATTTTGCACCTACCAGACTTGGCTAAAATGATTAAAAAGTGACAAATGTTGAAGGGGATATGGAAAAACTGGGACACTAATGCATTGTTGATGGAATTATGAACTGATTCAACCATTTTGGAGAACAATCTGTAATTATGCTCAAAGAGTTTAAACTTGTTGATTTTAGAAAAGCACAAAACAATGAAGAGAGAAATGAGCAGAACCAAGAGAACATTGTCTACAGTGATAGCAATAATGTTTTAAAAACAACACTGAGTCAGTAAGTCATTTTGACTATTATAAATACCCAAGTTAACTGCAAAGTACATATGAAGGAAGACACTATCGGCATCCACAGAAAAAACTGATAAATAGAATTATGTATAGAATTATTTTACATATATTTGTATGTATATATGTGAGTACAGATACATATATATGTATACGCACACATATATTTGTGTCTAATGGTAGCCATCTCTAGGAGAGAAGGGTAAGGAAGAAAAAAAGAGGAAAAAAGAAATTTACATGATAACTATTACATATTTTAAAGGAATAGCAAGTTGTACATAATAGATTTGCAGTTACATATGCAATCTTTTTTATTCTATATTATGGAAATGCTTGTTTTATCTCATAAATTAAAAATAAAACAAATATTTTTAAAAGATGGAATGAAAATGTATTCTAAAAGAAGCTTGTTAAATATGGAATGAAAATTCCAGAATCATGATAAACAGAGAAGACAGAAGTGGCATGGGAAATGGGACAAGTAGATTGAGGTAGGCAGGAACGAGTGAATAGGAGGTCAGAGTTGGGGTGGACAATGGTTTACTCTTAGGTCACCTTAAGGTTGAATCCAGGGATTGACTATCCCTGAAATTGAAGGAATAAGAAAGGGTAGGGGTTTGCTAGCCATTGGGGATGCATCCAGACAAAGTAGCAGGAGATGGGAGCAGCTGCATAGATAAGTAACTAGGAAACCTGTCTCTGTTCTGCCTTAGGGTAGGTCATCTTATTGTCTTCCTTCTAATTTTATCTTCAAATGCCCTTGAGATGACTGCCTAGTTGGTTCTCAGACCCAACTTCCTTTAAATTCATTTTTTCTACATTGTTTCTTACTGCTTTATAAAGTGATTCTGCTCATAACCTCCTACCATCCATAAGATTTTACAAACTAATTTATATTTTAAGCTAGTGTTGCCCTTGGCTACCATAGCTCTACTTGGCAAGGAAGGAGATCAATGTTTTCTGGCTTTGGGGGATTCTTGGCTCTTTTAGTCTCCTATTTATGGCAATTGATTTACATCATACAGTTAACTTTTGTATGAAATTCCTAGAACTGATATTGCTGTCCTTTCCTCAACTTCCCATTTTTCAATGTCAAATTGTTGAAACAGCTCAAATTGGAGTTGTTTTAATTGCACTCCTTCTAGTTTTATATTAATTTGGACCTTTAATCTAACAAGTCGGTTGTCTGACCATACACAGACAGCTGTGTCAAGAATGACAGCCACATTGTAATAAGCTGCTTCCCAGACATTAAAATAAAATCAATTTCATTTTTTGTGATGTTATTTGGTGTTCACTGTGTCCAACCCCTCCACTTTTCTAAAAGAAAGAATCCGTAATATATAGGTATAAAGCCTCTGTGTAGCCTCTCATTCATTACTCCTGAACTGTATTTTCCAACACATTTTTCATCATCCTCACCTATGACCATCTTTGCATTGTAGATAGATTGATATTATCTGTTCAATTTATCCAGTAGTATGTCTGTTTGTTGGTTAGATCTTGCATCTAGAATGCCAACAGTTGAGTTGATGTTTCTAAATGGTCTAAAAATCACATGATTCTTAGGACTCTCTATCCCTTTTCAACAACTATCCCTGCCAAAGTGGGTGAGGACTGTCCAGCATCGAGGGCCATTTTGTGTTTTTCTAAGCTTCATGGGTTGCCATGGCCCAAGAATTTATCACCAAGTATTCAAGTGAGCATTGATCCTCTCATTGGCCAGATGGGGCCTCAGAAAGCAGATTCAATCTATTACCAAGACCATACTGAAAGGCTTTCCAGAATGGTAGACCTTGCCAAACTTCTGCTGGCATAGCCTTCCAGAACCCAGGATCACCTCACACCAGGATAAGGGGGTCAGAGTAGGACTACATTTTTTTTTTTTGTCTAGGAAGGTGATTTAATCTATGTAAGGAAGTCCTGGTTAAGAAACTCCCTCCTCTACCAAGGAAGGTCTGCAATTGTTCAGCAATTTGTAGAGGTGCCCGGACACTGAGAGACAGTAAATGACTTTTCCAGGGTCACGGAGTCAATGTGTCTCATGTAGAACTCAACCCAGATCTTCCTGATGTTGAATACATACTCATATAATATTTACTATACATTTATATAGAAATATAATTGTAACAAATATTTATTATATGTGCCAACTGGTTTAATTTCCTCTTGTTATTCAGTCATTTTTTCAGTCATGTCCAACTCTTTGTGACCCCATTTGGGGTTTTCTTGGCATATACTGGAGTGATTTGCCATTTCCTTCTCTAGCTCTTTTTACAGATGAGGAAACTGAGGCAAACAGGATTAAGTGATTTGCCCAGGGTCACACAGCTAGTGTCTGAGGCTGGATTTGAACTCAGGAAGGTGAGTCTTTTTAACTCTAGGCCCAGTACAACCTAACTGCCCTTTAATTTCCTCTAGGTTGTTCTAAATTTTCAATAATTTCCTACATTCCATACCCCATCACACTCTGCTATCACTATTTCTAATGGATGTTGTCAACATATTTTAAGCCCAACAGTGTTATCTGACAATTGGAAAAACTTCTTTGCTTGTATAGGCCCAATCTTTCTTTGACCCCATTGGAATTCCTCATAGCTGGAATCTTTCTTGCTAGAAACTTCCAGATTCCTGGATAACTCCCTGCCTGTGATAGCAGATGAGAAGCCAATCTAACATGCTTGCTAAAAGCCCCACACCTCCCCGATAAACCCTTGTCTGTCCCTATCTGTAGGCTGTCCTGATGCATGATATGACAAGACACTCAGGAGGTCCACTCATCCAACCTGGAAGGAGTGAAAACAATTTGGTGTAAAGATATACAAAATTCAAAGGGCAATCATCATGGATTCCCTCCTCCTACTTCAGCCTGACTCTTGGTGACATCCCTAGCTCTGTCCCTTCCCTAACTTCCCCTGTTCCACTTTGGAAGAATCTTAATGTCTTGGTCTGGTGAAGGAGGGAAGAGAACCATTTAAAGTACTAGCCCTATAGTATTTCCCTTTCATATAGAGAATTTTGGTGTTGAAGGGGACAGGAAAAAAGAATTTGGGGTTAAAAAAAAGAATTAAATCACCTGGTAATGGATCTAAGGCATTACCTCTTTCCTCAGTCCTTTGAATGGAGCAGGAAAAGAATTTGGTTTAACAAAAAATGCTAAAATTTATGTGCAAAGAAACAGAATTTTCAAAGGTAATTTAAGTAGTTTGAAGCAAATAAATATTGACTCAGTTCTGCAAATATAAAGACAATCACCATGTAAAGGATGTAAAAGGGTAGCTAGGTGATGCAGTGAATAGAGCACTGGATTTGGAATCAGGAAGATTCAAATCCAACCTCAGACATTTACTGTGTGACCCTGGGCAAGTCATTTTGTTGAGGTTTAAGATTTAGGGGTGCTTGAGACCCCAAAACACCAACATGTCAGGTCCTGCCAAATGAATTCTACTCAAGTCTTTTCTCAGCCAAAGTAAAGCAAGGTTTATTAAATATTTGCCTTAATGGATAGAATCTTAAGGGGTCTAAGTATCTGTGACACTTGTATTGCACAAGTGGGCCAGAATAATCTGACACAGAATGAGTCTGCCCTAGATAATTCTCCACCCTTTCATGGAGGCAAGATGGAGCTTATATACAGAAAGACTGTGGGAGGATTTAGGGGTGGTCTAGAGGAGGAGTTCGGGGGGGTCTTCAGGAGGAGTCAAATGAGGTCAGACTCCAGTAATGAGAGATTTAGGGTATGAAATAGCTGGAGACTACCTGGAGATGACAGACAGTGGAGAGCTAGGCTAGTTTAAGGGTAATTGTTTGGATCTAGGGATAATGAAAGGCTTATGGCTTCAGGCAAATTCCTCATCAAGTGGGAAGTCCTCATTCAAGGGGAGTTCAAGGGGGTTCTCAGAGCCTGTACCCCATCAACTTAAGCTCATTTGCCTCAGTTTCCTCATCTGTAAAATGAGCTAGAGAAAAAAATAACAAACCACTCAAGTATCTTTGCCAAGAAAACCCCAAATGGGGTCACAAAGAATCAGACATGACTGAAACAACTCAACAGCAAAAGCATTTATGGGAATGTCACATTTATATACAAATAGTTCAGTGGCAAAGGAAGAATTATTTATTAAAAATTGATAAAATACACAAATAAACAGTTTTCAAGGACTCAAGTTGAGATGGAAGATCTTTTTAAGAACTTATTAATGGTTAGAGCTGAAAAGCAGTATAATCCCTCATTTTATTTACATGTAATTTATAAAATTTAAGAGAATACAACAAGAAAAACGAAAAAAAAATCATGTAACTTTTTAGAGATTTTTTTTGTCTTTTTGCTTTTTGGAGGGGGCAAGGCAGGACAATTGGGGTTAAGTGACTTGCCCAAGGTCACAGGGCTAATAAGTGTTAAGTATCTGAGGTCACATTTGAACTCAGGTCCTCCTGACTCCAGAGCTGGTCTTCTATTCACTCTGCCACCTAGCCACCTCTAACTTTTTAGAGATTGAAGAATAATTAAATAAGGGCTATTGATTTCACCAGGGAAATTGAATAAGAGAAGGCTCTTATTTAAGCCACTGAGAAGCTGGAAACTGAGATTACAAAAAACCTGGGAAGCAAGGAAGAGCATTTGTTAAATGCCTACTCTGCGCCAGGCACTGTGCTAAATGATTTACAAATATCGTCTCCTATGAGCCTTACAACAATCCTTTGAGGTAGTGAAGAGGTATAAGTAAGGGGGGATTTCTAGTGAAATCCTTTCTAGGTTCGTCATCCAAAAAGAATTACTGGACTCAGTTGTTCTTGGCAGAGTTACAAGAGTTTATTGTTACCCTGAGGCAAGGGGCTACAAGCTGACAGGGATTTAAAGCAAAGTTACAAAGTTAGGCTTTTCAGCAGGCAGGGTTGGGGATAGAAAGAAGACCTGCAAAGTGTAGTAATTAGGGTTAAGTGTTATTCTCTGCAGCGGGAAGATAAGGCCCACAAAGTTGAGGAGATTTAGTGTGATGCTCTACAGCGGGCAGGGGTTTTAAAAGAAAAAGCCTGCAAAGTGTCACACTCTTCTGCGGGAAGATAGCCTGCAAAGTTCTAGGGGCCAGAGATGCAGTTTTTAAAGACACAAAACTGTCAGTCATAGGTTCATTAGGCTAACTAGGTGTACAGAGGTGGAGTTAGGGAGGGATCTGGGAGGAGCCAAGGAGTGACTAATACTTAGAGGAATATGCACCCTTCACATCAACTGCGCATGCATTTTGCCCATAATTCATTGGGAGAAACTCCAGGGTGCAAAGAGCAAGAGGTGTGGTTTTTGCCTTGAAATGTCATAAAGTCAACCAGTAGTCGGATCTGAGGTCAAATTAAAATGAGAAGTACCCATCCAGTCTGCAAATGGATAAGTCTTGTTCACTAGAACAAAAGGAGGTAACGCTTTTAGAAGATTCTTGTTATCATAACTATAGAGTTAATGATTTCAGAGGAAATATACCTCTAGGCTGGGGGCAAGGAGAGACAGAGTTAATGCTTTATAGCTGTGGGGGGAGGGAAGGGACAGAGTTAATGCTTTATGGCTTTTACAACTTAAGCTGATATCACAAACTGATGGTACATACACAAGACTGAAGTTACAACAATGTTTCAAAATCACAAAATCACCCCAAAAAATATTACAAAGGCCATTCAGCACCGTCTCATTAGGGGTTATTATTATGCTCATTTTATAGAAGAGGAAACTGAAACAAACAGAGGGTAAGTGACTTGACCAGGGTCATACAATTAATAGGTGTCAGAGGCCAGATTTGAACTCCAGTCTTCCTGACTCCAAGGACAGCACTCCATCTGCTATACCACATAGCAGTTCAGTGGGAAATGTTTGAAGAAACCAGCAATAGGAGCATTCAGGTGAAAACAAGTCTTTGGCTGCTAATTCCTGATTGGCTAAATAAAGATTTCAGCTTACTAAAAGATAGTTTCTATTCCAATTATTGCTATCCAATTTCACCTAGAGTTCAAGTGACATAAAGTCTCTCCAAAATATCTATTCCTCTTCACCGCCCTTTCTGGTTTGAGCCAGAACTGAAGGGGAAAAAAAAATGAGTTTTGCAGCTGCTTTGCTATGTAGGAAGAGATACTGAATTCTAAATGGAAAATGCCGAATACTGATGAGTATAGAGTCCATGTTCTTAAATGAGCAAATGACATTAAAGTCTCCAGTTCATTTGTTCTAAGCACCTGGGTTTTCCTCCCTCAAGTGTTTCTCTGACATGTTTCTATGAGTACCCACACAGATACTGAGTGCATTGGTAAGACAGTGAGACCCAGGTTTATGTGTAGATTATAACAGATTTATTATTTCTGCATTTGTTTTAATATGTGTGTTATTGTTAGTATTTTTTTTTTTGCCACAGTGCTAAGTAAATGGTTATGTTTAAGATCTCAATGTGTCATCAGTATTAGTGTCTGGATTTGTATAAATGGAAATATACATGTGGCGATTCAAGCACTAAAGGACGGAGTAGGGGAAATAGATTCCTCCTCTCCCACTCTATCTCCCCTTAACAGTTACATTTAAAGATGCTGAGAGAATTTCAGTGTAACTTCATATTTGGTGATCCTTTTCTAGGAACCTAAATTTGCCAGTGTGAAAGCAGATTTGAGGGAGTAAACCACAAACCAGCTCAAAGTAAATAAGGTACCCTTCCATTCTATGTGAGAGGTATGAGGGATTACACTGTGAGTGTAATGTTACTTTTTTTTTTTTTACATAATAATTTCAAGGTAATGGGGTCAGGGGGAGGTACTGGCAACTGGGGGAACAAAAAGAAACCTCATGTAGAAGGTGGCCATTGAGCTGGATTTTAAAGAAAACAAGGAATTCTAAGAAACTGAATTAAAGAGAAAATACATTCTAGGCATAGAGAACAGTCACTGCAAAACCATGAAGATCGAGATAGCAAGTTATGTGTAAAACATCTAAGACCACCATTTTAACTGACCCTAGGGTGCACATAAAGGAATAATGTCCAATAAGCCTAGAAAAGTAAGTCAAAATAGTTTGTGAAGGGCATTAAATGCCAAGCACAGGAGTTTTCATTTGATTAGAGGTGAAATAGAGATCTAGAGTTTACCAAGCAGGAGATCTGACATTTGTGCTTTAGGAAAATCACTTTGACATCTGTGTGGAGGATGGATTAGAGAGAAGGTAGAGAAAAATTCTCTTCTACTGGTTTTATTTTGCTTTTTTCCACCAATATGCCCAGTTTCTCCTTTGCTGTTCCCTTTGTCACATACTAGCTGGTCCAAAATAGACTCATAAATAAAATGTTGGTTCACTCAGACTAACTGCTAGGTCATCTTCCACAGTCTTCCTCCCCATCCCCAGTCCACCCTTGCCATTTAGAGTTGGCAAACAGCCATTCCTCAAGACCCTCATGTAATTCTTGACATGTCTCTTTCCATGAATTTCATGTCCTCTTTGGAAGTGGAAACTCTCTTAGGACATAAGTAACTACTGCTCCTCTTCCCACCATCCACTATGGAGGGATGAGGCAATGGCAGATCATATCTGACTGACTGACATACCTTTTGCCACCAGGGGGTGTGCAACGCCTGCTTACAACTTAGCCTGTCTCCTCAGCAACCCAGAAACTATTCCCTAGCCTTTCTTTCCCTTTTTAATGATACTATCTTGCTTCCCTGTATTCTGTTCCTTAGCCCCAACCCAATCAGTACCCTTTTTCCTATCCTTCCTTGTCATTATTCCTTTCCCTCTTCACTCTTCCCAGAAGTAAGACGGAAGAGGCACCTGCTAGAAGGGATGGAGATCCCATGTAGGGGTTTAGGTGAGAGAAATGGAAGAATTAGGGGCTGAAGAGAGAAGAGAGGGTTGAGTCTGGAGAGGTGAAAGGGCTAGATACTGAGGAAAGGAGAGAAGTGGGTTCAGGAAAGATGAGGATTCAGGCTAGGGAGGCGGGTATGAGCTAAAGTTTGGGAAAGGGAAAGGTTAGGAGTAGGGAGAGAGAAGGGTTAAAGCTTGAGGAAAGACAAGGATTGGGGGATGGAAAGAAATGGGAGGTTTGGGGCTGGGAGAAAAGGGAGAAGTACAGCTGGGAAAGGAGAGGTTGAGTCTGAGAAGGAAAGAGTTGGGGAGGGGGCCCCTTGGGGTAGGTTTTGGGAGAGGGCCAGGGAGAGTATGGTTGGGAAATATGCACAGTCACTAATGTTGCTTGCTTCTTCCCCACCCCCACTCCCTCCCCAGGGATCAGGGTTTGCTCTTTCCCTGTTGTGTTTGTGCATAGGAGCTCCCCAAAGGCTCATTTGAAGCCAGGAACTGGGCAACTAATAGCTGGGAGGGAAAGTGAGCGAGCTTGTCAGAGAGACTAACAGAAAAAGGCAAGTGAAGAGATGATACAGAAAGACACGGAGACTAAACCAGTAAATGACAATTGCAAAGAGAGAGAAAAGATAGAGGGTAGGAGACAACACCTTTTCTGGCCCCAGGCTCCTCACCCCCATCCTTTTTTTTTTTTAAAGACTGGGTCTCTTCATCTTCTCTACGTTGGAAGTGCAGTGATTACTCACTGGCCCAGTCTCATTATTGATTGACTCCAGAATCCATTTACGACCTGGACTGGCTCACCCCTCCTTAGGTACCTGGGGGCCTCGGGCTCCCAGTGGCTCACCATATTGACCTGATGTAGCTCAGAATTCCCAACCTCAAGAGAGCCAACAACTTTAGCCTCTTTGGTAACTAGGATTACAGACATGCCTCCTTATGTCAGGCTACCCTCATCATCTTTAATGTATCCTCCTTCATTTCCTTACTGAAGTATAGGACTCCTGGTGGTTCCAAGTCTTACCAATAGCAAATCCAACACTATGAAGGAAGGAGAAACTGAGGCATGGGGGAAGAAAAAGATCTCAGCATTTCTCTCCCATCCCAAAGTCAGTTGAGGAATGCAGGGTGTCCCAACAGTTAGGAGATACTCCCTATTTTAGAATCACTGTCAGTCCAAGATAGCAGGGGAAAACCTTTTTCTCAAATCTTCCATCTTTCCCTTCCTACTGATCCCTTCCCTGGTACTTATAAATAACCAAATATCTCCAAATCCTTTTTTTTTTAAGGATCTCTTTAAGCTATTGTCCTATGTCCTTCTTCCTTTTCTTACCAAAATAATTTATCTTTTTTTTTTTTGAGGGGAAGGCAGGGCATTTGGGGTTAAGTGACTTGCCCAAGGTCACACAACTAGTAAGTGTCAAGTGTCTGAGGTCAAATTTGAACTCGCATCCTCCTGACTCCAGGGCCAGTGCTCTATTCACTATGCCACCTAGCTGCCCCCTCACCAAAATTTAAGGAAAAAGCTCCCTATACTCATTGACTCTACTTCTCTCCTCTCAATACTCACTCAACCCTTCGAAATCTGGCTTCCAACTTTGTCCTCACTCAACTTGAAACTACTCTCTCCAAAGTCATGAATTGAATGCTTCTTTACTTGCTAACTCTGATGCTTGCTTCTCATTCCTCAGCCTCCTCGATCCTTCTGTAGCATTTGGCATTGTTAATCACTCTCTCCTTCTGGATACTTTCCTCTCTGGGTTTTCCTGACACGGTTCTTTCCTGGTTCTCCTCCTACCTGTCTAACCTCTCTTCAGTCCCCTTTACTAAATCATCACCCATATCACGTCCCCTAATGTGTACTCCATAGTTTTAACTATCATCTCTATGCAGATGATTCCCTGATCTCTATAACCAGCCTTAATATCTCTCCTGAGCTCCATTCCTGAATCATTAACTACCTATTTGTCATTTCAAACTGAATGTCCCAAAAGTATTACAAATTTAACATGTCCAAAACTAAATTCATTATCTTTCTCCCCTGAACCCACTCCTCTTCTGAATTTCCCTCTTTCTTGGAGGGTACTACCTTCCTTCTAATCACCCAGGTTAACAACCTCAGTGTCTTCCTTGACTCTTTCCTCTGCTTCATCCTACATATCCATCTGCCACACCTTGTCCTTCCAACTCCTGTAACATCTCTCCAATTCATCCTCTTCTTTCTATTCACATAGTCACCTCTCTAATTTATGCCTTCATCATCTCTGGCTTAGATTATTGCAAAAGTCTCCCAAACCTGCCCTTTTTCAAATCTCTGGGCTTATCCAATCCGACCTCCACAGAGCTATCAAAGTAATTTTGCCTAAAATTCATATCTGACCACTCACCTACTCAATAAACCCTAATAGTTTCCTACTAGACACCTACTGACCATATGACACTAAGTAAATAATTTCACCTTATTCGATTGAAAGCTCCTTGAAGGCATGGGCTATCTTTCGCCTCTTGTTATATCCTCAGTTTATAGCACAGTTCTTGGTACACAGTAGGCACTTAATAAATGTTTATTGATTGATTAACCTCAGTCTCCTCTGATATAAAATGAGGGTAATAATAGCACCTGCTTCCCAAGGTTGTTGTCAGAAGCAAATGAGGTGAAATTTGTGAAGCACTTAGCAAAGCACCCGGCACAAAGTCAGCACCAGATAAATATGTGTCTCCTTCTTTATAAATTCTTGCTGATTAATTGACCCCATCTCTCCTCCCACTGCATACACATACTGCCTACCTCCCAAAGCTGTTGTGAAGAGAGCATTGTAAAAATCCTAAAGCATTATATCAATGTTATTATTATTATTATTATTATATACTCTCACACATGTTCACACAGGCTGGGGGAGATGGCAACAGACCTGTCTGAGGACAGACTCCGATGCTAAGTTGGTCAGGTTGTTGCTGTCCCAGTCCCTTTATCAACCCAGAGGATAGAGACACTCAGCCTGCCCAAGCCACACCTGATTGGCACACACACCAAGTAAGGCTGGCATAGGGTGTGGGGAGAGGGAAGGTCAGCCAGCCCTACCATTGAGCTTGGGGGAGGAAAGAGGAGGCAGGAGAATAACCACAACTGTGTCAGGAAGGCAGAGTTCAAGGGAGTTTACAGCAACTCTCTCCCTGGTGTCCTCTCAATATTCCCCCAACCCCTGCTCCTCTGCCCAAAGCTGACTTTGATCTGGGGCATTAGCTTTCTGTGCCATGCCAGGGTAAGCAGGGTAAGCTGGAGGAGGGGCAGCCAGGCCCCAGGGATTTCCCTGGCTGACTGGCAACAGGAAGTCCGACATGGGGAGGGGAAGCCTTGTTCTTGGCCTCTGTCCAGCTCCTCTGTGAGACCAAAGTTCAGGGGAGGATCCTGTCTCCCTGGGTTGCTTTGGGATTCCCACCACCCCTGCTCCTCAGATTTCCTGTGCTCAGCTGGCAGTTTAGGCTTGAAAGGTCTGCAGGTGTGGGTAGAAGAGGGGACAGTGTCTAGAAAAACACCTGGAGAGGAAGCAGGGATCACACTTTTAGTAGAAGAAAGGGGAGGGACTAAGAGGAAACAGAGGAAAAATCCTCCAAGCCTCACCTTAGGCACCACTTCCTACTTGAAATAAAGCTTTTCTAGATCCCTTCAGGGTTTATTGATCCTCCTCAATTTCTGATACAATATATCTATTTATACACATGATGTTCCCCCAGTAGAATGTAAACTCCTTGAGGGCAGGAGAGATTTCTTTTTTGTCTTGTTATACACATAAGTCAAGAAGACTGGCGATGGCCCAGGATGCAGGCGGTCAAGAATGAAGAGTTTAAAATTAATATCACCATTTTAGTGTGCACACCACCATTCTGTCCTTGACCCATGGGAGAGGATGGGGACGAGGAGAGTTGCACAGGATGACAGGCTTTTTGTGAAGCAAAAATGGGTTTGGGAGACTGGGAAAAAATGGAAAGTGAGCAGCTTTCCCCTAAAAGGCTAGGCATAGGCCTTGTTTCCCTCTCTGCTCCAGTATGAGGATGGAGCAGATATAAGAGCAGAACATATCAGGGGGCATATGGCAAGACTCTCTGGGACACAGATTGGGGAGGGGAGAGGGGGGATGATTATAGGTGGAATGATGGTGAGGGGGCTCAAAAGTCCATGTAGTAGCAAAGTCAATTCACCATCTAGGCAGCAGAGGGAAGAGGAAGCTGCTTGGCTGTGGTATGGTCCTGGGTATTAGGATGGCTATTCTTATCCCTGTTTCCGTAGAGATCTCTTCCCAGGCCCCCTCACAGCAGCTGTGATCTGTTCTGCTTTGCTTTCCTGCTGATGCCTGGGGGAGCACTCACCAGGAGTCCCAGCCAAGGGCTCCGAACCTCAACCTTCCCAATACCAAATAATTACACCCCTCCTAGGTACCCTCTGCTGTCCCTCACTCTCTTCCTTCCTTCTCCCTCCCCCCATTCCCATTCCTAGACATTTCCTTCCCTTTTCCAGACTGTTCCACACTCTCCTTCCGGAAGCCTTCCCAGACTGGCCCCACCCAATACTGATCTCACCTTTATTATGAATTTCCTTACCCTTACTAGGTGTCCTCAATTTGAACTCTATTTCTGCAGCTAGGTGGCACAGTGGACAGAGTGCAGGACCTGGAGTCAGGAAGACTCTTCCTGAGTTCAAATCTGGCTTAAGACACTTACTAGCTGTGGAACCCTGGGCAAGTCACTTAACCCTGTTGGCCTAAGTTCCTTCTCTGTAAAATGAATTGAAAAAGGAAATGGTAAAGAACTCCAGTATCTTTGCCAAGAAAATCCCAAATGGGGTCAGACACACAGAGTCAGACACTACTGAAAAACAGCTGAACAATTTCTAGGTATTGTAATTGCTTCGTCTGTGTTTTTTAAGTAGTTTCCTGGATGTGCACCTGTCTTTTTAAGAAGAGGAACCCTGGGCTCTCCTTGAGTTGGGAACCTAGCCTTCTATAAATCATATGTCATTACAATACCCTTCAGAGGGGTAGGGAGCAACTTCCTCATTCTATTAGCCTGGACTTTCACTGGATTAAATATGGATCAAATTGCCTTCAAGCATAAGATCATAGACATAGGCTTAGAGCTGGAAGAGGCCTCAAAGACCATGTAGTTCAACACTTTCATTTTTCAGATGGGAAGACTGAGGCCCAGAGTAGTTAATCAACCAGCAAGCTTTTATCAAGGCTTTCTAGATGACCTGGGCTATGATAAGTTTCAGGATGCAAAGAAAAAGAAAAAAGAGTCCCTGCATTCAAAAAGTTTATATTCTAATGGGTGAAACAATGGGTTTTTTTTAAAAAGATATATACCAAATAGATACCAAAGCAATTTGTGGCAGGAGTGGTGACCTGCCCAAGGTCATATTGTTACAGAATGTGTGGTCTACAGAATAAAGTTCAAAAAAATCCATTGCCTGGCATTTAAAGTCTTCCGAAGTCTGTCTTCTCCGTACCTCTCTGGTCTTATCTTACCAAAACTCTCCACTCTACTCAAAATAGTTAATTTACCATCCTTCCCAACATACCTTATAATTTCCCACCCTGGTTGGTGCCTTTGTTCATACCATGTGAAATGCCCTCATCCCACAATACCTATCAAGGCCCAACATAAATTTTAGCACCTCTGAGAAGCCTTTCTTGATTACTCCAGGTAGAAATGAGCTCTCTTCTCTCTCTGAATTCCTGAAGCTCTCACACACAGTTCATTTGGCACTTATTGTCTGTATAGTAATAACTGTTTATATGTCATCTCCCCAGCTGGAGTCTGTAAATTGTACAAGAGCAAAGATATTATTCATCTCTCTATCCCAATGTATCCAGGGTACCTAGCATGAGGTAGGTGCTTAATGTGAAAATGCATAGGGTTTGAAGATGCTTTTGTTATTCAAAAATGTTCTTTGTTATCTCTTTTTCAACCAACTGGCCTACTTATAGTTCTGGCCTCTTCATTCAATACCCAACCTCCTTGCCTTTACCCAGGCTGTATCCAAGTTCCTTCCCTTCCCACAAGTATTCCCCCTCTTAGAATCCCTTGCTTTACACTTCTACTAGGCTTATACCCCCAAAGATACCCAAGAAAGTTGTAAAGAACACATGTATACAAAAAATATTTATAGCAGTTTTTCTTTGTGGTGGCAAAGAATTGTAAATTAAGGAAGTGCCCATCAATTAGAGCAGTTGTTCTCAAAGTATGATCCAGTGACTTCCCCAGATCCTTTCAGGGGATTCATAAGGTCAAAACCATTTTCATAATAATACTAAAATATTTTAATTTTTAATGCAGTAGATACCGATAGATATAACCCACATAAACAAAAATTCTTTAGATGAGGTTCTCAATAATTTTTTAAGAGTAAAAAGAGCTTAAGACCAAAAAGTCTGAGAACTGTTAGAGAATGACTTAACAAATTATGGTATATGAATGTGATAGAATACTATTGTGCTATAAGAAATTATGAAAGGGACAGTTTCAGGGAAACCTGGAAAGACTATGATCCAAATAAATAATTATTAATTAATTAATTAAAATTGTAGAATGAAATGAGCAAAACCAGAAGAACAATTCAAACAATAACAACCTGAAGATGAGCAACTTTGAAAGCCATAAGAACAATAATCACAATTCCAGAGAACAAATGAGGAAATATACTACCCACCTGCTGACAGAGAGCTGACAGACTCAGTGTGCAGAGACATAATTTTTTTTTGACATGACAAATGCTGGAAATTGTTTTTTACCACTATTTGTAGTTGAGGGCTTTGTCTTTCTTTTCCTTTTCATCAGGGAGGGAAAGTGTGAAGGAGAGAAAACATATTTTTATTCATTCAAAAAAGTTTTAAAAGAATCTCTTGCTTCCTTCAAAGTTTAGTTCATGTTAGTGTCTTCTGGGAAGCTTTTTCCAGTTATTAACACTTAGTTATTAACACTCTCTCTACTTTCTTCTTTATGTTCCCAGAAAATAGCACAATATCCTTGTTAGATTAGATTGGTATGAGATGGGATCAAATTGTATTGGACTGAATCATCCAGAAAGGAAAACACAGGAGATCTGGATTTTAATTCTCTCCCATTTGCTCATTGGGAAGATAGAAACTGGCCACATGGACTAGAACTAGAGAAGGAAATTCTACTTAAGCTAATACTCTTCATTCCTGGAAAAGGTAATACTGTCCTTCCCCAGTGTGAGGCAGGGGAACAGAATGGTGTAGTCTTCTTTTCAACATTTTATCTGACAATCTGCTCGTCCTTCTTTCAGTTATATACTCATCTAATCCATGCTCTATACCTCTCCAAAATTAATATTCCTAGAATGATTCTCTTCTAAAGTACTCCCCTACTTAGGAAGCTCCAGGCTTTAAACAGTTCAGAATATATCAGAATATTCCAAATTCTTCACCCTCACATTCAAAGCACTCCCACATTTGGCCCCACCAGACAAATCCAACCTTATCTCTCACTACTCCTCAATACCTTCTAGGTGTTCCAACCAGACCCATTTCCTCAAGGCCCCATCTAGCCTATACTACCCCACCCCGACAACATCCAATTCAACCTGATTCTCACATTCAACCTTTGTCACCACCTAAAGGCCCTTTCTGCATCTTTCAATCTAAATGTTATCCATTTCAAATCTCACCTCCTACACATTAAGCCATACCTGTTAACTCCAACCAGCACTGACCTTAACTCATAGGCCTTTCCTACATCTTGCAATCTAAATCTTACCCATTTCAAATCTCACCTCCTACACATTAAGCCATACCTGTTAACTCCAAACAGCACTGACCTTAACTCAACAATAGACTTAATAAGATAAACACTAGAGTCCCCTTTTAACTCTTCAACAGTCTTCCCCCCTTCCTTATCTGAAGTTAAGCTTATTACCTGCATGATATATTTTGGTATTTAATGATGTTTAACTCAGCAGCTCATTATATGGTGTCTAATAACATTCCTTAATTATTTCACATGTGTTGGTCTCACTTTTCCAGGTCCCTGAGGATAGAGCATTTGGGAACCATAAAGCACTATACAAATATAAGCTTTCATCATTATTATTGCACCAATTTTGCATCTGCTCCAGTGAGAATGCATAGTGATGGTATAGGGAACTTCAACAAATACAGAATCATCCTGAATTTCAGAGTTGAAAGGGACCTGCATATAGTATTCCCTCAATATAATGTAAACTCCTTGAAGATGAGAACTGTTTTTTGGTGGGGGTGGAGGGTGTGCTCTGGAGCCAATTTCATCTTGGTGTGAGGAACTCCCAGTGTGGAAACCCCCTCCACCAATTCACATTAGCTGCTCCTCTGTAACTTGAAGTTTTTCCTGGTGGAGCTGAAAGATTAAGTGACTTGCCCATGATCATCTATGTGTTAGAGACTACACTTGAATTCAGACCTCCCTAATCCCAAAACTAACTTTCCATTCATTATGCCTCTTTAACCTTATACATAGCAGGTGCTCAACAAAAACTCTATGAATTAGATGATCCCCAAAGTCCTTTCCAGCTCTAAACCTATGATCCTATGAATTGAATGGACTTGAGAAGCCAACTAGTCTAACCATGTATCTGTGAAATAATCTTCTCTATAATACCTCCCTTTGGAAATTCACTAATCCCAGAGACAATCCATTTCACTTTTGGATGTCCTGTAGACATCTCAAATTCAGCATGTTCAGAAGAGAACTCATTTACTTTCCCCCCAAACCCACCTCTCTTCCAAATGTCCTAACTTCTGTCCAAGGTACCACCAACATTCTAGGCACCCAATGTTTACAGCCTCAATGTCATCCTCTATTCCTTATTCTCATTCATCCATCCCACATATATCCAATCCATTTCCAAATCTTGTTGCTTCCATCTCTACCACCTCTCTAGCACATACCTACTTCTCTACACTTATATAGCCACCACCCCAATTCAGGCCCTTGTCACCTCTTTCTTGGATAATTATAATAACCTCCTAACTGATCTCCCTGCCACTCCTTCCAACCCAACTTCCATATAGCTGGCAAAGTGATTTTCCTAGAGTGTGGATCTGACCAAGTCACTCCCCTACTCCATAAACCCCAGGGGTTCCTGATTACCTCTAAGACTGAATATAAACTCCTCTGTTTGGCATTTCATTCTCTTCCCACTCTGTATTTCCTGACTATTTGCACATCACTCTCCTCTGTGCAGTCTATCATCTATCTAGCCAAAATGTCCTTCTTGCTCTTCTCCACACAAAATATTTCATCTCCAGTATACATGCCTTCACACTAGATTTCCTTCATACCCATGCTGCAAAGGTTTATTTGGAGTATATCCAATGGAATGCTAAGGCTGTGCCCTGGTCACTTCCAAAGTAATAACTCAGAATGAAGGACTTAGATACTTTGGAATGATGATGCAATCTTATTGATGACTAAGCAGGAATGGTTGCTGACTCTGAATCTTTAAAAAGGACTGAATTATTGGGTGGCTAAGTGGCACAATGAATAGAGCACCAGCCCTCCAGTATGGAGGACCTGAGTTCAAATTGGGCCTCAGACACTTAACACCTACTAGTTGTGTGACCTTGGGCAAGTCACTTAATCCCAATTACCCTCCCAAAAAGCAAAAATAAAATAAAATAAAAAGAAGTGAATTGTCCTCAGTCTCTCTCTTCTCTTCACAGCTATATATCATGACAGAACCTTTTGAGCTTCTCCTCCTCTGAGGGGCCTTCCTTCCCTTCCCCATTCTGATGCTACCCACATGTTGGTTCTAAGTACGTGGCAAGTATGCTACATTCCCTACTTGGGGGAGCCCTAGCTGCCTCATACACTATCTATTTCCATTTCTGATTGTGACTAAACAGCAATAACAAGATGGACATTTATAGTCTTGGAGACCACGTTGTGAGTATGAGATGTCTGAAAGTTGCGGGACCCCTCACCATCACTGATTGGTGGTAAGAAGACTTTCTGCACTGGGCAGGACAACACCAACATGGGCAGGAACTTGATCCCTTACCAGGCTTTCCAGAAGCCGTGAATCTGGAGAGAATTGTTTGGACAGTGCAGGGCAGAGGTGAAATATGAAACACCAATTTATCCACACTGCACAATGCTTTATGTTTTCATGGTTTTTAAGGCTCAACTTCCCAAGAGGGTATAAGAGTATTTGTAAGTTATTACTATCACCTCATTTATGTGTTTTCTGTCAGTGCAAGCTTGAGAGAGCCCTTTGCATTATGCATTTCTTTGGTGTGGAGAAATAGTATCCCCTACCTAATTATATCAGGAGAGCATTAGTGGAAATGATCTGGCTGCATCATATAAACAAACAAAGGACTCCAAAGAACAGGAGTAAAAGAGGTTATCAAGGAAATTTATGATAGGAGAATAAGATGGGCTGATGGTGAAAGATGGTAGGTGGATAGCCTATGCACTGGCAAGGAGAGAGGGAATGATTTTCACTGGGGAAAAAAAAGGGTTTAAATGAAATTTTATTTCTTGAAGATATAAAATTCAGTTTTCTGTACTGTACAAATTAGTCACTTATATTAACCAATTATCATTATAACTAATTTTCATTCAGCTCAATGCTGCTTATGCCTATCATGAAATAAGTGTCTGATTAGCTTTTGTGTTAAGATATTTGAAGTAGCTTGGCAGAGGGACTAGAAAGCTAGCCTTGAATTCAGAAAGAACTAGATTCAAATCTAGCCTCTTACATATACTAGTTTTGTGACTATGGGCAAGTCACAACCTCTCGGTAGGCAAGGCAAAAACTCTCTAAGACTGTAAGTTACAAAAGAGCTACTGATCTTCACTGTGGGGAGAGGAGGAGAATATATCATTTACATGCAGATTATATGCTTTTATATACTGTCATGAAACATACATATATACTTTTATATACTGATCTATATTGGTAGAGAAAATTTCCATACTGGGAGTTTCTCATAGTAATAAAATAATAAGGACCAAAAAAGTTTTGTATAATGTCCACACAAAACTGTTCACCTTTGGACAGTCTTCATAGTTTGCTACTAATGTAACAGCGTTATCTGCTTACAAAGTTTTAAAACTGGAAAGAACATTGCTTAGATTACAGCGGTTCTCAACCTGTGGGTTATGTTCAACTTGTAACAATGAAAATACATCCTGCATATCAGATATTTACATTACGATTCATAACAGCAAAATTACAGTTACGAAGTAGCAACGAAAATAATTTTATGGTTGGGGGTCACCACAACATGAGGAACTGTATGAAAGGGTCACAGCATTAGAAGGTTGAGAACCACTGACTTAGAAGTTCATTGATAGGATCAAATAAGATAACAGACTAAAGTGATTTCAGAAGTATACAGAGCTTTGTCAATTACCAGTGTTTTGAAGAACTAGATATCTCAGGAGTAGTGTAGGGAGATTAACTGATATTTCTAGGGACGTCATAATTTGTCATTTTTGTTGTTTCAGTCACGTCCAACTCTTTGTGATCCCATTTGGGGTTTTCTTGGCAAAGATACTGGAGTGGTTTGCCATTGTCCTCTCCCAGATCATTTTACAGGTGAGGAAATTGAAGCCAAAAGAGTTAAGTGACTTGCCCAGGGTCATACAGCTAGTAGGTGTCTGAGGCCAGATTTGAACTCAGGAAGATAAGTCTTCCTGATTCCAGGCCTGGCACTCTATCCACTTTGACACCTAACTGCATACTTGTCAGAATACCAGGAGATTTATATTTCAGTTTGAGAGGCAACGTAGCATAGCAAAATAAAGCAGTGGACTCTAAATCCTAGATGCCCCTCATTCTTTATATGTTAGACAAATCATCTGGATGTTCATGGTACTAATTTAGGTATTGAATTTAATGTGCTTCCAATTTCACTTTAGTTCAGTATTCAGTAGACACAAAATATAGGTTTATAAGTTTAAAAAAAATAAAGACATAATGAAAAATATCATAGCATAATGGATAGAGAGCTGACGAGAAAGACCTGAATTCCAGTACAGCCTCTGACACTGTCTGTGAGACCCTAGGACTAAACCTTCGCCGTTCTAGGCCAGAGGGGTCAAACTGTTGTAACACTCTCAGAAACAGATTAAAATGGAAATAGAAATATTTAACACAATAAATGAAATAAAGCATAGATAATATCACATTTCGAAATGAAGTCAATTGTCAGCCTGCAGGGATCTTTATGTGTGGATTAGTGACCCTCCCCCACCCCCTTCCCTTACTATTTGAGTTTGACACCATTGCTCCAGGCAACAGCCAAGACTCTAAGTGGCAGAGAAGATGCCAACCAGAATTGACGGAAGGAATTTCCTCATCTGGAAGTTCCCTTAACTAATGAAATTAAAGACCCTCCTACCTCCTATTTGTAATGGTGGTTGCATTTGGTTCCTTGGGGTTACAGAGAGCACACATATCACTACTAAGTTCTCTCTTGGTCCCACACACCTGACCTTCCAGGCTCCTAAGAATGAATAGTGAAGAATTAAGTTCAATAATAATTGAATGCTAAAGTTCTCCTATTACCTGGGTCTGGGGATTAGTTTGACAATTTGGGGGCTTCCTCTATATTCTATGAGCCACTTTCCCAAACATCACAGAAGAGACAAAAAAGAATTTTACATGAACTTGGAGTTCCTCAAGGGAGTAATAATGTAACCAGAAGAAAAGGAAAGAAAGGATACAGGAAGCAGAGGAGGGAGAGAAAGCTTCTCCCACGTAACCCGGAGTAACTCCAGCCCAAACAGCAGCATTTTGGCACCCTGAGCTAAATTGTAACCTCAAGTAAATCTCCTTTCTCCTTGCTTCAAACCCAGGGGACACTCCCCTCCCTCACAAGCTTCCACTAATGAGGTTCAATTAACGTTCAAGTACAATTAGTGTTTCAGAGCTTCAGGGGCAGTCTCCGGGCAAAATATTTTCCATGGGGAACTTGGGAGAAACTAGCATTGTCCTGAATGGATCTGGCAAGCAGGGGCAAGAGAGGGCTCCATCTGCAATCAGCATCTGCCTAATGGGAAAGGCAAACAAGATGGCACTTGTGAGGCTTGTTTGTACTTCCAGAGAACAGGTCCTGCCCACCCCACCCCAGGTGCTTTCCTAACTTGGCTGCCTGTAAGATGGATGCAAGCTCCAGCGAGACTTTCAAGTTCTGAGGTTCTCTTTTCCCAAAAATGAGCGTTTAGCAGACCATGCTCTTCCTGCAGAACCCAAGCCCAAGACAGGGCAATGTAAACTGAGTTTATTTATTTATTTATTTATTCTGCTGCTGCTGAGAACAATCTGGTTTTGACACATTTTTTTGCTAAACAAGTGGCATAGGCCATATTAGCCAAGTCCATGACAATAATCTATTGTTGGTGCAGGTTCAACTCTTGGCAGTAGGACAGGGCTCTAGAAGTACCGCCTGCCTTCTAATTTGATGCCAAAATATGATAGCTTTCCTGTGATGTCCAACCACATGAACTCCTACTGCCTTCGCCCTCTGCCAATCTCCTTCCCAAGCTCTCTGTTATCCAACACTCTATTTACTAGAACTCTCTATTTACTGGCATCCCCATACTTCTACAGTACAATAATTGATGATTCACTTCAAGGGCCCAAAGTGTCTTCTGAATCATCAAAGAAAGTTTGTTATGATCAGTAGAATCTTAACTCTGTGTATTTTGGTGGATTCTGATTCTTTGAAGAATATCATATGAGGTGGCTCCCTATTAACAAGAATATTTGACTAGTCAGAACATAACATTCTTGTTGAGAGGGATAAATAAGATAATATAAGTAAAGAGCTTTGTGAACTTAAACCACTATATAAATGTCAGTAATTATTATAATTATCCCCTGACCAAGAGGGATCACATTCTGTATGTTATTAGACAGTTAGCTAGTACAGGGGATAGAGAGTTTGGCCTGGAGTCAGAGAGTTGTTGTTTAGTCACGTCAGATTCTCCATGACCCTTCTGGGGTCATGAGGAAACTGAGGCAAACAGGGTAAAGTGACTTGCCCAGGGTCACACAGCTAGTCAGTGTCTGAAGCTAGATTTGAACTCATGAAGATGAGTCTTCCTGACTCTAGGCCCTGCCCTCTATCCACTGTGCCACCTAAGCTGCCTCCTGAGACCTGAGTTCAAATCTCTGCCTCAAATGCTAGCTATATGACCTTGGGTTTAACCTCTTAATCTCTGTCTCCATTTTCTCAACTGTAAAAATGAGGATGATAAAGCACCTGCCTCCCAGGCTTATTGTGAGGATCAAATGCAGTAATATTTGTAAAGCACTTAGCACAGTGACTGAAACATAGCAGGCACTATGTTATTATAATTATAATTATTATTATTATTATTATTATTATTATTATTATTATTATTACATTCTTCAAGGCTGAGCTCAGACTCCACTTTCTCCTTCAGTGATGCCCTCAGTTGGCAACAGTTTCATCCTCAGATGATCTCATAGCACTTTATGTTCCTAAGAATTTTTCAGTATGGCATCCTGTTAAGGTGAATAGGTTGCCTCAGTACTCTTTATGTACTTATATTCAATTTTGTATTCTATTTATCTGTGTACATATCTTATCTCCCCCTTACCAGGAGTCTAAGCTCCTTCAGGGTAATATCCATGTCTTTTTTTTTTTAATCTTTGTATGTCTTTCCTGCCCTTAGCACAATAAACTTCACAAAGAAAGCACTTAAATATTTGTTTAATGATAGATATGATTATTTTTTTTTAACCACACTCAGGATGCTGCTACACAGTAGAACAGCTGTTATCAGTAAACAATATAACATTCTTCCATTTTTTCAATACATTAAAACAGCATTTGCGAAGGTATCATCCAGAGAAGGTCCTCAAAATCAAAGCTTTTTTCATAATAGTAAAACATTTATATTTCAAAAGCAGTAAATATCAACAGATATAACACACATAAACAAAAACTCTTTGGAATCCTCAATCATTTTTAAGAGTTAAAAGGAATTGCACATGTATAATTTACATGAAATTGCTTACATGTCAGGGAAAGAAGAGAGGAAATAGGAAAGGATAGAATTTAAAACTCAAAACTTTTTAAAAACCAAATATTAAAAATTGCTTTTACATGGAATTGGAGAAAAAATTGTTTTATTTTTTTTTAATTTTATTATAGTTTGCATCATTCATTTCCACAAGATTTTGAGTTACATATTTTCTCCCCCTCTTTCCCCCACCCACCGCCCCAAAACAGCCATCCCAGTGTGTCTCCCCTCCCCCAGTCTATTCTCTCCTATGTCACTTTTCGGTAGGGCAGGATGGATCTCCCAA
>CM053586.1:241963548-242100664 GCA_028646515.1 Pseudochirops corinnae | reverse complement strand
GAGCTGACTTTAGTGGGAAGTATCCTTGTGTGCGTTTTGGAGTTGTAGGATTGGTTTAGAGTCCTATTTTATGGGTATTTTGGGGTGGCTATGTGAGAGCTGCGATATGTTGCTGCTACGCCGCCATCTTGGCTCCGCCCCCGAAAAAATTGTTTTAAAAATAATTTGTTTAAAGTATAAATGGGTCCTAAGGACAAAATGTGTGAAAATTACTACACTAGAGAAAGTAGAAGGAAGGGTTGAAAGCAGCAATATGAAATTTAACTGGGTTAAATGCAAATTTCTTAATTTAGATTTTTAAAATCAACCATCTAACTGGGTGGGAGAAATCTGATTTTACAACAGCTGATGTGACAAAGATCTGGGGGCTTTAGTCAGCCACGAACTCAATACAATCCTAAAAAAAAAAAAAATGTGATTCAAGCTTCAGCTATGTTAATGGAAGTATCAACATGTTCAGAACAAGGGAAATGACAGTCCTGCTGTGCCATCTAAAGTAATATGTTCTGACTAGGAGCCACATTTTAGGAAAGACAAGAAGAAACAGATTTGGAAGGTAAATAGGGCTACCTCAAGACAATGCCATTAGATGAAGAAACTGGAAAAGGGAAAATTGGGGTTGGAGCAGTGTAACCCTTTTCAAGTTTTTGAAGAGTTCTCTTATAAAAGAGAGAGTAGATTTGTTCTATGTGGTCCCAGAGGGCAGAAGTAAAACAAATAGATAGAAACAGCAGGGAAACAGAGATGAGTTTAGTACAAGAAAGAACTTTCTAATAGTCTGAAAATAGACTAGACAGAATTGTAAGGGAGTCAGTCTTCCTCCTTCTTGGTCTCTCTGGAACATTCTGGCATTGGTGACCACCTTCTCCTTTTGGACCCTTTCTCTTCACTGGGTTATTATGACATGATTATCTCCTGGTCCTCCTCCTACCAGTCTGACCAATCCTTAGTCTCCTTTACTTGACCATCACCCATATCATTCTCCTTAACTGTGGGTATTACTCAAGGCTTTGTCTTGGATCCTCTGCTCTTCTCTCTCTACACTCTTTTTCATGGATTTAACCATTAATTCTATACATAAAATTCCCAGATCTAAATATCTAATCTCTTTTCTGAGCTCCAATTCCACCAGCTCCCTTAATGGACTTTGTGAACCAGATGTCCCATAGACATTTCAAACTCAAAATATCTAAACTGAGCTCCAAAATCTACCCCTCTTCTCAACTTCCTTGTTTATGTTGAGGGAATTACCATCCTTCCAAGTTACCCACATTAGCAACGTTGGAGATACTCTTGATACCTCATTCTTCCTCCACATATTCAGTGAGTAGGCAACCCATGCTGATTCTAAATCCATGACCCCCCTGGTATCTGTTTTCTTCTCGCTACTTATATAATCACTCCTCTTATTCTGGACCTTCATCACCACTGGTTTAGATTATTCTAATAGCCTTCTTAATTGGCCTCCCACCTCAAGATTCTCCCCTCTTCAATCTGTTCTCCATAGCTGCCAAAGTGATTTTTCTAAAGCGTATATCTATCTGACCTTTTCATCTCCCTGTTCAATATATTGCTTGGCTCCCTATTACCTCTAGGATCAAATGCAAAGTTTCCCTATTTGGCATTAAAAGACCCTCACAACCTGCCTCCAACCTATCTTTCCATATTTATTATATAATACTCTCCTTCACACGCTATACAGTCAAACCATCCTAACTTTCTTGCTATAACTCACCATTGATACTCCATCTCTCATTTCTGTGCTTTTGCATGCCTGGAATGCCTGGAATGCATTCCCTCCTCACTTCTCAAAATCCCTTTTTGATGTTGTTGTTGTTCAACTTCTCTTCATGACCCTATTTGGGGTTTTCTTGGCAAAGATACTAGAATCATTTGCCATTTCCTTCTCTAGCTCATTTTACAGAGGAGGAAACTAAGGCCAACAGGGTTAAGTGACTTGGCCAGGGCCACATAGCTAGTAAATGTCTGAGGCCAGATCTGAAATCAGGAAGATGTCTAGAAGCCTTAGTTTTCTTCAAAGTCACCTTTAATATGAAGCTTTTCCTGATTCCTTTACCTAGCTACTACTGCCTCTCCCCCAACAGCAACAAAAAAATTACCTCATCTTAATTTTGTGTATGTTTTTTATGTGCTTATGTACATGTTGTCTCCTCTGATGGAACATAAGGTCCTTGAGGGCAGGGACTGTTTCAATTTTGTCTTTGGTTCACCAGCAACTACCTTGGTACCTGGTCAAAGTAGGTGCTTAATAAATGCTTATTGATGGACTAATTAGACTGTATCGGTCTAGGATGCTATGGCAGGGATTTCTGCATTGGGTAGGAGGTAGGACTTGAAGGTAACTCTCAACTCTATGATGGTCTTCATTGATGTCCCTTGTTAAAGCTATATTGAAATATATTTTCTAATGAATTTCAGTTTCTTCATCTGTAAAGCAAAAAGATTAGATTGTGTGACCTTTGAGGTCCTTTCCAGCTTTAAAATTCTTTATGGTTTTCTAAAACAAGGTTTGCATAGTATTGTGCCCTTTCCTACTAATTAGTTTACATCTGAGAGATAACTTACTGCTTCTATTAGCATCCTCCAAACTTTTCCTCTGAAGCTTCCCCCATGCAGTGAAATAGCCACAAGTCTCTCCCCGTTAAGGGGAGACTTTAAAGAGACAGCAGGATACAGATGCTGAATAAATGTAAAATGCTTCATAATTATTTATTTTATATAGAAATCGAGAGTTAAGTGAGTGAGGAGCAAAGAAGATTAAAAAAAAAAAAACATTCAAAAGAGGGCCAAGTTAGGGGAAATCAATTGCTCTTACTTAGATCGATCTAGACAGGTTTCCCAGAAAAGAGAAACTCTGAAGTGATTTGGTTCTGGCAACCAAGCATTAGGATGGCAAGGGGAGGAATCTTCTCTTTCTCTCAACCCGCTGCCCAAGATATGCTAATAAGGACAGAGGAGTCATTTCCTTTTGTTGTCTCACGCTGTTTATTCGAGATTTCTCACTACCCTTTCTCCAAGTTGGTGACACTGAACCTCCTTGTGAAGGGGGGAAACCAAGAACCAAAAAGAGGAAATGAGAGGAGGGGGCATTTGCAGACTGCGGTAGAAATGGGACTAGGGAGAAGCCCAGGCTTTCTGGTCCAGGCTTTGCTAAGTAAATAAACCTGTTTTTCTTGGGCTTCGCTGGTTGTACTGTAACTCTGAGCAAAGTCACTTCTGCTTTATACTGACATAACCTTTAATGTGGGGATCCCCAGGCATGTTACTGGCATTAATTCCTCTATCCTCACAACATCCCTGGGTTAAACTGGGGGGAAAAACAGCTGAACCAAGATCATGTGAGTTTCTCACATCTACTGCGGTAAAGAGCAAAGTATTTTTAGTTAAGTTCTGCTCTCTCTTTCCTAGTAATCTCTTTGCATAAAGGGAAACTGAGTCAAAGAAAGATGAGATTATACAGATTTCATACATGCACCAAGTCATAACCACCAAGCTTTTACCTATAACAACTCCTCTGCTCTGCTCATAGTTATGTAATTTCCAGTATTCATCATGACCAATAATAAATAATGCTTTAATTTATATTGCACCTCTCTTCCTGAAACCTATTATCATAACCATTTTATGGATGGAGAAATTGATATGCTGAGTCATGACATTTCTTACTCCAAAGACATAATGAATCAGTGGCAGAAGCTGGACAAGAAACCTCAGTCTTTTCCTTTTTCTTATTGGATTCCTTCTCAGGTTGAAATACTAAATTTAGTTCCAAAATCTCTTAATTCTACTCAAGGAATGAATGAGCTATAAGGTATGAGTAACAGTAACAGCTTATATTTACATAACATAGTACTATTCAAAGCACTTTACATGTGTCATTTCATGTGAGCTTTGTAACATCATTATCCCCACTGGGCAGATAAGGAAACTGAAGTTTCAGAGAAATTAAGAGAAGCCACACAGCTAGTGAGTGATAGAGCTGGGACTCAAACCCAGTTGTTTTGACTCCAAATCTAGGATTCTCTCCACCACTTAATGGTGCCTTTATACTTCCCATCACCATAAGATTTGCATTTCTAATTCTGAGAACTATATGGGCATCTGGGATGGTACCAATGGTCACAGCTATAGCGGGATTTTGATTAGTCATGGAATGAATCTTGGGGAAATAGGCCTAAAGAATTCATTACTAGGGACTCAGGTAAGATTAAGGAAGGTCTATGCAACATGAGAGTCTTGGTTTATGTGTCAAGAGGAATAAAATCATCATACCCAAGCATTTAAAGTAATCTAATTATACATGGAAAAATCCTGAATTCTTTAGGGAATTAAATATATAGGCTCTAATCCTGGGTATCTACAATCTAAAGCAGGCATGTGGAGAAGAACAAATGTTTATGAGGCAAATCGATGGCAGAATAATGATCCCACGGAGCCATGACTTCTTCAGTGTGGGAATTTCCTCCACTGGTGCAACTTGCAACCCATCCATCCCTTCTTATCCTATGTGATACTGTCCATGTTTTCTGATAAATTCTCCATCATGGAGCTATCCCATGTGTTAGAGGCCTTTTCCAGTTCTTTTTAATTTTTCATGGATACCAGTGCAACACTTATGTTTTGCATTTATTGTACTTTATTTTTGTTACATGACTGGTCAACCTTTTTTTCTAGTCCTAGCTGTTTTTTTATGTCACATCTCATCAGTTTTTCTGGGTTCCACTATCATTTCTATAAAGATGACACCAAAACATACATATTAAACCCTCATCTCTCTCCTAATCTCCAGTCCCACAACATCAATTGCCTGCTGTACACCTCTACATAGATGTCTTCTAGGCATCTCAAACATATCCAAAACTAGATTCACTCTTTCCCTCTTAATCCCATCTTTCCTTCTAACTTCCTTTTTTCTGTCAAGGGTACCACTACTTTTCCAGCCATCTGAGTTTGAAACTTCATAGCTATCCTTTCCCTCACCTCCCATATCCATTCTGCAGCCAAGTGTGAAATCTATCTCCGCAGCACCTCTCCCATCCATCCACTTCTTACCATTCATAGGACTACCATCCTAATTCAAGCACTCATTACCTCTCAACTGTACCATTATAATAACCTCCTATTTGGTCTCCTTGCCTCAAGTCTCTCCCATATAGAATCCATATTCAACATGACTGGAGAACTGGTAATTTCTAAAGCACAGGTCTGACCATATTACTACCCTGCTCAAAAGCTCAAGTGGCTCCCTATTGTCTCTAGAACAAGACAGAAATTCCTCTTTAACATTTAAAGACCTTTACAACCTGACTGCAACCTAGCTTCTTATTTTTATTTTTTTGTAGGTAATCAGTGTTAAGTGACTTGCCCAGGGTCATACACAAGTATCTGTGGTCTGATTTGAACTCAGGTCTTCATGACTCCAGGGCTGGTACTCTATGTACTGTGCCGTCTAACTGCCTCCAAACCTAGTTTTTATATTGATTACTAATCACTCCCCCTCTTGTACTCTACATTCCAGACAAACTTGTCTACTTACCGTTCCCTGTACATAGTATTCCATCTCCATCACACCCTCCACTACCTCTACTCATTTCCAAAGGCTGTCCCTTATGTTCAGAGTACACTCTCACCTCTAGCTTCCTTCAAAAGTAGAAGACTGGAGCGGCAGCTAGGTGGCGCAGTGAATAGAGCACCAGCCCTGGAGTCAGGAGGACTTAAGTTCAAATACGACCTCAGAAACACAACACAAAACTAGCTGTGTGATCTTGGACAAGTCACTTAACCCCAACTGTCCTACCTTTCCCCTTCCGAAAAGCGAAAAAAAAAAAAAAAAAAGTACAAGACCACCTTCTGCATGAGCCCTCTCCTGATACCTCCAGCTGCTAGTAGTTGAAATTGTCTTATATTTACTTCACATCTATTTTAAAGGACATAAGCTTCTTGGGTGCAGGGGTGACGATTTAATCTTTGTTTTCTTATCTCCAGCTCCTAGCACAAGATGAGCAAGTAGAAGACTCTATGAATAAATGTTTGTTGAATTAAATTCTAACAATTCAAATAAAAGAATAATAAATCACGTTTCTATAGCACTTGACAGTTTATAAAGTAGAACATTAAAGAGTTATAGTAGTGTACAGTAAGGTTTTTTACATCATATATATAAGCCAATGATAATAGTGTAGATAGTGAGGATGAGCATAGAATCAGAGTAGGAAGCAGGGAGGGCTAGCCATAGAAGAAAAAGGACAAATAGTGAGAAGAATGAGCTTGAAGAAGATATCCTCTCTTCTCTGACTATAGTACAAAGGCTTACTAGAAGAGAAATTTTTCCATTTTTCTGAAGAGATTAAGGACAGTTTGATAAACTCTGTGTACACATATACATAGAATAAAAGGAGATGGTATATAGAACTCATGGAAAGAAAACTTAGAAGTATGAGTGGGTCAAGTGAGCAAAGGAGGGTTTAGTCAACTAAAAATTCAGAGACTACAACCCTGTACTCACTCCTGAATGGTGTCTAAGTTTCTCAGTTGAATGTTTAACAGACTTCATGTGGTTCTTGTAAGCAGAAACAGAACCACTTAGGTATTAAAAGCTTTGGGAAACTTCTTGGCCCTCTTTTGCAATGAGAGAACAGGACAAGGAAGTGATAGCTGAGTTTAGTGGTGAAGGAACTGGTAGATAGGGACCTTTGGGATTCTGGGTGATAAGTCCCTAGCCATCCCAGTCTCCCCAGAAATTACCACAACAGGACTCCCAGCTCTCCAGCTCATTTACCCAAACCTATTAATTGTTGGGGAATTTCCAGTTTGCCTGTAGCAGATCTAAATCCACCATGTGAGTTTGGGGCTAGTGATTAGACTTCTAATGAGAGAGAAGGGTTGAGTTCAGCTGAGATAGAAACATGTTTCAATACACTACTTCAGTCTCCAGCCAGGTATTAAGGAGCTCTGTTGTTTGTCTCTATTAACTGTGTTTACTTAATACATCCATTGTGACCCTAATTAGTCAGAGACTACTTGCTGCTAAGAGTCTAAAGTGGTTAGATGGCAGAGAGTTCCAGATACCCCTTGACAAAATATGGGATATTCAATTTATCTCCACTGAGTTGTAGTTTAATACTTATGGCTTCGTCACTCAGCACTTGAAACATTTCTATTTCCTATTTTCCCTCATTCCCAGAGTCTCCAAGCACATGGCATCATGGTTCACAAATGAGTATAAGAATAAGGGTGCTGATCATTTTCTCTAAATCTTAATAATTTAAGTATATCTTGACTCAATCGAAAAATATTTATAGAATTCCTATTATGGCAGGAGTTCTTAACCTGGAGTTAGTCAACTTGTTTTTTTTTTAATATTTTAATAACTTTATTTCAATATAATTGATTTCCTTTGTAATCCTATGCATTTTATTTTATACATTTAAAAACATTATTCTGATGAAGGGTCCATAGATTTCACCATACTGCTGCCAAAGAGGTCCAGGACACAAAAAAAGGGCAAGAGCCCCTGTATTAGGAGCAAGGGACTATCTATAGGTGATACTTTTGTTTTTGTTCAGTCGTTTTTCAGTCACATCCAATTCTTTGTGACCCCATTTGGGGTTTTCTTGACAAAGATACTGGAGTGATTTGCCATTTCCTTCTCTAGGTCATTTTACAGATGAGGAAACTGAGGCAAACTGAGGGTTAAGTGACTTGCTAGGACGGCTGGTAAGTGTCTCCGGCCAGATTTGAAGTCAGGAAATGAGTCACTGATGTCCTATATAGTATGCAACTTCCCCCAATCACTATAGGTATTGCTCTTAATCAACCAACAAGCAATAAAAATTGATTAGGTATCTAGTATGTACCAGGCACATGCTAGGCCTTGGGTATACAAGTACAAAAAAGATGAAACAATTTCTACATGTCAGGAATTTATAATCTAGTGGAGAAGATAAGCACATATATAAATGTATACAGAATAAATACAAAGAGAATAAAAACAAATAAATACAAAGTTAAATATAAGATAGCTTGGAAGAAAGCACCCTGGTAGTTGGGAGGAAATTGGGAAAGGTGGTACTCAAGCTGTGTCTTGAAGGAAGAGAGTGATTCTATGAAAAGGAAGTAAGGAGGAAGTGAATTCCAGGCATGGGGGATGGTCAATGAAAAGATAAGTAGCTGAGAAATGGAGTATTTTAAGTGAAGAACTAAAGAAAGGCCAGTTTGGCTGGATGGCAGAGTTGATGGGGGTGGAATTGTCTGGGACAGGGAAGAGAGGGAGTAATATCCAAAGAAACTAAGAAGATAAACTGGGGCCTGATTGTTAAAGGGATTTAAAAGCTAAACAAAGGAGTTTGAGGTTTATCCTAGAAGTAATATAGAGCCACTGGAATTGAGTGGGTGAGTCATATCTATTCTTAAAGAAAATCACTTTGGCAGCAGTGTGTGGGATGGACTAGAGGGGTGAGAGACTTGAGGCTGGGAGACCAATTAGGAGGCCACTGCAAGAGGTAATCAGGGCCTACACTAAGGATATTATTGTGTAAGGAGGAAGAAGTGGTTGGAGGTAAGAAGTGTTGTGGAGACTGATTTGGAAAATAGATACATGATGTAAGACAAACTGAGGAATCAAGAATAATGCTGAGGTTGTGAACCTGGGAATCTAGAAGGATAGTGGTGTGTAATCTGTCTTTCTTATTACTTGGGTCCTTTGAAACCAATGAAGTGGGAAAGACGATGAGAAGGAATTAACACAATACAGCAACAGAGGTAGTTTTCTCTGCTACCCCAAAATGCTGTTCGGCTCTCTCCCACCCATCAAGCCCAACTCTCTCCTTACTCCCCTCCATTCTCTCGTTTCTGGTCTCTTCTCCCTACAAACTTATTCTCAGTTCTCTCTCTACCGACTGACCCCTCATATACATTTTCATTGAGAATGATTTATATTTTGGTCATTTCAAAGTCAATCAATCAGCATTTATTAACTAACTCCCAGGAGCCAAACACTGTACTAGGTCCTAGGGATCCAAACAGAAAATGAAAGTCATCCCCCAGCATCTGTCTTCCTCTTCACCTTGACCTCTAATCCTTAGCCTTGGTTCTCTGTCAGGCCATCACCTCTACACTGGTATGATGGGAGCAATAACCTAATCCCTCTCCATGCTCCACACCCCCCAGAAAGGGAAGGTTAGGATAATTTTTCCTTAAAAGGGATTGAGACATTCTTCTAGACCTGGTTGGCTCAGAAGACTAAGAGCTCAGACGACAGATGGCATTTTGTCACCTAAGTACAAAGCACCTACAATGAGCTTCGCTCAGCTCAATCAACTAAAAGGGATTCTCAAAGACTATCCTCACTTAAGATTCTTTTCTTGTTATCTTTTCTTACCTGTTAAATGACCTTTGGGTGTCTCATCAAATTCCAATATCAAACCTAACCTACCAGGTGACTAGCCAGAATCAGGCTCCACCCAGAATAATTAGTGTGGTCTTGCCAGATTGAAAGATAATAAATTCAGTGAAGTGGAGGAAGGTACAATGCACAGGAAGGTGACCCTATTCAAGCTTCTTATGATGCCTCTACTGTGAGGTCTCACCCACACATACAGCTGGGAAATTAGAGAGTAAACTGCCTGTGGCCATTCACCAAGAAAAGAACAATGAGAGTATGCTTGTTGTCCTTTGGAACTGTACTTTGACCAGGTATGATGACACATGCCTTTAGTCCATGTTGCTGGGTGGGGTTGAGGCTGGTGAATTGCCTTCGTTCAGGAGTTCTGAGTTGCAATAGGATTAAAGCCTATCTGGTTTAAGTCTGGCACTAGATCTGGTACCAAAATGATGAACCCCCCAGGAGCAGAGGGTCACCAGGCTGCCTAAGAAAGGACAAACCAGGCTAGTCAGAAAAAAATAGAGCAGGTTAAAGCTCTTTGCATATCAGTATCAGGATCAGACCTGTGAGTGGCTGCTGCACTTCCAGCCTAGGTGAGATAGGGAGACTCAGTTTCAAAACAACAATAACAACAACAACAAAAAAAAACCACACTGTACCTTGAAGATAATTGTGCTAAACTGTATTTCAAGCCCTTGAGGGTTGCTGAGCTTACCAGCCTACTAATTTAAGTGTTTTCCAAGTGCTACTAGTGTCTCTCTAAAACTCACCTTACTTTTGAAGACACCTGGAGGGACTGAATTTGGGGGGGATGGAAGAAGAGATTTTTCCCTCCTTAGAAAAGTACAAATTGAGAATAATTTGTGCTCACCTTTGTTCTAGGCCTAGATGCCTTTATATCAATAATAGTTAACATCACCCAGTTGTCTAGGAAAAAAAAAGGTTCCTCTCAACTCTTAGGGAGTCATTTGTGTAAAATGTTTGGTTTTAAATGATTTTTTAAAGAAAAGACATTACAGCTAAACCAACAATCCTCAGTCCATGACCAGCCATTGAGGGGTTGCATGAAGGACTCCAATAGCAAGTAAATGCGAACAAAGGCAGATCTCTAGCACCTTAAGGCAGTGCCAAAGAAACTGTTTTGAGTTTTGTTTGGTTTTGTTCAGAATTTGAGAGACTAACTACGATTTTGCCAAGTTGATTTTGTTGTGATTCTTTGGTGCAGACCGTTAGGTAAGGCCCTTGAAAGGACATTGCTAAATTCTCATTAGGAGCACAGAGACATCTCTGTAAATGAAGATATGGACAAATGTACCAATTGCACTGCATTTAATTAGCTGAGGACAGGCAAAGATGCTGCGTCAGTTTAAAAAGTTTCTACTCTTACCCTCAATCTGTGAACTATGAACTATAACTCTTCCTCTCTGAAGCTTTCAGAGAGGATCCCCTGAAGAGCAAAGAACTCCAGCCCCAGGAGCATTTCCCCACTCCCAGCAGAAAAGGCTACTGTTCATATATGGGAAATGGAGAAACATGTACTGGCCTAGACAAATTTCTGCCTTTGTTGTTTTTTATATTGCTTTATGTCTTTTTCCCCGTGGCAAGAGCACTCACAGTTGTTGTTCATTTGTTCAGTCATGTCTGACTCTTTGTGACCCCATGGACCATAGCACAGTAGGCCCTTTTATTCTGCACTATCTCCCAAATTCAGCACTCCCAATACTCCTATGCTGAACACAAGACAGCAATAGCATCACAGGCCCCTAGTCATCTTGAGTGGAGGTGAAAGGCAAAGTTAGATCTGTTATAGGGGACCACAGCAATAGCGGAGAAAAAGTGCTCAGGCCCATCACAACGTTCTGTCCTACATTGGGCAGAAAAGTTCAGGCCCTAGTAGTGCTAGTTATTCTTTTCTGCAATGGGGGCAGCAACCCACCTTGGTGGAGTGGGCAGTAGGCAGAGGGCACATACTATCACCCAGATATCACCCCAGGGGTACTTGTATGAGGGCAGTGAACAAAGACGCTGCTGCAGCAGGTAATGGATAAGCTCTGAGCAACAGTGGCAGCCCAGGGGCAGAAAAGTGGGTACTGACACATACCATGGTAAAAGGTACTATAATCCATTAATTACTGTAACATAAAACATTGGTTTTTCCAAGTTGCAGCCAATACAACACCCAATGATCACTGTACCATTTTAACCAAGGGTCAAAGGATGCCATTATCGGAAAAGAGCTTGCTTTATGGCCACAAGGGGTAAGTGAAAGTGTTTAAGCAGCCTTGAAGATGAACAATCTCTCAAAGACCTCTCATGGGGCAAAGATTTTTGTATCCCCCACCCCCTCCAATCCCTTGTGTTCCCTGTTACCCAAAGAGCACTAAGTGAATGGCAAATAAAGGGCAACTCTCCCTGATCTGTGATAAGAATTGGTGACTATGCAGGAACTGTTATCACCTTTGTATAGCCCAGTGTTGTTCCTGCTTATGGTGACCTTTTTACAGAGACCCCACCATGATTGGTATCACCCACTACTTGTACCTGACTGTTTAGTCCCAGGACTCAGGCTTTTGTGGGACTATCCCAGATTCAGGGAACTGTTACATTATTTGTTTTCTTTTTATGATGTTTCTGTTTTAGTTTTTTTTCTCTTCCTCCTTTGATGACGCTAACATCAGGCTTCTTGAATACTGGAAGTCAGGGTTAACCAAGTGGTAAAAAGTTCTCTAGAACAGAGGTAGCAAATTTACTGTCTGAATGTAGCCACCAACATCTCTTAGTGCTCTACCAGATTAATTGGGAAATGTTTAATAAAATAAAGTAGGCATCCCTTTTTATTTGAACATGACACCATCGTTCTAGAAAACCTAAAGTAGCAAGGGGTGGAATGTGGCAGGAACAATTTCCTAATCCCTCACCCCGGGCAGATTAGGATAATTTTTCCTTAAAAGATATTAAGGCATTCCTCAAAATTTAGCAGACTCAAGACTTTGCATTAACAGACTAAGGGCTCAGACTACAGATATCATCTTCTTATCTTTTAGCAACAGGGAGCTCCAGGGTCACTGTGATGTTGGACTGGTGGGTTTTGATGGAAGTTTCACTCAGCTGGATCAATTCAAAGGGTCCTTAATGTATATGCCTGTTAAATATCCTTCTCTTGTTATCTTTTATTAAAGTATTTTTTCCTAGTTACACATAAAGACAATTTTTAACAAGCACTTTTAAAAAAAAATTTTTTCTGCTTTTTTTTTTGGAGGAGGGAAGGTAGGGCAATTGGGGTTAAGTGACTTGCCCAAGGTCACACGGCTAGCAAGTGTTAAATGTCTGAGGTCGGATTCGAACTCAGGGCCTCCTGACTCCAGGGCCAGTGCTCTATTCACTGTGCCACCTAGCTGCCCTTTGTTTTTTTTAAAAAATTTTGAGTTCCAAAATTTTTCCCTCCCTCTCTTTCTCCCTCCCTAAAATGGTAATTAATTTGGTACAGGTTATCTATGTACAATTATGTAAAATACATTTCCATATTAGTCATCTTGTGAAACGAGAAACAGAACAAAGGAAAAAAACACCAAAAAAAAGTGAAAAATAATACGCTTCTATGTGCATTCAGACTCCATCAGTTCTTTCTCTGGATGGGGATAGTACTTTTCATCATGAGTCCTTTGGAATTGTCTTGGATCACTGAATGCTGAGAAGAGCTAGGTCATTCATAGTTGATTATCATACAATATTGCTGTTACTATATCCAATGTTCTGGTTCTGTTCATTTCACTTTCTATCAGTTCATGTAAGTCTTTCCAAGTTTTTTCTGGAATTATTCTGCTCATCATTTCTTATAGTATTCCATTACATTCATATACCACATCTTGTTACCTTTTTTTTTTTTTGGAGGGGTGGAAGGCAGGGCAATTGGGGTTAAGTGACTTGTCCAAGATCACATAGCCAGTGTCAACTGTCTCAGGTCAGATTTGAACTCCTGACTCCAGGGCCAGTGTTCTACTCACAGCCACCTAGCTGCCCCATCTTGTTATCTTTTGATAACTGTTAAATGACCTTTGAATGTCTCATCTTGTTCCATTATCAAACCTAAACTACCAAGAGACTGGTTTGAGTTAGGCCCAACCTAGAACAATTGATGACATTCCCCTCCATCCCCCATCTTGACCCCTTCATAAACCAGTTCAAGTCTGTTTTCTTCTCTGGGGTCCCTTGCTCCCTTATTCTTTCTTGAATCTTGCCATGGAAAGCCTCGGTCTTTACTCTCACCATCCAGTACCTCCCTTCTATTTACATGCTGCTGAACAAAACTGGAGAAAATCACAAAACCAGGCTGACTGGGTCCACTATAGATTTGTTACCTAATCTCATGGGCCCTCACTATTGCAAGGCAATCCCTTTAAACCTCCCTAATCAATCCACTAAGCTATTTTCCGCAGAAAATTTGCCAAATTTTTCATCGTTCCTCAAAGCTCCCTTGGCTCTCCCTCCCTTTACCTTCTCTGCTGAAAACCTTGCCTTGATCTATTTGTCTCACCTTAATCTCTCTATTGACTTCGCCTTAAATCTCCAACTGCTAAGTAGACATTTCAAATAGATGCCACTTAAACATCTAAAACTGAACTGTCCCTTAAAAACCTTCCCTCTTCTTAACCATCCTATTATTTTCAAAGGTTATCACCATCCTTCCAGTCATCCAGGCTCACAACCTAAGTGTCATCTTCAATTCTTTGCTGTTAATTGTTGTTCATTTGTTTCAGTCATGTCCGACTCTTCCTCACCCCACTTAGGGTTTTCTTGGCAAAGATACTGGAGTGGTTTGCCATTTCCTTCTCCAACTCATTTTACAGAGGAGGAAACTGAGGCAGAGTTAAGTGACTTGCCCAGAATCACCCAGCTAGTAAGTGTCTGAGGCCAAATTTGAACTCAGGAAGATGAGTCTTCCTGACTCCAAGCCTGGTATTCTATCCACTCTGCCACCTTCAATTCCTTACTCTTTCTCATCCCCCATATCCAATCAGTTGACAACTTTTATCATTTCTACCTTGGTAACATCTCTCCCATATGCACTCTTCTCTCGCCTAACACTAATACCACCCTGGTACAGCCATATATCACTTTATACTTGGACTACTGAAATAACCTGGTTAGTCTCCCTGTCTCAAATCTCTCCTCACTTCAGGCCATCCTTCCTTGCCATCAAAGTGATCTTTCTAAAGTGCAGGTCTGACTATGTCACCCCTCCCTCCCCCATTAAATAAATGCCAGTGCCACTTCATTGCCTCCAGAATCAAATATAAATCCCTTTGTTTGATTTTTAAAGCCCTTGAGGTGGAAAGAAAAAAAAAGAGAGCCCTTCACAACCTGGTTTCTTCCTACCTCTCTACTCTTCCTCTACCTTACTTCATGTACTCTGCAATAACCCTCCTTGCTGTGTCTCAAACAAGACACTTAACCTTCATTTTTTTCAGCTGACTGTCCTCCATGCCTAGAATTCTCTTCCACCTCATCTGGCTCCAATCAAGTCTCAGCTTAAATCTTATGTTTTCCAAAAAGTCCTTCCTTTTCCCTCTTAATGCTAGTGCCTTCCTCCTGTGATTATCTCCAATTTATTCTGTACCTTTTTATACACAGTTCTTCGAATGTTGTTTCCCCCATTAGAATGTAAGCTCCTTGAGGTCAAAGACTGTGTTTTTTGTTTTCTTTTCTCTCTATGAGGGGCTTAATAAATGTTGTTGACATAGGAAAGACAACCCGAAGTACACATAAAGTACACATAAGACACATCTCTTGTATGAGTTGAGGAATGAGCATCCTTAACTGTTCAAGAACCCCAGACCTCAATAATAATTATTTTTCAGTAGAGACTAACAAATATAAGTTTATTTCTTAATTACAAGAGTCCTTTTTTAAAAACAAGCCTAAGGCTTTCCCTTCTTAGGTAGCTTAGAAAAGGGAAATGGAAAGAGAAAGGAGAGGGTGCTCCTGATTGGTTTAGGAGAGGAAACATGATTTGTCAATTACACCTGGTCAGTGCAAATTATTTTCTGACTCCCTGCCGACCGCAGAGGTGAAAGGATGGAGAGGGGGCCATGCTTACTTCTGGTCGAAGAAGCACGGCTGGGGACCCAGGAGAGCTCCTGTTCTGGCACATAGAGCTCTAGAGCCCTGTCAGGTCTAAGGGTGTCTTTCCAGGGGTCCGGAACCCTGCGGAGCCTTACAGGAGCCTTCAGTTAAAAGTCCTGGTTCTTCCTCTCTTCCAAGACTTTGGAGACCCCGCCTTCTTCCTTTTCCCCTTCACGCCACTCGCACACGCACAGGCCCAACGCGCGTGGGCATGGCGTGAAGACCCTTCCCCGAAGCCTACGTCACTCCCCAGGGAGCCCCGCAGAGCATCCTACTGCTCCCGTCCCGCCCGCGGTCTGCCTCTCGTGTCTCCAGCCCCAAAGGAGTGCGTAACGTGCCCCCGCATCGTGACGAACGGCACCCGGGCTGGGGCGGAAGCATGGGGTTGGGCGGCGAGCGAGAGGCGGAGTGTGGGCGGAAGTCGCTGTCTGCGGAGAAGAGAAAGGAAAGGGAGACAGGGCGGAGATTGGGGGAGGTGGAGAAGGGGACTGAAGCGAGAGGTTGGGAAGGAAGATGGGAGGGGTTTACCTCTGCTCTCCGGCCGGCCTCCTCCCCGCTTTCCTGGCTAGGGGACGGAAGTGACGAATCCTACGAAAAGGTCACTTCCTGCTGGGGTGGATGAGGAGGAGCCGGAGACGCCGCCGAGGAGACGGGACCGAGACGGACCGCGGAGGAGTGAGGTGAGTCCCAGCCCCGATTGGGGGCCCTGCCTCCTCGCAGCCGCCTCCTCCCGGACCTCTCCACGCCTGCTCCTCCCCGGGGCCGAGGCGCCCTCTCCGCCCCCCGCCGGGCCAGCGCCTTCCTCTGTGCCCGCCGCCCTCGGTCCGGAGCCGAGGCCGCCCCCCCGGAGCAGCAGGGCCTCACCCCGCGCGGGCTCGGGACCCCGGGGGTGGTGCGGAGCCCGGACAGCAAGCCGAGGGCTCAGCGGACCGCCAGAGTCTGAAGCGGGGGTCGGAGGCTGCGCCCTGTCCTGCAGAGGAGGCGGCTTGGAAGCAGAGAGCCCGGGGTCTGGGGGGGAGGGGGAGGGGAGTGGCACGGTCCTGTCAACCCCCACCCCGGGGGCCCCGCAGGCTGTGGACAGCCAGCTGGGGGAGAGGGTGTCCCAAGCTTCGGAGGACTGTGAAGGGAAGTTTGGAAGTTGGGGAGGGAGGTCCGAGCAGTTCCTGAAGCGGTGCGTCGGAATGAGGGGGAGGGATTGGGATGTCAGGTAAGGGGACTTCCTGGGCAGCTCTTCGGTGAATCATAGTCTCGGCTTTGGCGATAGTCGAAGGAGGTTCCTAGACCATTTAAAGGGTCTTGAGCTGAACGGGGCGGGGGGGCGGGGGGGGATTTGAGGGAGTTAAGAGTTGTCCGGGGAAAGCTTGCCGGAAGGCTGGGGAAATTACTTTTTTCCACATCATGGAGATGGGGGGCGGGGGTGCTGGGGGAGAGAGAGTGTGTGTAAAAGTCAGTTCTTTTTTTCTGTCCTACATCCTCCCGGCTGCTCTAATCTATCGGTATGGATCTGGAAGTTTTTAAATGGGTGGAGGAGACAATTGAAAGTCAAGCGTTTTTCAGAATTTTGGGAAGTCATTTTAAAATGTGTAGGATTAGGATTTCCACACCCACTCACCCGACTGGGCACCGAGACACCTATGCTTTCACTGGCTTCAACCCGTACCTTGTATTGATTAAGTGTGTTGGGATAGGTTATGGCGTAAACCTATACATATGGATTTCGTTCTGGAAGGGATTACCTTCTGCCTCCCCTTCGACACTTTCTCTCCTTCCTCCTCGAAGGGTAAGGGAGGGGTGGTACTTAAAAACTCATCTCTAACAGGAAATTTCTTTGAAGAGCCAAATGAATTCAGCCTCAATTTGTTGGGGGGTAGGTGCTGGGAAATGTCCCGTTTTTTCCCTTCATGCTAAAGGGAGAAAATGTAGAGCTATATACACTACCTCTCCAAGTCTTGGTGTGTATATATCTTTTTTTTTCCTGGTGCTGAGTGACTGTACATGTGGTGTGTTTACTTCCTGTATCCCAGGGTATTTTTTTCAGAGGGGGAGGGGGCTGATTCTGGTTAGGAGAAGTTCTCCTTCCCCAAGCTCACATAATCCAACTGAAGAAATCAAAATCAGATGTGCATTCTTGAGTGGGAATAAGAAGGGTTTGGATTTTTTTTTTCTTTCCTTAAACTGGTACATCTGGTGAGCTCAGGCTTGTGTATCTTGGCATCTGGATCTGTCTAGTAATAGAAGACAAACTGTTTGACTTGTTTTGGCTGCCTTTTTGGCCCCGTCTCATTCTAGCCTTCCCTTTCTACTTTTGAAGGGCCGGTCAGGAGGAAGAAAGCAAATATTAGACAGTGTTTACACTTTGTGGTTTAAAGTCAGGTGAGAGATAATTATGGCTCTTGAAGCTGATGACCTAGGGACCATCATTTGTCGACTTTTGGATTTACAGTTTGGAGGTGACAAGTTTGGAGGAAAAAAGACTTGTTAATGCTGGGAGCAGGAAGGATGGGGAAAAGGAGAGTTGGAAAAAGACTATACAAATAAACCTAGGCAAGATAATAGCTTCTTAAAGTAATTGTGGCTTGTGTCTCTTTTAACAGTCAGCAGGAGGGAGAAAATGAAAGCGGGCTGCAGCATTGTGGAAAAGCCAGAAGGAGGTGGAGGTGAGCCTTTTCTAGTTTACTGGGAATGTCACTTGGTGGTTTCCCGTTTTCTCCACTTGGGCTCTGTCCACACCAAGTGCCAAACCGTGACTGACAGCCTCTTGGCTGGGTGGTTGCTGCTAGGACAGTTGTAGGCTTGTTTCCTATGATGTGTGTTTAACATGTCTGTTCACCACACCCTTGTCCTAGACTGTAGAAACTTTTTCCTTTTAGAGCCACAATTCCAATGTTAGTATCTTGAGAGAGTGGTATATAGCTTTCTTTTTTAGAAAGTATTCCATTATTTCTGGGGTGTTCATTCTATGTCCTTTTAATCTGTTCAGAACTTTAATGCCTTCACATTATGTAGGCATAGGATTTAGTAACAAAGAAAGGATGGGTAATTAGGACACTTGAGTTTTGCTGCCAGTTTTTCCAGGAATTAGTGATTTCGATAAGAACATGTAACTTCTTTGTCCCTTCTTATTCCCTAATGGACTAGTCCCAGTTGTCTGAAAAGGTGTTTAAGCTATGTTTGCTCAGCACTCTAGCATCCTGATCTATGGAATGTAAAGTGTGTAGGGGTGCTGGTATTTAAATAGCTCTTGACTTCTTTAGTCTTATTCTTTTCTTTCCCTCTGGTCTTAAGGCTACCAGTTCCCTGACTGGGCCTACAAAACGGAGTCCTCCCCAGGCTCCCGGCAGATCCAGCTGTGGCATTTCATCTTGGAGCTACTTCAGAAAGAGGAGTTCCGCCATGTCATTGCCTGGCAGCAGGGAGAGTATGGGGAGTTTGTCATCAAGGACCCAGATGAAGTGGCCCGCCTCTGGGGCCGAAGAAAGTGTAAACCACAGATGAACTATGACAAGCTGAGCCGGGCCCTCAGGTGAGGGAGGGAAAATGACCTGTATTTGTGATGCTTTGGGTTAGGAGGCAATTAGACCATATGGGAGATTTGGCATCTTGTGGAGTAGTAGGTAACAACTGGCTAGATAAATTCCTTCATGACTTCAGAGTGGGAGCAGAAGAGCACCTGAATGTAAGTAGTGAAGGTATGGGAGGAGAAAGTATATCAGTGGGTATCTGTAGGAGGAAATTCCTACATGGCTGGCACTGAATCCTGACAGGCAACCAGTTCTCCTCAGTGGGCGAGAGGGTGTGGTGAAATAAGGATTGGAGTTCATTTATAATCCTTGGGGGGTTACTTAGCCCTGCCTTATAGGATGTTTGGTATTGTGCCTATCTGTTATTTCTCTTCTTCCTGACCTCTCAGGAGGAGGCTAAGGAGGGCTGATTTGGTTATCTTATGCTGTGACTGACAGCCATCCAGGAACAACATTTTTTGGCCTTGTCAATCCATAGGTTCTTTGGTTGTGTGACCTTCCAAGAGGTCCAGAGGTTGATCTGTGTGAACTTCCTCCTTATTTGCTTTGCCCTTGTCACTCTCAGTTTCAGAGATCTTTTATCCCTCAGGGTCTAAAGGGCAATTTATGACTTGTCTAGTACTGTCTAAGTGGCTGAAGGTACCAGTCACTCTTAAAGTTCTCTAGTCCTTCACCTTTGTTGACCCTGAACCCACATGTTTATCCAACAGCTTTGTCTGAGCTCTACAGATCCTTTGAATCTTTGAGGTTGAGGCAGCCCAAGCTGGCTGCTGTTTTCCAGATCAGGATATACCATTGTTTGACCTGTCACCATAAAACAATCCTGCATTCCTCTCCCCTAGTTATAGGCATAGACCTCCCAGCTAGCCACACTGTGAGTCTCTGTGCCACAGGTTGTCTGTTCCCACCTGGGCAAGGCAGGCAAAAAGAGATAGTGTATCTATAACGTAGCCTTCTGACCAAAGTAGGAACAGGAAGGAAACTGGGTATAGAGCTGTGGTTGAAGTGAAGGTAGAGTCGAGGGACAAAAACTTTTTTGCCTGCTGCCCTTCCCACCCGTCCCCCCCATCTCCACCCCCATTTGAAATGGCATGAGCCTTTCATTTGATTACCTGAAATTTTTTTTAACATAAGCTTGGGGGAGCTGGGAGATACATTAATATGCATGTTTTGTTTTGACAGATACTATTACAACAAGAGGATCCTTCATAAAACAAAAGGCAAAAGGTTTACCTATAAGTTTAACTTCAACAAGCTGGTGATGCCCAACTATCCATTCATCAACATTCGACCCAATGGTAAGCACCAATTCTTTGAGTGGAGAAAAGAATGTAACTGAAGTGAAATCTAAGTGTAACACTGGCACTTCTAAGGGAAACTCAGAAGCAGTGGACACTTGGGATTTTGTAACTTGTTTCTTTGGGATTTTTTTTTAAAAAGGTGTTGATAACATTTTGTTTCACAATGGCAGGTACATCCCAACACACCTTTAAAAAAAAAGTACGTTCTCCCCACAACTGTTATTGTTAATAGAAAGGTCAAATGTATACTTTTAATTTTGATAGCACATAGTACTAACATTGATATAATTGATCAGAGGCTATGTTTTTTTTTAAAGATGATTTCCCTTTCTTACGATTTTTAAAGTTTATTGTATAAAGTGCTAGGTCTCTTAGAGATCTGGTTCTTTGTTCTCTAAGGAAAATTATTCCTAAATTTATGTTGTTGTTTTTTTTTAAGTTCAGACTCTAGAACTTGTTTAACTCCCTCAATAGCAACTGGAGCCTTTATAAACACTTCCGATTTTCTATGAAACTACCAAGTTACCTTATCAAGTGAATACAATCAAAACCACAGTGGCCTCAATCATGTTTGCAGTAAAAAGCAGAGTCTTTGATGGGGGGGAGTCTGAAAGCAGGGCAGCCTGAGCTGTTTGGGTTCCATGGCTTATCTTCCCCCAGGGCCCCCAGGATACAGGCAGTCTTTGGTAGAGTTTCCCTTCAGAGCAGCCCAGGTAACAACTGTCTATGGGGACCTGGCTTGGCACAACTCAAGAGGCCCTATTCCTCTATAGATCTGGCAGACCCAAGAGTTGAAAACTGAACGACTTTTCACTCCTCCCCAAAGATGGAAATAGCACCACTACCCTACAAATTAAATTGTAATTAAACAGTTTCTGGCCATTCTATCAACTTCTAACTTTGTTGCCTTGGGTAGCAGTGGTAAGCAAAGCTGATCTTGATTATGAAGGTAATATAACTTCCCAGAGTAAAGTTTGTTATAGAGCTGAAAAATTGGAACCGGGGAGTGGCTGAGAGAGAATAGAATGCCAAGATCCATTGCAGATCTATAATTACTACACACAACAAGTTAGGGCAGTTTTAGCCTGACGCTGCTATCATTACTGTTCCATCTCCCCTTTGCTAGCCACTCCCTCCTGTCCCTGGGGCATGCATTTAAAAAAAAAGTTGGTATTGGAATGCATCTCTCTAATTACAACCTGTTTTCTTTCCTTATGCCTGGGGGAGAGGCGTTAGGAAATCAAACCTGTTTTGGCCGCTGGAATCTTGTTTCCTCTATTTCTCACTCTAGCCCCTCCCTTATGCACCTGGTTTGGGTGGGGAAGGGGATTGTATCTCACTGGACAAAGAATCTAACCAATAAGCTCAAAGTTAATCTCTTCCCAAATTTCCATTTCCCTCAAATCTTCGATGACCAAACTTCCAGATTAGACCACCTTCTCTTTTGAAGCCAGTGTTCAAGCAATAACCCTGATCAAGAGTTGAATTCCCCATAAGGCAATAGGGAATTCATCCAGTGGCTTAGGGGTAACCTGCATTTTCCCACATCTGGGAAGGGAACTGTAATAGTCTCCTCCAACCAGTAGACTGGCAGAAATAGAAGGGAATTATTTAACTGCCTAGATTGAGTTGTATGCAGATTTCCCACCTATACAAATCCTTTCAAATCTTAATCAAAAAGTCATAGGTCGTGAAGTTTGTAGGCACTATGCCTGATTGCTTCAGGGAGTTGGGCCTGGACACTGACAGCTATCCTGTATACAATATCCTATACACAAATAGGATTTTATTTGCAAATTGCTCTTATCCATATCCCTTATGTAACTTAAGGAGCAATGAGGTTTTGTGATTGTCTTTTCCAAGGTTAGAAAGGAGCTTGGAAAGAGTATCTAACTAGGAATCAGGAAACCTGGGTTCTAGACTGGGTTCTCTAGCACAGTGCTCTGCACAGTAATGAGTGTTTATTGAATTGTTGGCTGTAGACAAAATTCTCTCAATAAACATTTATTTATTAAGTACCTATGTGCCAGTCACTGTGCTAAGCAAGCTAAGCTTTAATTTCTTCATCTCTATAAATTTGAGGCTTGGATTTGTGTTCTTTAAGGGGCCTTTTAACTTGATATTGTTAGAATTCTTTAAGATTTCTATGGACTCGCCTCCCTAAACGAAAAGAAATCCTGGGATACTGAGTTCAAGGTTCTCATGAGCTCAGAGTTCTCATCAAGAAGGTCTTCCTTTGAATCTCTTAATATCTTCCTCTATACCAGACTTGAGTATTTAACCCTCCGTTTCATTATCCTTCCAGCCACTGTCCCCAGATGAAGAATTGTCAGGGTCAGCCATATGGATGTAAGCTCTATTTAAGTAATATCCTCTGCCTTGACTTTTTCTTCTTCTCCAACCCCCAAATCAGATATGTGTATCAACATCAGAGGTGAGACAAAAGAAAAACTATTAGTCTTTTGAAAGTTTACCTTGGAATAAGTTAAGTAAACAAAAACTGCATAGAAACAGGTGAGGTTTATTACAGTTCAGAGCTAAAGGGATAATTAGTTAAGTTCAGCAAACATTTGTACATTACTACTATGTGCAGATCATTAGGACAGGTAGGGAGAAGGGAAGAGTACAACAATAAATAAGACACATTCCTGGCTCTCAAAGAGCTTATAATTTAGAAGCTGGCCCCCAAGTTGACCTGTGTGTTTTTAAATTTGACAGAAGATTTGATAGTACTTTAAAAGACATTAAAATAGGTTAGAACCTTTATTGAATGAGTAGGATACCAGGTAGAGAAATAATTAAATTGATCGTAAGGTGATCTTACACCTTCCTAGAAGGTAGAAAACCACTGATATTTATCCCCACTTTAGTGAAAAGGGCTTCATTAACTGAGAAACTATTTAATTACATGCTAAATGCAGGCACCTCATTCTTCATGCAGGACACCAAACTGGGTATTCAAAGAGATGTAGTATATAAAAAACATGGTCTCTCCCCTTAAGAAATTATCATTTAGGGGAATTGTATATAACACAGTGTCAAAAATCTTATTAAAAGGTATGAAAAGTACAAAGTAGGCTATGAATTCATAGGAAAAAGATCACTTTCAGCAGTAAGAGAAAATTTCGTGGAATAAGGTTAAAACTATGGCATTCACATTCATGTGACTTCTTCATGTGTAACTTCTGCTTCTCTAAGACCCAGTTTCCACATTAGACTTATTAAATGCCTACTCGTGAGTGAGGCAAGAGGCACCTTGATGCAGTAGAGGACAAGCCTTGAGTCAGGAAGACCTGGATTCAGGGCCTGACTCAACACTTACTAATCTTGTGACCATGCTTATTGACATGACTGACTTGACATGGACAAGTCCTTTGACTTCTCTCTTAAGATGATGTCATATGTGAGTTGATCTACATTATTTCTATACCATGAGTTTCCTACTTGAGTCCAAGTTCCCTACACAGACAAGTTCAGATCAGGAGAAAAAAAATTATTCTGGGGACATAGTTAAAAGTGTGACAGTAACTGCTATCAGGGAATTTATATTGGAGAATGTAGCCTATATCAGTAGGCTGATCAGTAAATAAAAGGTTATTTGGGTTGGGAGAGAGTACTGTAGCACCTGAGCTAAACCTTAAAGAAAGCTAAATTCTGGGAGGTAGGAAAAAGGAAAAGAGGGCATTCTAGCCAGTAAAGGTGGAGATAGAATGTTAAACATTCTACAATTCATAGTCCAGTTTGCCTGGAATGTGGAGTACACTAGAGAAGACAGGAGCCAGATTGTTAATGGCTTCAAGTGCCATCTGAGGAGTCTTTTTTATTCTAGTGTCACTGTGGTGATACTGAAGGCTTTCAAGCAAGGGAACAATATGGTGAGATCTGGCTTTAGAAGGATTATTTTGGCCTTTGTGTGGAAGATGGATTGAAGAGGGTAGAAATCGAAGGCCAAGAGGTCAGTTAGGAGTCTGTTATCCTTTGAAGAGGGAGTAAAGTTAGATGGCTCCATCATGAAGGAGCTGTGTTGCCTCTTGGTTAATAAAGGGTACTTATGTGATTCTACCTAATCTGCAGTTAGTGTCCCTGGTACCAGAGCCACAGAATGACTGACTAATGATGATGCCTTTCCATACCTTTATTGACTTTAAATCCTAGTTCTGATGTTTATTGGCTCCCTGGCCATTAGCAAACAAATCTCTGAAATGCAGATTTCCTCGTCTATAAAATGATAGTATTTATACTACTTAACACAGGATTGTATGAGGTCATCCTTTTTTAAACATTAAAGTCCTATATAAATAGAGAGTTATTGCCATGTATAACTGGATTCTCTTTCTCACTTGTTAATTATCTCTTTACTCTTCCATGTTTCTATACATCCTCTCACTTTTTTCCTCACTTTGCTTCAGGGATGGTGGGGTTTCAGTGATACCCAGGGTCTTTAGTAGGAACCACACCCCTTAGTAGCTTTAAAGCTACTGGCCTGTCCTCAGACTTTTTCCTTCACCATTGGTTTTTATGCTGGGAGACTTGGCTGAGAAGCTGGTATGCAGTTAGTTGTGGGGAAAGACTTAGATGGAAGTGAATAGCGTTTTGCTGACTTTTATACTCACAGCTTAGTTGCTGCAGGCAAACTTGGGAAAGTGAGCATGTGCTGGATCTTCTTCCATCCTCTATAGAGCATACCTAGGAATGGAGATTGCCATATAGAACTTGCTAAAGGAGTAGTTGGTATATCATCAGAATTGTAGAAACCAAAAATATCCACAATGGAATTGCTGTTGAATTCATGTGGTAACTGAGCTTATGAGCAAAAGTGCTTCAATAATCTTATGTTAGTGAAATCTGACACCTTTTCTGCAGGTATCCATTTGCATTCTCTTGAAAATATGGTCTTGTTCAAATACCCCACCCATGAATGAACTGAAGGGTATGTGGTTCTTTGAAGTACTCCTCTTCAGGGATGATATTTCTAGACCATTTAGGTAGAAGTAGCCACAAGGAAGAGAACTGGATACACAGCTTAGACATGTAGGGACACCTTGAGCATCTACCTAGGATTACACACAAAGTCCTTGCACCCTCACTTTCCCCTGGGTTTGGGGAGGAGGAGCCAGTAAGACAACTCTGATTTAACCTTAATTACAGGCCAGATTCCTCATTTGAGTTGTGGATATAGTGGACAAGGAACTCGGCAACTAAACTGAATTAAATACCGAATTGAGCAGATAGTAGGAACAAGTGGGGTTTATGGCATCTAATCCCAACGATGACTCTTCTATTGCTACAAAATATAGCTATAATGTAGCATAAGTAAACAATGATGCAATTAATTGACCAGGCTCCTTTTTCTTTATTTTTCCCCTTCCCAGGAGTAGTACCCCAGAGTGCCCCTCCAGTACCGACAGCCTCCTCCCGTTTCCACTTTCCCCCTCTGGACAGCCATTCCCCCACCAGTGATGTGCAGCCAGGCCGATTCTCCACAAGCTCCCTAGCTCCTTCTGGGCAGGAGTCCTTGAATGATGCAAGTGAACGAAAAGCAGAGATTTCAGAGCTGGAGGACAGTTCCGCTGAGTGGCGTAGGGGTGTGGATCTCATGACTTCCCGGAATTCAGTCACTAGTGGAGGAATTAGCCACCAGAAGCGCAAGCCAGACATCATGCTCCCTCTTTTCACCAGGCCTGGGATATACCCTGACCCCCACAGTCCTTTTGCCGTTTCTCCACTGCCAGGCCGTGGAAGTGTCCTCAATGTCCCCATCTCACCAGCTCTTTCCCTTACCCCAACCCTCTTCTCCTACAGTCCATCCCCAGGTCTAAGCCCCTTCACTGGTAGCAGCTGCTTCTCTTTTAACCCTGATGAAATGAAACACTACCTGCATTCACAAGCCTGCTCAGTTTTAAACTACCATCTAAGTCCCCGGACTTTTCCTCGTTATCCTGGGCTCATGGTTCCACCCCTGCAGTGCCAAATGCATCCAGAGGAGCCAGCCCAATTTCCCATTAAACTCCAGCCACCACCTGCTGGGCGGAAGAACCGGGAAAGAATAGAGAGCAGTGAAGAGTCAGCAGTTACTGTCACTCCTACCATGACCCCTACCCCTCCAAGGATCAAGGTGGAACAACAAACTGCAGACAGAGAGCCTGAGAACCAAGAGCAGCCACTAAGAGAAAAGGAGGAACAGCAGCGGGAAGAGCGCTCTGTACCCAGTGGGACCATAGACGAGGAGGGTGCCTTCTTTGCACGCCCTGCTGCACCCCCAGCCTGGTCCTTGATCCCCCTCAGCAGCCCAGGTGAAGAGACCCCAGAGTTGAGTGAAGGTAGTGAGGACAGGCCTGGTAAGGATGCCCTGGCAGTAGTTGAGCCCAATGCCCCTGAAAAGAAAGAGGATGCCTTGATGCCCCCAAAGCTTCGGCTGAAGCGAAGATGGAATGGTGATAGGGAAGCCAGAGAGCTGAGTGAGAGCAGCAAGATTCATTGGAATCTTTCTGGGTCTCCACCCCTCATTGCTGGACCCAGGGGGGTGGCCACAGCAGCTGCTGCTGATGCTTAGTATTGAAAATTAATTGGGAGCTGTTTATACTATAATTGAATACATGTATTTATGTAGCAAGGTTGCAGAGTGGGGGGTGGGGAGGGAGGGAGGGAATTAAGCTGGTTTGATCCTTCTAGAGAATAGACTTGTATTTTTATGTTTTGGGGTAGGGGAGGGGTATCTTTTTGTTGTAAATTAGCAGGATGTGAAAAACTAAGTTGGGGGTTGGGTTGGGGAGGGTTAAATAGGGGAGAGAGAGGGAACCTCTCTCCCCTGGTAAGGCTTGGACTTTTGATAAGGAAACTCCCAAAAGACCAAGATACCTTGGTCATGTTGGTAGTGATAGTTGGGGATCCCAAACAACTTGGTTTTCTATTGTATTTATATAGAGAAGTCATTAATGAGTTTTCCTCTTTTTATGTAGAGGGAAACAGAAAGGGGTTGGGGTGGGAACAATGAGACCATTAATTCTTAAGATTTAGCCTGGAAAAACTTTTTTTTCCATTTTTGATTATTTCAAGGGAGGGGCAAGAAATCTTACAGTCTTATTTGGGAGTCAGGTGTGAATTTTTTTCTTTTTTAAACAAAGTTTTCAGGAAACCCTGAAAAGTAAAGCCAGATTAGAGCAGGGCAGAGGGGCAACAGCAGCAGCTATGTGATTGTCAGGAAGCTCTGCCCTCTGGAAGGGCTGCTAGTTTCTTAAGGACTTTTCACCTACTCTACCTATTAAAGAAGCCATGAGGAGTTGTAAACTCTCTTTCAGGGAAGAAAGAAGAGGGCAGGAGGAAGTAGCCTGATGCCTTTAAGAAACAAAGACAAGAATTACCCTCATTTTTCCTTTCTAGTTGTGGTTTGAGGGAGTTAAAGTGAAGTATGATTGTGAGTTCACCTAGAAGAGTGATAGCATTATTGAAAATGTCTTTCCATCATGTCTGGTTCTCTTAACATTTTCTTTCAGTCAAGCCTTAATATTAATACACTTTACAGTATACGGGTCTGTTGGCAAAACCTGTAGAAGGGCACACAGACAACTTTTCAGATAACCCAGGAATGTTGGAACATGGTTAGGTTTGACAGTTGGCATGTGAGGCTTTAGCCCTCCTCTCTATCCTTCCATCTCAGTCTTTGACATTTTTGGGGTTGGGAGGAGCAGGGTGGTAAGCAGAATGGTGAAAAACAAGGACAGAGCTGAAATATCTTCTAAAATGCAGAAAGTTGAAGTGGGTGTGAGTAAATGTATGGTGAAACTAGAGGAGGTGGGGAGAGGAAAAGAAATACAGACGACATGGAGAATAAAAAGAAAGGCCCGGTAATGATGAGAGATTTTCTGTCCCAGTGTAACTACAGAATACTTGCCATGTGCCCATTATCTAGAGTAGTTCTGGTTCTCTTTGTGATGCATTGATTAGCCTAGCCTGTATTCCAGATTCCAGTGAGAATTATGTTTTTTCCCCCCACACTGGAGAATGTTTTCAGTGGCTCCTCCAAAGGAATAAGAAGTCCCTACCTTGCAGAGCCAGGAAGATAAGGCCAAGAGCAGGAAGAAAAGCAGATGACTAGATGGGAAAATTGAGTAGCTGTGTGTATGAACTGAAGTTACACTACTATGAGATTAGATCACCTTGGGACAGTGTTGCAGGGATGGTTAAAGATGGTGATAAGGGACTGAGAAGCATAGAAAAGCTTAGCTCCGCCCCACCCTAACTCAGCTGTATATAGTATGATGATGTGTTTAAAGGGGGGGGGAGTGGTTCCCTTTTTTTTTTATTGGAGAGTACCAGATATGAAAGGCCAAGAAAAGGGTTGGAATAGGTGGGTGTGAATTGGATTTAAGATTTCCAGGGATGGCTTGGATTAATGTCAGCATCTTGATTCATCTCCCAGTGAGCCATCCTGATTTTATATGCACCCGGTTAACTGAATCAAGATCAGTAAGTGACTTGAACTTTCCCACTCCTCAGGAAGGAGCCTTGATCAATGAGGCCCTGGCCAGGCTGCAAGGGGACCCTTGTTCTTGGCAATGACATCCCATAGGTAGCCTTTGGTACCTATTGTGGGTTTTTTCTTCTCTTAGCACCTTGACTTACCTCTGAATTGGAAGGCATGCTTGGGACTGGGGTAAGGGGGCAGAATGCTACTTAGTACATAGGAGGCTGTCTCTGGCCATCCCCCTTTCCCATATCCACATCCCTTAGAGAAGGCCACCAGGTGTCGGTATGAACTCAGGAATAGATAACACGAGGCCTTTAAAAAAAAAATCCATAATGCATATCTTTAACCCCTTAGAACCCAAGTGCCAGAATTCCTAGATGCTGCTTCTGTTTGAACAAGAATTCACTGATTTCACACTTGAAAAACACTCAAAAAAATGTTCAACTCCATGAAAATTGTTGTTTGGCTTTATGAACCTGTTGGTGTTTAATCTGTTTTCTATGATCACCATTCCGCCTGTTAGTTTATTGATTGCACTGCATGCTGGGATTAGGATGGTCCCTTTTTCAGAGCCAAACTTGGGCTTACTCAGGTTGTCAGGCAATGTTGACGTTACTGATGTTAGAAGTGGTCCTCAGGAAGGTGGTGGTTGTGGTGCTAGGGCTGGAGGGGACTTTGAACCTCCTTTTCCTAACCTCTTTGCAGCACTTCAGCCTTGCCTGTTATAAGCCAGACTCCTCCCAGCCAGGGACAGTGACATCAATGTCTAGCAGTAGCAGGTGGAGGAGGGAGAAATGAAAACAAGGGTGTTTTTTGCTTGTTTGTTACTTTATAATTTTTCCAAATTCCATTGTGCCAAATGTTTAAACTTTGACAAGTTTAAATCTGTTGACATTTCAACATCCACCTGTATTAACAAATCAAAAGTATGTTCTTGTGAGCAGTTGGCTTTTATAGCCTTAGGAAAAAAGCCTGTAGAGAAAAGACTTAACGACATGCATCCTCATCAAATAGCTCACTGATTTTTAAAGGGGTTAGGGGTGAAACATAAACACTTTCCCAAGGCCCACTCCACCCTCATCTCCATCTTATTAACACAGGGAGTTACCATACCTTAGTTTAGTCTTCAGTGGGCCAAGAAAAACCTAAGAAGCATTAACAAAAACCATAGCCAAGGTTTCACTTCTCACCCGGCAGGTGGAGTCCAATGGCTGGTTATCCCTTATTTTTATTTATTCCATAATTATGTTTTGTGGCTTTTCTTGTTTTGTTCTTTTTATAAGCAAGAATAACTTTACTTTTTGTCTTACAGATCCTACATGGTGTTTGTTTTGATTTTTATCTTTCTGGTTTAAAAAGAATACATTTTAATCTGATTGTTTTAAAAACTGTTCTGGTTTTAGTTTCTTTTTTGAAAAAAAAACTACCAATGGAAAATTGTTTTGAGACTTTTAGGCATATTCTTTAAGTTGATTAGAATTGTGATGCAGGGATTTGTGAATGAGATGTTCACTTACAGAAGATGACTTGGTTAGGTGTATCCACTTAAAATAAAATGTGTATATGTACATAAAAATGTAAGTAACCTTAACTCCATTGTGCAGTGCCTTTTAGATGTTCCACTTTCTATAAAGTCTTCAGAATTTTGCATATATATATTATATATATATGATGTAATGTTATAGAAATATATGTATAATATACATATTTTTTCCAGGGGTATCTGATAGCTCTGTATTTTGTTATGGAAGTTGAAAGAAAAAAGTATTTTACCTCAAATTAAAAAGTTAAATAAAATACTTTTAAATAATGTCTGCTGAGTCCATGTTGGGATTCCATCTGTTTGAGTGTCCAGTGTCATATAGCATTTAGGGTTATGAAGACTGGGGAGTCAACAAGCATTTATTAAGCCCTTGCTATATGACAGGCTATGTGCTAAAAAGAGCAGGAGATTCAAAAACAACTCCCTGCCCTCAAAGGAGTATACGTATGAATGGAGGAGACCATAAATATATAACTAGCAACAACAACCATACTGAGTAGAGATGGAGGTAAGCTGAGAGGGGACTGGGAAAGGTGGTTTTTGAACTGAGTCTTGGAGGAAGTCAAGAGGCAAGGGGGTAGAGCCATACAGACATGGGGGGAGGGGAATGCAGAGGCATAGGAGTAATTTGTATTCCCAGCACTATAAATAGGCCAGTGTCACTAGGCTGTCATGAAGATCCTTGAATGTCATACAGACTTTTCTGTTTACTCCTGGAGATAATAGACGTGAAGGGTGAAAGATTTGGCAAGGGTATGTGGGGTAAGGAGTAAATGAGAACCCAGGTTGTAAGGCTGGATGCCTGGCATCAGAGTGCCCTTGACAGAGGAGTTAAGAAGAGGGGAAGATTTAGAAGAAAATACATACTGAGTTTAAGAGGCCTAAAGGGTATCCACTTCAAGATCTTCAAGAGGTTGTTGGAGATGTGTGACTAGCTCAGCAGAGAGATCGGGGCTAAATAGATACATCTGGGAGCCATCTACATAGAGATGACTATTGAACCTGTGGGAGCTGCCGTGATAATAGGTAGTATTTATACAGTGCCACCTTTGTTCCAGGCACTGTGTTAGTGCTTCACAAATATCTTACTTGATCCTCACAACAACCTGGGGAGGTAGGTGCTGTTTTCATTTTACAGTTGAAACTGAGGCAAACAAGTGATTTGTCCAAGGTAACACAACTAGTATCTGAGATTGGATTTGAACTTGGGGCTCCCTGACTCCAGGGCCAGCACTTGCATCCACCGTGCCACCTAGCTTCCAGATCACCAAGATCAGGCGGAGACTTCCAGTTCAAGAAGTGCTGAAGGGATCTTGAGTGAAAAAAGTTTTAAGAAGCTGTGGTATAGAACAAAAAGGAGAAGGATACAGGACAGAGCCTTGTAGGATACCCATCATTACAGAGTATCCTATGGATAACCTGCAAAGGGGACTAAGTGGTCATAAAAGCAGAGGATTGGGAAGAGAAGAGCGTCATGAAAATTTAGGGAGGAAGTGACTGACAGCATGAAATGATACAAAGAGGCCAAGGAGAATCAGGATTGAAAAAAGGCCATTAGGCTGGACTATTAAGGGGTTGGTAACTTTGGAGAGGGAAGTTTTGATTCTATGAGGTTGAAAACCAAATGACAGTTTAGAAGAGAGGGAAGGAAGTGGAAGTACTTAGTATATATATGGCTTTTTCAAGTTTAGCCCAGAAAAATGTAGTAGAGGGATACCTATCAAATTGGCAGATCTCAAGATTTTTTTTAAGGATGGGGAAAACATGGTTAGCAGGGAAGGAGCCAGTAGATAGGGAGAAATTGAAGATTAAAAGAGTAGAGATAAAAATGGTAGTAATTGACTAGAGAAATTGAAAGGGCACAGACTCGAGGTACTTGTAAAGGAGTTTGCCTTGGCCAGAAGGGCCACCTCTTCATCTAAGACCAGAGTGGAGTAAGAGAATGAAAGATAACTGAATGATGTAAGGATGAAAAGAATGGGGGAGGGAGTATAGAGAGAGAGAGACAGAGTGAAAGAGCAATTAACAATTGGTCTCAATTTTTTCTGAAGTGTGAGTCATCCTCAACTTTGAGGGTTGAAGGACACTCCCTCCCTCTATGAGGCTTAAGGGGAAACATGTTTGCTTTGCTGTGGTGAAGGCCCAGTTGAGATTAGATAACACATTTGTATTAGACCAATTAGCACAATTTCATGATTTCCTCCAGCTCTGCTGAGCAGCACGGGAATAGGAGAGAACATGGTATATGATGGGAGTAATCTGGGGTTGAGACTTGACAAGGCATGATCAGACAAGGGGGCAAGAAAATGAAGGGTGGAGGATAGTGTAATGTTAATTTGATTCACTAAGGGGTCATGAAAGAAAAGAGTGTAGCCAGTGGGAGGTCGGGAGATGAGTGATAATTTTGGAAAGAATTTAGGAGTAGAGGGAATAGAGATCACAATGAATGGTTTAGCAGTCATCAGGCATAGCAAAAGAAGGAATGATAGATTATGATCAGATAACAGTTTCAGAATTCATGAAAATAAAAGTGGAATGCATCTACTAAACTTGCATGTTCCTTAGGACTCTGTCCTAGGCCCTCTTATCTTCTCCCTCTATTATATTTCACTTGGTAATCTCAGTTCCCACAGATTAAATTATCATCTCTATGCTCATTGTCAAATCTATTTATCCAGCCCTAGCTTCTATGTTGACCTCCATTCTCAAGTCTCCAACTGCCTATTAGGCATCTCAAACTGAATGTCCCATAGATCTCAATTTATGTTCAAAACTGAACTCGTCTTTCTATGCTAAATCCTCTCCTCTTGCTAATTTCCTTATTACTGTTGAGGATACTATCATCCTTCCAGTCCCCCAGGCTCTCAGCCTAGGTATCACTCTCATCCTCATATCCAATCTGTTGCCAAGTCCTATCTATTATACTTTTGTAAAATATGTGCCCTCCTTCTCGTCTTGGACACTGCCACCCAATACGGTTTAGGCCTTCATTGTGTCATGGCTCAACTATTGAAATAACCTGCTGGTTAGTTTCCACTGTTACAAGTCTCTCTCCACTACATTCCATCTTCTGTTCAGCTGTCAATGCGATCTTCCTAAAGCACAAGTCTAGTTTTATCATTCCACCCGTCACCCTACTCCACCACTCTATAAATTCCATTGACTATCCTATATTTGACATTCAAAGCTTTTCATAACTTGCCCCCACCATGCCACACACATATACCTTTCTAATCTTCTCATAACTTACTTTTAAGCTCCCATCTATACTGCAGTTTAGTGGCACTAATCTTGCTACTCCTCACACAAGACACTCCATTTCCTAACTTTGGCATTTTCTCTGACTCTCCCCAAACGTCTGGAATTCTCTCACTCCTCATCTCTACCTCCTAGCTTTCTGGTTTCCTTCAAGTGCCATATAGAATCCCACTTTCTGCAAAAAGCCTTTCCCAATCTTCCCTTGATGATAGTGCCTTATCTCTGTTGATTATCTCCAATGTATCCTGTATCTATCTTCTTTGTACACAGTTATCTTCTCCACTAATGTCTGAGGTCCTTGAGACTATCTTTTGTCCTTATTTATGTTGTTAGCATACAGCACCATACCTGGCATGTAGCAGGCACTTAAATGTTTATTGGCTATTCTTGAGTGGTGGAAAAATCAGGAGTATGATCATCTTTGTGTATAGTTGAAGTGGAGTAGAGAAGTAGTATATAGGAACTAGGTAAAAGAGGTACAGAGAAGTTAGGTTATTTGATCATGTATTAATCAGTATGTCCATTAAAGTCCGCTAATATGAGAACAGAGTTTAGGATGGAGAAAAAGACTGAACTGCAATCTCAACTCTTTGAGAAAGGAAGAATGTCTGAGAGAGCTATAGATAATAGTCATCAGGATCTGGATTGGGTGCTAAATTTATATAGTGAGAACCTCAAAGGAGGAGAAGTTGCTCAATGAAGGTGACAGAGATGGACAGAAAACCACTCCAGTATCTTGGCCAAGAAAACCCCAAATGGAGTCATGAAGAGTCAGATACAACTGAAAAATGAGTGAACAACAAATGATCAACTCCCTATGGTAGTTAGCTATGTTGGCATTTGAGGAGAAAGATTATGACCTTCCCACCCCAGGATTGGATTCTCTGAAAATTCCCTCAGATTCACAATCCATAAATGGTTCCAGCCTTTGGCTAGGTAGGAAAAGTTGGCCCTAAGGTTAGGAGGAATAATCTGGATGTGAGTGTCTCTATTCCTCTGACTAATGCAAAACAGGAAGAGTACTTGTTTTATTTAACCTGGTGGGATTGGGATCAAAGAGTGAAGTAGTATTCTTAGCTACATCTTGAAGAAAAAATATTTTTGAAAGCAGAAGTATGGCAATGCAAGATAACATTTTCCAGCTTTATGATGACTTGGTATGGTCTAATAATTTATATTTTAATGCTTTGTGAAATCAGAATTGATTTCTGAGGCCATAGCAATGGCTGATCTAACTTTCTTCCTAAATAGTGAAGTATCTTGACAGGTTGCCTTCAAGTTCCTGTTTGAAGAACTTCAGTGATGGAACTCATTACTCCTGCCCCTCTCTCTGTTCCATTCTAATTTTTTGCATGGCTCTACACATTGGGAAATTTTCCTCTTTTGATCTGAAATTTGTCTCCCTATAATTTTCACCCATTCCTTCTATTTCTAGCCTTCAAAGTTAACCAGAATGAGAATTCTGTCTTTCACATGACAGTCCTTCCAGTATTTGAAGACAACTGTCCTGGCTCCACCTAAGTTATCTCCAGTGTCAACATTCCCAGTTCTTTCAAACAGTTTTTCTGAGTCATAGTCTCAGCTTTTCAGATGTCCTGGTTACCTCCAGCCTCAATTCTTTTTCAGTGTACTAGTTATCAGGGGTGGCTAGGTGGTACAGTGAATAGAGCACCGGCCATGGAGTCAGGAGGACCTGAGTTCAAATGTGGCCTCAGATACTTAACACAAAAAAACTAGCCATGTGACCCTGGTCAAGTCACTTAACCCCAATTGCCCTACCTTACCCCCCTCCAAAAAAAAAAAAGCAGTGTACTAGTTATCAGTTAATCAATAGACATTTATTAAGTAGCTACTCTATGTCAGCCACTGTGCTGAGGATATAAAGACATATAAAATTATCCCATGCTTTCAAGAAATTTGCATTCTATAAAGGGAAATATACATATATGGATATATGTAAAATAGATACAAAATGATTTTGGCATAGGGCATTAGCAGCTGGGGAGATTAGGAAAGGCTTTGCGTAGGAGATGGTGCTTGTTATAGTCTCAGAGAAAGCTGGAGATGGTAAGAGGTAAAGGTAAGGAAGAAGTGCATTCCAAGCATGGGGGACAGAGATGGGAATGGAATGCTGTTGTTGCAGTGGGAGCTCTGCCCACCCAAAAACTGTTGGGGTTTCGTGATGTGTTGTGGTGGAACCGTCTCAAAGAATTCAGAGTGAGACCAACCCTAATCTAAGCATAGGCATTTATTGAGATTGACACCTCTCATGAAGCGGGCAAAATTCCAAGAGGAACAAGCAACTTCAGAGAAAGCAAGATGGATTTTTATAGGGTAAAGATGCTGATTGCACAATCCAAATTTCCATAGAATATAGGAATATGATTAATATTAAAAAGGCAGAAGGAGTTTGTTAAGGGATTAGGTAATAGAGGAGGGGTCCCATCTATGATTTGGCAGTTAAACATTCTGTTCATGCTGCCCTCCAGTTGGCTAGCTATTATGGTCCTGTCTGGTCAAGATAGATAGGTATTATGGGTCTGTCTTGGGCTAGATGGATGATGTGGTTGTGATTGAATACAAGAATACATCTGTTTGTGGGGGAATGGGTCTGGGGGCAGCTGCTAGGTAGACGAAATGATGGACACACCTGTTTCTGTGGGAACTAAGAATTCAAGGACACACCTGTTGTTGCAGTGAACAGTGAGGCATATATGAAGAAATTAGGACATTGGCAGACGGGCGAGGGGCTAGGTAGGTACAGTGGGCCTGTTGTTCAGCATAATGAAGTTAGAATATTGGGGCTGGGGGCAACTTTATTAGAATTCCATCACTGTGTATGAAGAACAGTAAGACTAATAAGGCAGGACTATAATGTGCATGAATGGAAGTAATGTATCATAGGGTGGGAGAGGTAAATTGAGCCCAGGTTATGAGAAGTGCCAAACAGAAGGCTATATATTCAATCCTGGAGGTAATAGGAAGCCCCTGGAATTTAGTGAGCAGGACTGACATAGTCACACCTATGTTTTAGGAAAATTACTTTGGTGACTGAGTGGAAGATAGATGGGAGCTGCAAAAGACTTGAGGCAATGAGATCAATTAAGAAACTACTTCAGTAACCCAGGCAAAAGTAATGAGGACCTGAACTAGGGTGGTGCTTATGTGGATGGAGAGAAGGAAACCTACATCAGAGATCTTACTGAAATAGAAACAAGAAGGCTCAGCTGCTGATTGGATGCAGGGAGTAAGAAGAGTAAGGAATTGAGGAAGATGTGTAATTTGTGAACTTGGGTAACTACAAGGATGGTGGTGACCAAGACAATAGGTAAACAAGCATTTATTAAACTCCTGTTGTCAGGCGTCATGGTAAGTGTGGGAGAGACAAAGAAAAAAAGTGAAACAATCCTTGCTCTCAAGGAGTTTACATTGTATCAAGGAAGACAACATTAAATAAGTGTATATAGATTAAATACAAAATAGATACAAGGTATTTAGGGAAGGAGCAAGGAAGGGCAGGCACTGGCTGTTGAGGGAATGAATTATTGAAGGTTTTGTATAGAAAGGTAATTTCGTTAATCAACAAGCATTTATTAAATGTTTACTCTGTGCCAGGTTACCAGTACTAGGTGGTTCAGTGGATAGAGTACTGGGCTTGGAATCAGGAAGATTCATCTTCATGAATTCAAATGCAGCCTCAGACACTTACTAGCTGTGTGACCCTAGGCAAGTCATTTAATCCTGTTTGCCTTAACTTCCTCCTCTATAAAATGAACTAGAGAAGGAAATGGCAAAGTACTCCAGTATATTTGCCAAGAAAACCCCAAATGGGATCACAAAGAAATCAGACATAACTGAAATGATTAGACAATAAGAAATATGAGAGGTGTTATGCTAACTTCTGGGGATATAAAGAAAGACAAAAATAGCCTCTGCCCTGAAGGAACTCAGATTTTAATGGTAGAGAACATGCAAACAGATACAAACAAACTACAAGGTATCTCAAAAAGCCTTAGTGCAGTGTTAAGCTACTAAAGTTTTAAGTTGCACTAAGACTTTTTGGGGGGACACCCTGTATATAGGGAGTAGATGGAAGGTAATCTCAAAGGGAGGCTCTGGAACAGAGGGGAGCTTGGGGATGGGTTCATACAGAAGGTGAGGTTTGAGCTGGGTCATGAAGGGAGCCAGGGAATTCAGAGTGTGGAAGTGAGGAGGGAGAGCATTCCAAGCATAGGAATTTCCAGGAAATTCTGTGCCTTTGAAAAGGAGTAAAAATGTGAGTAGCAGCAAAAAAGGCTAGTGTTGCTGAATCATAGAGCCTCTAGGCTCTAAGGCAGCAGTTTTCAACCTGTGGGTTATGCTGAATTTAAATACATTCTGAATATCAGATATTTACATTACAATTCATAACAGTAGCAAAATCACAGTTATGAAGTAGCAATGAAAATAATTTTATGGTTGGGGGTCGCCACAACATGAGGAACTGTATTAAGGGTCGCGGCATTAGGAAGGTTGAGAACTGCTGCCTAAGGGCTTAAAGTATAAGAACACTAGATAGCAAGGGGTAAGGTTGTAAAGGGCTTTATATGCCAAACAGAGGATTTTATATTTGGTAATAGAGGCTTCTTAAGTAGTGGAAGGGTGATCAGGCTTGTACTTTAGGGAAGTCACTTTGACATCTGAGCGGAAGATGGATTGGAATGGAATGATTTGAGGCAGGGAGATCAACCAGAAGGCTATTGCAATAGTCCAGGCATGAGATGATGAGAACCTTCATAAAGATGGTAGCTTTATGAGCAGAAAGAAGGGGCCACTTATGAGAGATGCTGTAAAGGTAAAAATGACAGAACTTGGTAACAGATTGGATATGTGGGATATGTAGGCTTTAGTGTAGTCAATAAAGAGTGAATTTGAGAGAGGACTTGAATATGGCACTGAATTTGGGAGCCTAGATGACTAGGAGATTGGTGGTACCCTCTTGAAATGTATTTTGAAGGAAGCAGAAGTAAGGAGGGAGTGAATTTCTGGCATTGGAGACAATGTGGACATGAGAGATGGAGTGACAGTGTTGGAAGAAGGGTGAGTTTGGGGGGGGGTAGAATAATGAGTTTTGTTTGGATATATTGAGTCTAAAATGCAAATGAGACATCTAGTTCAAAATAAATAATAAGCAATGGCATTGAGGAGCTCAGGAGAGATACCAGGGCCAAACACATAGATCTGGGAGTCATTTGCATAAATATCATTGTTGAACACATTTGAGGTGATAGAGTCTTCAAGAGAGTCAGTATAGAGAGTAAGGAGAAGCAAGCCATGGTAACACCCAAGGAATTAATTATATAATGATGATCCAGTCCATATCTCTCTAAGTAGTGTGATGTAAGGGAAAGAGTGCTAACTTGGAATCAGAAAATACCTGGATTCAAATACTGCTCTTTTCCCTTGTTATATTCATTTATATTCCCTTGAGCTCATTGATAATAATCCTGCCAAAAGAGAAAGTGAGATTAATCTAGAGTGATTTATTTTAGTGAAACCATGATGGCTTATGCTTTCACGATGGTTCCCTCTTTGGGGGCCACAAATTGTACCTTAGATATGTTCTAACATTTTTGCCTGAATTTAACACATCAAACTCACCAGCCTTTTATTTGAAATATCTACCTTCCTCTTTTTAAAACTTAGAACACTGTTGGGCCTTGGTCATGGTTCTTCAAAAATCGCTAACGGGTTATTTAGAGGCCATTGTGTCTAATGTTTTTATTTTACAGATGAAGAAACTGAGCCACAGAGATTTGTGCCCTGCCAAGAGTCAGACAGTTAGTAAACATCTCAGATAAGATTCAAACTCAGATCTTCCTGACTCCACTCCACTCCACTGCCTTTCAAATAATCTTTAGGAAATGATGACTACAAGTGGTTAGTCTGTGCTTGGTGATTTGAAGTCATGATAAAATGTATTTTAGCTTCTCGATGTGCTTGTTTATCTTTGTTGTTGTTGTTCAGTGGTTCAGTCATGTCCAACTCTTTGGGACCCCGTAGACCATAGCATGCCAGGCCCTTCTATCCTCCACTCTCTCCCAAAGCTCTTTCATTGCTTCCATAACACTATCCATCTCATTTTCTACTGACTCTTCCTTTTTCTTTCAATCTTTCCCAACATTAAGGCCTTTTCTGATGAATGCTGTCTTCTCATTATGTGGCCAAAGTATTTAAGCTTCAGGTTCAGTATTTGGCCTTCTAAATTAATTTCTTTAAATAGTGACTGATTTTATCTTCTTGATACCCAAGGGACTCTCAAAAGTCTTCTCCAGCACCTCAGTTTGAAAGTGTCAATTCTGCAGTGATCAACCTTCCTTATAGTTCAACTCTCAGCCATACATTACTACTAGAAAAACCAAAGCTTTGACTATATGAACTTTTATCACAAGGTGATGCCTCTGCTTTTTAGTGTGCTGTCCAGATTTTCCAAAGCTTTCCTTCCAAGGAACAAGTGTTGTTTTTTTAATTTCATGGCTACAGTCACCATCTGCAGTGATCTTTGAGCTCAAAAATACAAAATCTGACACTACTTCCATTTCTTCTCCTTCTGTTTGCCAGGAAGTGATGGGACCAGTTGCCATGATTTAGTTTGTTTTTTACATTAAGGTTCAAGTCAGCTTTTATGTTCTCCTCTTTCATCCTCATCAAGAGGCTTCTTAATTCCTCACTTTCTGCCATCAGAGTGTTATCATCTGCATATATGAGATTGTTGATATTTCCCCTGGTAACTTTAATTCTGGCTTTTGATTCATCCCACCTGACATTTTGTATGATGTATTCTACATAAGTCAAATAAATAAGATGATGATATACAGCCTTGTCCCACTCCTTTTTCAATCTTAAACCAGTCAGTTGTTCCATGTTCAGTTCATTGCTTCTTGATCCAAATACAGGTTCCTCAAGAGACAAGTAAGATGATCTGGTATTGCCATCTCTTTAGGGACATAGATTTTGTTGTGATCTACATAGTCAAAGGCCTTAGTATAGTCTATGAAGTAGAAGTAAAAAAAATTTTCTGAAACTTCCTTGCTTTCTCCATAATCCAGCAAATGTTGGCAATTTGGTCTCTAGTTCCACTACCTCATTGAAATCCAGCCTGTACTTCTGGTAATTCTAGGTTCACATATCACTGAAGCCTAGTTTGCAGAATCTTAAGCATATCCTTATTGTCTTGTGACATGAGTGCTATTGTTCAGTAATTTGAAAATTCTTTGGTATTGTCCTTCTTCAGCACTGGGACATAAACTGATCTTTTTCAACCCAGGGACCACTACTGAGTTTTCCAAATTTGCTGGCAAATTGAGTACAGCATTATAACAGCATCATCTTTTAGGACTTTAAATATCTCAGATGGAATTCCAATGTCTCCAGTAGATTTATTGTAAGCAATGCTTCCTAAGGCCAATTTGACTTCATTTTCCAGGAAGTCTGGCTCTAGATGAGTAACCAAACCATTGTGGTTATCGGTGATTTTAAGATCTTTTCTTGTATAGTTCTACTGTATATTCTTGCTACCTCTTCTTAATCTCTTCTACTTATGTTAAGTCTCTACCATTTTGGGCTTTTATCTTCCCCATTTTTACATGAAACATTCCCTTGATATCTCTAATTTTCTTGAAGAGATCTCTTATCTTTCCCATTGTATTGTTTTCTTTTATTTCTTTGCCTTGCTCACTTAAGAAAAACTTTTCTCTCCTTGCTTTTCTCTGAAATTCTGCATTCGGTTTTCCCTTTTTCCTTTCCCTTTTCCTTTCCTTCTTTTTTTCACCTCAGCTATTTGTAAAGTCTCATTAGACAGCCATTTTGCTTTCTTGCTCTTTCTTTTCTTTGGAATGTTTTTTGTTGCTGCCTCCTGTACAATATTGTGAACCTCTGTCCAAAGCCCTTAAGGCACTCTTTCTACCAGCCCTAATCTCTCAAACCTATTCATCACTTCCACTTCATATTCATAAGGGATGTTATGTAAGTCATACTTAGGTAGTCTGATGGTTTTCCCTGCTTTCTTCAATTTAAGTCTGAATTTTGCAGTAAGAAGTTCATGATCTGAACCACTATCAGTTCCAAGACTTGTTTTAACTGACTGTATAGAGCTCTCCACCCTTAATTACAAAATATATAATCAGTCTGATTTCATTGACCTTCTGGTGATACCCATTTGTGGCATTGCCTTTGGGACTGTTGAAAAAGAGTATTTGCTATGACCAGCAACTTATCTTGTCAAAACGCTACCAGTCTCTGCCCTATTTCATTTTGTACACCAAGGCCAAACTTGCCCATTATTCCAATTATCTTTGGATTTCCTGCTTTCACATTGCAATGCCTTATGATGAATGTGATATTTTTCTTTGGTGTTATTTTTAGAAGACATTGTAAGTCTTCATAGAACTGATCAACTTTGGCCTCTTCAACATCAGTGGTTAGAATATAGACTTGTATTACTGTTGAATGGTTTGCGTTGGATTTGAACAGATACCATTCTGTCATTTTTGAGATTATATCCCTGTACTGCTTTTCTCATCCTTTTATTCACTGTAAGGGATATTCCATTTCTTCTAAAGGATTCTTGCCCACAATAGTCCATTTAAGTTCACAACATCCAGATTGTCATTGTTTAAACTTTCTGTCTCCTGTTTGACCACATTCAACTTCCCTTGGTTCATAGATCTTATGTTCCTATGCAATATTGATCTTTGCAGCATCAGACTTTCCCTTCATCACCAGACACATCCACAGCTGAGCTGAGCTTTGGCTTTGACCCTGCTGATTCATTCTTTCTAGAGCTACTTGTCGTCATTCTCCCCTCTTTCCCAGCAATGTGTTGGACACTTTATGACTTGAGGGGATCATCTTCCAGTGTCATATCTTCTATCATTTTAATACTGTCCATGGAGTTTTCTTGGCAAACATACTGGAGTAGTTTGCCATTTCCTTTTCCGGTGGGTCATCTTTTGTCTGAATTCTCCAGTACAAACTGTCCATCTTGAGTAACTCTGCACAGCATAGCTCATAGTTCAGTTGAGCTACGTAAGCCTCTCTACCATGACAAGGCAATGATCCAGGAAGGGTTGTTTATTCTTATGATTTCCCAAATCATAAGAATATAATTTTATATTCTTATATTCTTTATATTATAATAACATAATATAATTTTAGATCCCCACAAGAACTTTATGATTAGGCTAGATAGTTATGTCAGTTTTACAGTTGAAGAAACAGAAGTTCAGCAAAAAAAATAATAATTGAATTAATATAATAGCCAGGTGGTCTAACTACACCCAGTTTCTTCCTTCTCCAATCCTCTAATCTTCCACATCCTCCAAAAATAACACTCCCAAGGACACAGATCTGATCATGTTACTTCTCTCAGAGCCTCAGTGGCTCACTATTGCCTCTAGGATGAAATATAAATTCTCCAACCTGGCTTTTAAGCCACTCCATGACCTGGTTCCCAGCTACCTTTCTGTATTTATTTCACTTTCTCCCCCTTCATGCTAACCAAACTGAACAATTAACTGTTCCCCACACTCACTATTCTTTTTGCATTTACAAAAGATCCTTCCTTTGCCTGCAATGCACTAACTCCTTACCTCTTCCTGAGAATCTTTACCATCCCTCAAGGTCCAACTCAATTGTTACTTTCCCCAATCCCCTGTTGTTACTAATGCTTTCTTCCCCCTCACATTTCCTTGTATTTTTTTTTTATCTGTGTGTTTGTTGTATTTCTCCAGAAGAATATAAAGTCCTTGAGAGCAGGAGCTTTGTAAACCTGTGTTGTACTATAATGATTGCTTAATAATATTTGTTGATGTGACTAACCTACGGTTACAAAGGTCAAGGTTACAGAGCAGAGCTGGTGTTGGAGCCCAGATCTTCTGGTGACTGATTAAGACTTCTAAAGTCTAATCCTTACTAGTTTCTCTAGGCTACACTAGGCGTTCTGATGCTGTGCACTGGCATCCTGTCCCTACATCAGAACAAAGTCTATAATCTTGGGTGACTAACACAAGGTTTGTAACTAGAAACTTACCTCAGTATTCACATCCTTTCTTGGTTTTGCTTCCCCCACCCACCTACCTCTGCCTTCTCCTTTGCTATGTGATAACAAGCATAGTCCTCAGAAGGTAAAATGGTTTAGTTAGAATTTGTAGATCACAGAATTTTAGTTAGAATTTGTAGATCACAGAATAGGTATCATAGAATGGTAGAGCAGAACACAACCTTAGAAATCACCTAAGGTGTGAAAGCTGCAGTTTTCATGATACTCCCTCTTCAAGTTAGAGCAGCTAGATCATACAGTGGATGTGAGAACCCTGAACCTAGAGTCAAGAAGACCTGAATTCAAATCTGACCTCAGACACTTACTAACCGTGTAACCCTGGGCAAGTCACTTAACATTGTTTGCCTCAGTTTCCTAATCTGTAAAATGAACTAGAGAAGGAAATGGCAAACTACTCCAGTATTTTTTCTAAGAAACCCCCCAAATGGGGTCATGAGGAGTCAGACATGACTGAAATGATTGAACAACAACTTTTCAAGTTACCTGTCCCAGGTAGCTTCATCTCAGAGGAGGCCCACTTGGCAGAAGGAGTCACAGAGGAAAGAGACTGGGTTCAACATTTTTTTTCTAGGTCTCTATGGGGACAGGTAACTCTTGCCTTCAAATTCCACTCTGCCCCAAAGTGAGTCAAAGGTGTATGCATATATGTCTATTTATGTGTGTTTGGGAGGTGGGATGGAGGGAAGAAAACTCTTTTCATTGACTGGTTCGAAAACTCTTCATTTTGTTTTGTTTTTGTATTCAAACATGGATATTTTTCAGGTCCCAGATGTCAGTCAATCCATCAATAAACATTAGCTATACAGCCTTTCCTTTTCTTGGTCCTCATCCTTTTGACCTCTCTGAAGTCTTTGACATTGGTTGTTGACCACATCCTTCTCCAGGATCTTCTTCCCACTCAGCTTTCACGATAGTAATGTTCTCTCTTGGTAGAATGCAAGCCCCTGTTCTACATTAATAAGCACTCATTGAATTGAGGGTCCACACAGCACAATATGGCTGAGCTTAGCAACCTTTCAGTTGGGTCTATCTTGAGGTAGTGAAATTGAAACATTAAATTCAATAAGCCTTTAAGTACTCTCTGGGACATCATGATTTACAAAGACAGACAAAACTTTCCCCAAAGTTATGGTTCAAAATTCTGCTCCATTCTATTCCTCCTTTCCTGCTACCTGAGAAGAATTCCCAGATTTGTATGATTCATTTGGGTCATAGAAATCAAAAAACAGCTCTGGAAGGGAGCTTAGAAATCATCTATTTTTCAACCCTTTCAGGAAGTAAAGGCAGTATTCAAGTAAGCATAGTGGAGGAAAGAAATAGATCTGGAATCCAGTACCGTGGCTTCCAATCCAGAGCTACCACACCATCCTGTCTCTCAATATATTTCTATTCTTTTTTTTTCTTTTTTTCTTTACTTGGCCTTACGTTCAGGCCAGTCTTCTTTTTTTTTCCTCGTTATAATTTTGTGTGGGAATTTAGGCTCTTATTTTGCTCTGGGTCTCTGTTCCTGAGTGAACCTCCATCTTTCAAAGTCAAGCCCTGCCTGGACCTTTAAGTTCCTTATCATTATATCTTTTTTTTTCTGTTTGGAGGGGGGAAGGTAGGGCAATTGGGGTTAATTGACTTGCCCAAGGTCACAAGGCTAATTTTGTGTTAAGTGTCTGAGGCAGGACTTGAACTCAGGTCCTCCTAACTCCAGGGCCAGTGCTCTATTTATACCACCTAGCTGCCCCAATATATTTCTATACTTTTGTCATTTTATGATTTATTTCTATTTCTGCCCTGTCCCTCTGATTTGACTATATATTCCTAAAGAATAGGACCTTGTCTCTGAGTCTCTACCCTGTGTCCTAAGTTCCTAGTGTGAGGTGGTAAGCCCTCAAGGTTGGTGATAGCTGTAGTTTATTATTATTGCCCACAAAGTTTAACTTGGTCATTCATAAAATGTTTAATTCTTGGCTTTTCATGTCTCCCTGCTTGTCCTTCTCTTTATGCTTCTGTCCTATTGTCTTTGTTCTTTCATTTAAAAAGTGTTTCCAAGGTAGCCACAGAAGAGAGCACTTAAGAAAGACCCAATAGTTGTTTTCAACTATTTGAAGGGGTGACAAGTGGAAGAATCACTAAACTTGTTCTATTTGACCCCAGAGGGAAGAACTAAGAACAATCATGAAAGTTGCAAGGAGGCAGATTTAGGCTCAACATAAGGAAAAACTGGACAATCATTCGTTATCTAGTTAGGTGTAACAGTGAATAGTGTGCCAAGCCTAAAGTCAAAAGACTCCTCTTTCTGAGTTCGAATCCAGTCTCAGACACTATCTAGCTGTATGACTCTGGGAAAGTCACTTCACCCTGTTTGCCTCAGTTTCTTCTTCTGTAAAATGAGCTGGAGGAGGAAATGGCAAAGCACTCTAGAATCCTTGCCAAGAAAACCCCAGATGGGGTAACAAAGAGCCAGACAAGACTGAAACAACTCAACAACAAAAAAGTGAAGTAGGCTGCTTTGGCAGTAGTAGGTTCCCTTTCATTGAAACAGAGCAGTTACATTAACTAACATGATTATCATATTTGTAAAGCACTCAGATAGTACCTGGCAAATTGCAGGTACCATATAAATGCTTATTCTATTTCATTCTTATCCCATTCAAATGAGGACCTGATGAAGACTCGCTGGGTATGTCATAGATGACATTGATATAGCAACAATAACTAAGGGTTGTGAAGTGCTTTATTCATGTTATCTCACTTGATCTTAGTAACAAGTCTATGAAATAGGGGGTTACCCCCACTATTGTAATTCACAAAATGGAGATTTAGAGAAGTTGAGTAACTTGCTCAGAGCCACACAGTTTATAAGCAGCTGAGGCAGGATTCAAACTCAAGTCTTCCTGACTCCAAGTCAAGGGTTGGGCTAGCTGTGTGACCCTGGGCAAGTCACTTAACATTGTTTGCCTCAGTTTCCTAATCTGTAAAATGAGCTAGAGAAGGAAATGGCAAACTACTCCAGTATTTTTTCCAAGAAACCCCCCAAATGGGGTCATGAGGAGTCAGACATGACTGAAATGATTGAACAACAATTCTTCAAGTTACCTGTCCTAGGAATTCATTCCCAAGGAGGTTCACTTGGCAGAAAGAGTGACAGAGGAAAGAATACTTTGATTGATCTTTCCACTAGGTCACTTGGTTTGATCTAGCTATCTTCTAAAGGAGACAGAACGCCCAGGACACCCTAAGTAAAGTGTGCAACATCACTGCCACATATTCTGGGCATCCTCCATGACTTGGGTCCACAGAATGGGGTGGAATGTAGGCATTCTGATCTGATCAAGTACAATTGCTTTGACCCTGAAGTTAGTGAAGGTGAGCCCTGGTAAATGAGCATGACAGTGATGAGACTCTTAGAGATATCACCCTGAAACTATATGAGGTAGGGGGATAGTCATTGAGAATATCAGGACCAGACTCAGAGAACTTTGCTATTTACCTGTCCTCTCTTTCAAAAAACTCTCCCCCCCCCCATCGCCATCATCTAGTGGAAAGTGATTGTGTGAGATTATTTAGGTACCACCAGTATACCCCATCATCCGTGCTGGCACCTTTGAGACAAAGCCTTTTAGCCCAAGCTGCTTACCACTCTGACAAAAAACTGTCAGGTTTTTTTTTTCTCCACTGTACCAGCTGTTGAAATGAGTTAAATTAGTAGATAACATCAACACTTTTCTAGAGTCCTCCCCTGGGCCAAGCTGCTTAAAGTACTTTGAGATTCTAAAACAATAGGATTATGTGAAATTGTAACCAGTCCTGTCAAATTAGTGTCTGGGATCTGAGCAGACCCTTGGGCCAGACATGCCTGCTTGTCTGGTGTTGGTTGTTTCTGATGGGGTGGAGTAGGGTGCTGGGGACGTGCAGCAACAGGATGGGCAGCTGTATGATGATTTCTGGAACACGAGAGAGGGGGGAGACAGGCCCTACCCCCCACTCAGTTTGATTGGGCTGCCTTCTCTCCCCAACTCTTGGCTGCCAAAAATCAAGAGGCTTTTTTAGGCTTGAAATTGGATCCAATTCCAGTTCTGATATCAGAGGATTCTCAGCCATCTGGCTCTGCCCACCTCTTGTCCCCAGATCCTCAGGCTGAGTTTTATGTAATGAGAAGAAGCAAATCATTGGATTCTCTGAGGGAAAGTAAGGGAGGGCACTAGAAAGAAGTGGGGGATACTAGTAGGAGGGGAAGAGGGACTAAAGGTGGCTAAAGACAAGTAAGGGGAAGGGATAGGGGAATGGTGAGGATAGATAGGATGTGATATGGATTTAGGTTCTGTGATTCAATCTCTTGGCCCTGTTACATCCCCGTCCCCCCACCATGGCTGCTCAGTCAATCTATGGAGACAGAGACAGAGTTCTTACCTGCTTCCTATGTTAAGGGAGCAGAGAAGTGGGAGAAAATGAGCAGGTACATGCTCAGACAACAGAGGTAGAGGCAGAGGCAGACCTAGAAGCCCACCAAATACAACCTCCATCCCCACCTCTCCCCTGCAGGAAGGACCACAGGTTCATTGCTGTTGGTCATTCATTTTGAGTCATGACTGACTGAAAACCCCATTTGGCAAAAATACTGGAGTGGTTTGCCATTTCATTCTCCAGTTCATTTTACAGATGAGGAAACTGAGACAAACAGTATTAAGTGACTTGCCCAGGATCACACAGCTAGTGTCTAAGACCAGATTTGAACTCAGGAAGATGGGTTTTCTTGACTCCAGACCCAGCTCTCTATCCACTTCATCACCTAGGTTCACAGATTCAGACTTGGAAGGAATTTTTGAGATCATCTAGTCTAATCTGAACCTGAATAAGAATCCCTCTCTAAAAACTCCTTTGAGGACAGAGACTAGTTTTCATGTCTCTATCTCAAATACATATCAGTGTATCCGGTAAGTGCTTAATAGATACTTCTTGACCTCCAAAAACATCCCTAATTTTCAGAGAGTTTTTCCTTGAATTAACCTGAAATTTGCATTCCTGCAACTTGCAACCATTGCTTCTATTTCTGCCCTCTGGGGCCAAGTAGTATGTCTCTTCCACATGACAACCCTACAGATACTTATGTTGTTCCCTCTAAGTCTTCAGTTCCTTCCACCATCCCCATATGGTGTTACCTGAGGGCACTTCACCATCCTAGTTACTCCGTGTTCTTATCAATATCCTTCTGAAAAGGTAGACCCCCAAAGTGAACAAAATATTCCAGACATAGTTGGACCAGGACTTAGATGGGTATGGCACAAAGAAAGCAGAAACATACATTCTTCTTTCCTTCCTGGGAGAAAAGCAGCTTGCCCCTCAACAGCTAGGTGTAACACTTTCCTCAGCTTCCAAACAAATCTGAACTCTTAATTTGGATTTTGTCCCTCCTCTGACCCTCCATTTCAGAGTGCTCTGCATTTACCTGTCTTCTCCTTCCAAAAGCTTCCCCCACTCTCACCACCATCATCTAATGGGAGGTAATTATATAAGACTGTTTAGGAACCACCTTAGAGTCCATCTGAGGAACTTATTGTAGAAATGAAACTTTCCTGGAGTCATGCAGGTTTGGGATGGGGGCAGGGGGAATAGATGATGGGGAGGAGGGAGATGGTTAGAGGAAGCACAGTATAACAATAGCAATAATACTATATATGGCAGTTTAAGGTTTGCTAAGCACTTCATATAAGTTATCTTAAGCCTGTAGGATAGTTAGTATAAGTATTAGTATTCCAATATTTGAGGGAGAAACAGACTGAGAGGTTGAGATTCACACATAACAACACAACTAATAAATGACAAAGGCAAGACTTGAACTTGGGTCCTCCTGATTCTAAGTCCAGTGCTTTCTACTATACTTCTGCCTGGCGTTTGGAGCTGGAGAGAAGCAAGGTTCAAATCCTGAGTCTGCTGCTCACTCACATGGGTAGGATACCCACTTTCTCGGCTTCTGGTTTTGTTTTGTTTTTTTAGGGGGGAAGGCAAGGTAATTGGGGTTAAATGACTTGCCTAATGTCACACAGCTGGTAATCTGGTTCTTTATATGTAAAATGAGAGGTTGAGAAGAGAGAACTTCTAACTTTCCTTCTCTCTATGATTTAGAGGGCCCCAGATAATGGAGGCTATTATCTTGCAATCCCCAGTCTTCCTTAACTCCCCACTGCAGTGTAGGCTCCTAGGCATGGGGAAGGTGGATGGAGTTTGCTCAGTAGTTGAGTGGCCATACCTTTCCCTTGGGGCTCTGGAATTTGGGATAAAACTTTCTTTTTTCATTTTTTCTCCGGCTACTCTTTCTTCTTTCCCACAACCCCCTGAGAAAGATGTGCTAAGTGGATATAGTAGGTATGGCCAGTTGGGGATGAGAGGGAAGAGCACAGCAAGCATTTCTTAAGTACCTAGCCTAGAGTCTTAAGTGGATGGAGAACTGGGCCTGGGATCAGGAAGACCTGAGTTCAAATCTAGCCTCAGACATTTACTTGCTGTGTGATCCTAGAGAAGTCACTTCACTTCTGTTTGCCTCAGTTTCTTCAACTGTAAATTGGAATTAATAACAGCATCTACCTCCCAGAATTGCAGTGAGGATCAAAGGAGATAATATTTGTAAAGCACATAGCACTGTACCTGACACATAGTGGACAGTATGTAAATGCATATTCCCTTCCCCTTCCCCTATGTGCCAGGAACCATACTAAGCATCGGTGATACAAAAGGCAGTCTCTGTCCTCAAGAAGCTCAAAATCTAATGGGGGAGACAACAAGCAAGTAAATATGTACAAACAAGCTATAAATGGGATAAACAGGAAATAATTAAAAGAGAGTAGGCACTAGAATTAAGAGGGGACAAAATAATTGACTCAAGGTTAGGTCTGCGTGCAAAGCTGGGCTGGAGGGAGGGGCAGAAAGCACAGTATTAACTCAGCCAGTTCTAACAGGAATAATCAGGCTAGTCGAAAGGTCTATAAATTAGGGAAGAAAGGAGAGATGCAGTTGGGCAGAGATAGAAACCCTGGGTGCCGTCCCACAATGCAGAGAGGCCCCCACATAAGCCCTCCACCTGACTGAGACTGAGAAGTAGAGGCAGGGTGTCTCCTTTTAGCCTTGAGATCTTAGGATAGAGGGCCACTCCCCTTCCAGTCCCCCAGGCTCCAAAGGGAAGCGGAAGGATGGGCTAAACTCTAAAAGTTGTCTGGGACTGGGGCAAACAATGGAGAGAGCAATTAAACTATCATTAGAAGTGAGCAAACAATGAAACAGATATTGGCCCCAAAAAGTAGGAGACTAACAAGTGAGATAACCCTGGTGCATCTGTAGGTGTCTATCTGTCTTCAGTCTCCTGTAGCTCTCTATCTCCTCCACTTTGCACAACCACCTTTCTATAATCTCAGGACCAGCAGGTATGAGAGGGAAACATTCTGCTAAGTGTGGAAGGACGGTAGAGTAAGAGACCAACAGCAGAGCATTTCGAGGGGGATTGCAGGAGAGCTGACGTAGCTATTTCCAACCTATCTTACCCATACCAGTGAGCACCTATTGGAATGGGAGTAACTAACAGTGGCCAGATGATGTTGCTGCCCTGCTTTCTGTATATGTTGTGCAGATATTCTTGTGCGTGAAGGACAGGGATAGGGAAGGGGAGGAGAAAGAGATGGTTCCCTGTCCTACACTGAGGACAAGCAGGAAAGTGGGAGGGGGAAGAGGGAATAACAGGAGAGAAGAGAGAATGAGCAAGAAAAGAGGAGGGTGAGAAACTATAGAAAAGATTGAGTAGAACAAAAGGAGGAAAGTGTAGAGGGGGAGAAGAAAGAAAAGATTCATATCTCCTTATCTCACTGCTATCTTCTTATCTCCCTGATACTTTTAGCTACCCCATTCTATCCCCCTTCATTAAAAACAAAACAAAACAAAACAGTCTCATTGGTCTCTTTTGTTTTTTACATACCAGTCATTTCTGGAAGTATTTTCTCCTCCACACTTAACCATGAAATGAAACCCTCCCTTATAACAAAGAAAAATAAATAAAAATATCTGGTACAGGGATGGAATATGACCAGGTATACAACATTCTGCCCTCAAAGTCCCCTGCCCCTCTGCTAAGCAGAGAATCTCCTTGCATTCCCAAGCCTCTAGACACCGTAGGAGCAAAGGATTTAGAACAGGAAGTAAGTTTGGAGGTCATCAATCTGATAGCCATGTTTTATCGGCAAGAAAACAGAGACCCAGAGAGGTATGGTGTCAGTATTTTAGAATTTCAGAAATGCAAGGCACCGCAGAGGTCATTTAGGACAACTTACACCTAAACAAGGAATGCCCTCTACAACATGTCCAAGAAATGGTCATCTAGCCCTCACTTGAAGACCTCTAATGATGGAAAATCCCCTGCCACCTGAAACAGACTATTGAACTTTTGGATAATCCTAATCATTTGGAAATGTCTCCTTTCACCAAACCCAAATGTGTTTCTCTGTAACTTCTGTCCACTTTCTTCATTTTGCCTGATGGAACCAATCTAAAGAAATCTAATCCCTTCTCCAGATATAGCCCTACAGATAACTATCATGCCAAATACTTCCCTCTTCCAAGTCCTCTCTAGCCTAAACATCCCCAGTTCTTTCAAAAGGTCATTTTAACTAAATGGTCAAAAGATATGAATAGGTAATTTTCTGAGGAAGAAATCCAAGGTCTCAATAACCATAAGAAAAAATGCTTGGAAGTACTACAAATGAAATGCAAATTAAGACAACTCTGAGGTACTCACACCCATCAGATTGGCTAAAATGACAACAAAGGAGAATGACAGCTGCTAGAAGGGCTGTGTGAAAACAGGCCCATTAATGTACTATTGGTAGAGATAGAAACTGGTCCAGCCATTCTGGAAAATATTCTGGAACCATGTCCCAAAAGCCATTAAACTGTGCGTATACTTAACCCGGCAATACTGCTAGTGAGTTTATATCCTCAAAGAAAGAGGAAAAGGGCCCATGTGTACAAAAATATTTATAGCAACTCTTTTTGTGGCAGCAAAGAATTAGAAATTGAGGGGGTGTCCATTAATTGGACAATGGCTGAACCAGCTATGGTATATGAATGTGATGGAATACGGTTGTGCTAGAAAAAATGATTAAGGGGATGGTTTCAGAGAAGCCAGGAGGATTTGAATGAACTGATACAAAGTGAAGCAAGTAGCACTAGAAGACAACTTGTACAATAACACTATTGTGAAGACAAACAACTTTGAAAAGCTTAGGAAGTCTGATTGATACAATGACCAGTGACATTTCCAGAGGATTTATAATGAAACATGTTATCCATCTCCAGATTAAGAGATTATTATCCCAGAGTGCAAACTGAGGCACATTTTCTTTAGACATAGCTAATTCAAGAATTTGTTTTACTTGACTATGCTTAGTTGCAATGGGTTTTGTTTTTTCTTTCTCAATAAGAGAGAGAGGTAGAAAGGAGAGAATTCAGAACTAAAAAGAAAATTTAAAACAAATTTTTAATGGTTATTTTATTGGATGGTCTTTAGTCTTTTCCTCATCCCAATCATTCTCCTCTGGATGCTCATTGTTGTTCATACTTCACTTTTAAAGAGGATGGATAACATCACAAGGTAATGTCTTAAAGTGTGTGAATTAGATTTAAGTGAGGCAGAGTTGCATAAAGTCATCAGCCTCACTCTCTTGTCACCCCCAGACCCCAACCCAATACTCCAGATGGAGTCTGACTAGGAGAGGGGAATATTGGGCAATTACCTTCCAGGAAAAGAGTTTATGGTTGGAAGGAAACTTGAGAATCTCTACTTCAACTGCCTCACATAGATGAGGAAACAAATACTACTGTTCAGAAAGGGGAAATGATTTGATCGAGGTCTCACACATCTTCAGATTCCATATCCTATGCTCTTTCACTAAATAAAGCTGTCAATTTAACTTCCTTCTCTACAACCTTTCCATCTCTGTTGGTGTATTATGACTTCAAGCAAATCACTTCACTTCCCTGGGCCTCAGTTTATTTGACATAACATGAATCTAACTGCTCTGCCCATCCCTGCCCCCAACACACACACACACACACACGAAAGGTAATGAGAATTAAGGAAGAAGATATATGTGAAATGAAATTATTTACTTTCCTCAGGTACCTGTCCTTCCTTAGCTGTACCCAATAGAAGTGATTAATCAGTCAATAAGCAAGCATTTATTAAGCAATTACTATGGCCTAGACACTATACTAATTGCTAGAGATACAAAGAAATTCAAGAACTCAGTTTCTGCTCTGAAGGAGCTTACATTCTAGTGAGGGAGACAACACGCAAACAACCATGAACATACTGGATACACAGTAACAGGAGGTAATTCAGAAGGAAGGAACTTGGGGGAGGGAGGGAAAAGCTGGGTAGAGACCAGGAAAGGTATCTTTCAGAAAGGTGGGATTTGAGCTGTCTGGAAAGAAAGCAGGGAAGCCCGGTGACCAAGGGGAAGAGAAAGACAGAATTCCATAATAATACTTGTAGTTTTTGTCCCATGCTGCCATTGTGAGGATCAAGTGAAAAATAATGTGTATAAAGCATTTCCAATACTTTTAAGTGCTACATAAATGTCAGTTTCTATTTTGGGGCCAAGCCCTAGTTTCTCTTGAGGCCTCCATAGTTTGTATCTTTTTGTCCCCTGCAGGCTCCAGGGCCAGAGCAGATTTTCCTAGTTTTGATAAAGGGTGCCTAGACTCAAAGGAGGAGCCAGGATCCCACTTACTATAGACTTTGGCTATTTGGGGCTCTGAAGCAAGTTCTTTCCACTTCTTTCCCTACGTCTCCCCCCTTTCTACCACCTACCTTCTTTAATTAAAAAAAAATAGATTCTTGATGTATAATTCCCAAATTTCTCCACCCTTTTGTCCCAGATAGAAAACTTCTCATCACCAAACCTGTATATCAAACAGTTAACATGTATTTATTATGGCACCTACTCTGTACAAGGCATTGTGTGATGCACCAGAGATATAAGAGCAAAGAATGAAACTATCCTTATCACAAGCTCACACTCTAATGGGGTAGGTAGACAACAAGTACATAAAAAAATGTATATAGTATAAAAACAGGGCATATATGTGTATGTATATGTAATTTTCACACAAAGTAGTTAAATATAAGGTACAGGGTGAACCTAAAGTCTGGACACATAGGAAATCTCATTAACTGCATATTTTCAAGAAATGAAATGAATGAGATTTTAAACAACATTTTATTTAATTAGCATAAATAAGATTTCATAGGAAGACGTAGGAAATATTATTAATTAATTTAATTAATCTCATTAATATGACTTGAGGGGAGGGTGGGCACGCGGTAATATGGTCCAACCTCCCCTTCAGAAAAATTGCTCTGGCAGAAATGTGTGAAATGGAGTTATGAGAAACCTTAGTCAGAGAGACCAATTAGAATGCTGTTGCAATAATCTAGGCAAGAGGTGATAAGAACCTGAACTAAGCTATGTGAGTGGTGAGAAGAGGTCAGATATGAGAAACACTGTGACATTTGAAATAGCAAGATTTGACAACTGTTCTATATATAAGGTGAAACAATAGAGGATAGTGACAAGGTAATGAAAAACTAGAAGACTGTAAGAATAGCAATGCCTTTGGCAGAAATGGGGAAGTTTGGAAGAGGGAAGGTTTAGGAAGAACACATAATGAATTCATTCATTTTAGACATGTTTAATTAAAGAGGTCTCTGGAACATCCAATTTGAAATATCTCTTTTTAGTTTAAATGATATTTCATTTTTTCCAATTACACATAAACACAATTTTTAACATTAATTTTTTTAAAAATAATTTTGAGGGCCAGCTAGATGGCACAGTGGATAGAACACAGGTCCTGGAGTCAGGAGTACCTGAGTTCAAATATGGCCTCAGATACTTGAAACTTACTGGCTGTATGACCCTGTGCAAATCACTTACCCCCCAAAAAATTTGAGTTCTAATTTTTTTCCTTCCCTCCCTCACCTTCCTCCTCCCTAAAATTGGTAAGCAATTTGATATAGGTTATATATGTGCAATCATGTAAAACATATTTCCATATTAGTCATGTTGTGAAAGAAGAGACCAAAAGGAAACACACTCACACATACAGTGAAAATAATATGCTTTGATGTGCTTTCAGACTCCATCAGTTCTGGGTGTGGATAGCATTTTTCATCGTGAGTCCTTTGGAATTGTCTTGGATCATTGTATTGCTGAGAAGAGCAAAGTCATCCATAGCTGATCCTCGTACAATGTTGCTGTTACTGTGTACAGTGTTCTCCTGGTCCTGTTCACTTCACTTTGCATCAATTCATGTAAGTATTTCCAGGTTTTTCTGCAATCATGCTGCTCATCATTTCTTTTTCTTTTTCTTTTTTAAAACATATTTCCACATCAGTCATATTATGAAAGAAGAATCAGAACAAAAAGGAAAAACCACAAGAAAGAAAACAAAAAGAAAACAGTATGCTTCATATCTGCATTAGGATATGTAAGTATGTCTAGGTTTTTCTGAAATCCACTTGCTCATTTCTTATAGAACAATAGTATTCCACTGCATTCCTATACCACAACTTGTTCAGACATACCCCAATTGATGGGCATCCCCTCAATTTCCACTTCTTTGCCACCACAAAAAGAGCTGCTATAAATATTTTTGTACATATAGGTTCTTTCCCCTTTTTTATGATCTCTTTGGGATACAGATCTAGTAATAGTATTGCTGGATGAAAGGGTATGCAGTTTGATTGCAATTTATAGCACTTGAAGAGGCAGGCTATTTCTCTCCACCTTATTCCCCTCCCACTTCTCTGTTTCACTCAGTTCCTATTAGGACTGTCTTCACTGTGAAAGTTCTCATCACAATAGGTGATTCAGGTCCTCAGAGAGTTGCCAGTATCTTGAGGGTTACAGGTACCCTACCTGTATCATATAGGATGACTTACTTCCGGTTTCTGAAAAAAGAAGGTTATGGAAGTAGGGGCAGGAGAAGAGAGATGAACTTGAACCAAATAAGGAGAGGGAAATCATGTAGTTGACTTGGAAAGTTTTAAACTACTGAAGCAGGTCAGAATAGAATTTGGAGAGAAGAAATCTTGCAGAGTTTGGGAGAAATTGAGGAAATTTTGAAGGCAAACAAGCTCCAGACCCAGATACTGATCTAGATTCTACTTCAGGGTTATAAGAGCATGATCAAGGACAAATAAGCAATCTATAAAAAGATTCCTTAAGGAAGGACTAGAAAGTGGGATCTAAAGAGGTAGACTCAGAAAGAAGAACATAGTAAGAAAAGATCAGTTAGAAAAAGAAAAGTGGAACTATTAGAAGGTTAAGCAAATTTATAAACTGGATTAATGAGTGGGGCAAATTGATGCCCAACTAAAGGGAAGAAATGCTTGGCTATGGCTATGATGATAGCCATATTATTGAGACAAAGGAGAGGAATTTGAATGGGGTGGTCAAGTTATGAAGAGCTAATAATTGGCTATAAAAAAGCTTTAACCAGATGGTTAGATTGGAGGCATAAATATTCTCTGGGGCAGATAGGTGGTTGCAGTGGCTAGAGTCCCCCACCTGAAGTCAGGAAGACCTAAATTTTAATCTAGCCTCAGACATGTATTAACTGTGTGAACCTGGGCAAGTCACTTCACCCTGTTTGCCTCTATTTCCTTATCTGTAAAATGAGCTAGAGAAGGAAATGGCAAACCACTCCAGTATTTTTGCCAAGAGAACCCCAAATAGGGTCACCCCAAACAGGTCAGACAGGACTGAGGCAACCAAACAACAACAAATAAACATTCTCAATCATTATGGACAGTTGGGAAAACTGTACAATGACTTGTATGGGATGTATGTTTGTTCTGCCACACACAAGTAACTGTTACCTTTGTTCCAAATGTAGATTGATCTTCTTTCCTGAAAAGAAAGTGAAAGGTTTCAGAGGCTGCCTCTCTATACCCCAAGTAGTAAGGGGAAATGAAGATTTCTGAAGGAATATAAGAGAACTGAGTAGAGGAGAGGAAACAATCCTTAGAAAAGGGGAAAGTATAAAACAGAGATGAAAGGGAAGGGAAAAGGACAGCTGCACAATTAGAGATTTTTTTTTTAAAAAAAAAAAGCAAAACAGATTCAAGGCTCTTCCTGAAGAGAACAGAGTGGGTTGTTCTGAGCAGGAAGATACTGCTTAAATTCCAAAGACTGATAGAACAGAGCCACAGAAACTTTTAGGGAAGACACCTTCTAGCCAAAGGCAGAAGAGGAAGAAAAGAGTAATCATAGGGGATGAATTTCTGCTCTGGGGTACTGAGGCAGCTACTTGTCAACCTGTTAGTGACAACAGAGAAATCTCTTATCTTCCCAGGGCAAATATCCAAGGCACAAGGGAGAACCTCTAGAAACTTACTGAAACAGATTACAACTGCTCACTTCTAGTGATTCATGTGGGCATAAATGATACTCAGAAGGAAGCTAAAAAAATATTATGAATGATGATCAGTCTAAGGCAAGAAAACGAAGACCAGAGGGCATGTGTTTTGTTCTCTTCATTGTTGTTGTTGTTCTTCAGTCATTTTCCGTCATGTCTGACCCTTTGTGACCTAATTTGGGATTTTCTTGGCAAAAATACTGGAATGGTTTGCCATTGCCTTCTACAGGTCATTATACAGATGAGGGAACTGAGGCAAACAAGGTGAAGTGACTTGCCCAGGGTCACACAGCTAGTAAGTGTCTGAGGTCAAATTTGAACTCAGGGCTTCCTGACTCTAGACATAGTAACCTATTCACTGCACCACCTAGCTGCCCTCATTTGTCCTTCTCACTGTTGCCCATTAAAGGTAAAGGATGCAGAAAAGAAAAATTAATTTGGAAAGTGAATAGCTGGCTAAGGAGGTGGTTTCTGAGAATGCAAATTAAATTTCTGGATCATGGTTTATAATACAGGGTTGACATGGAGATGGTAAAGAGCCTCCTGTGTCCCTGTGTCTCTGTTGAAGGATTAGGTGAAAGATCTGGAGAAAAGAAGATTGGTGGGGAGGGGATGGTGGCCAGGGTATTTGAAGCACTACCATGTGGGAGAGGGACTACACTTGTTCTATTTTATCCCAGGGGAACATTAGACCAAGGCTGCAAAGAGGCAATTTTCATCTTGATATCAGGAAGAGCTATCCAAAAGTGAACTGGGCTGCCTGGAGAGCTGCTGGGTTGTCCTTCCTTAGAGGTTTTCAAGCAGAAACTAGGCAAACACTAGTCAATGTCTTATAGTGGGGACTCCTATGTGAAACCCTGAGTTCTAATGTGACCTCAGACACTATAATTTTAATGGGATTTAAGATCTTCCCTGCCTTGCCTCAGCGTGGAGCCCAATAAGGGAGCTTGCTTGTAGGAAGGCTTTCACACCTTTTGTGAATTTCTAATTAAGCACTGAGTCAGGAGGAGGGTTGTGATGCCCTCTGGCTCTAAAAAGGGTATATATACTCTGAGGTTAGCATTTTGCTTTGGGGCTTACTCATTGGAAGAGTGTTCTTGTGATTTGGCCAGATGAGAGTCTGGGTAGCCATTAAGGAGACCCTCTCCCCTTGAAAAACCCCATATATTGGGGATGCTCTCTCTGGCAACTATGTATATTTTGCCTTGGTCAGACGGTTGGATCTATCTATTGATCTGTCCTAATTTCTCAGATAGTTAGAAGCCCTGTCTGTCTTTATTGTCTTTATTTCTGTTTGTATTTTCTTTATTTTCATTGTCTGGATTTTCTCTGAAGTTCAGGGTGCTAATTTTTCCCCTGAACTAATGAATGAAATTTAAAAAATGTTGTTGACCCCTTGAACATCTTTCCTAGTAAAGCAGATCTAAGAACCTGTGCTAGCAGCCATCCCGGGTATACCAGTGTATACCATTTACTAGCTGCGTGACCTTGGGCTAGTCACTTAATCCCTGTTTGCATTAATCCACTGGAGAAGAGAATGGCAAACCACCATGAACCACACAGTTTACAAGATCACAGAGAGTGAAACATTACTTAACGACTGAACAACAATAACAAAGGTCCCTTCCAGCTCTCAAATTCTGATTTTTCCATCCCCAGTCTAAAGTCTGAAGGTGGAGATAGTCATAGGGCAATAGATTTTGAGATAGGAGGGCTCTGAGAGATCACCTTATCCAACTCTATAGTTTTACTGATAAGTTACTGAAGCCCAGAGTGTTTAGGAGATTTGCCCAAGGGCGCATAGCCAGTAAGTCAGTGCAGAGTGAAGATAATAATATTAGATGGCATTTATACACGGCTTTCAGGTTTGCAAAGGCACTTTACCTGTGATATTTCGTGTGATCTTCATAACAGCCCTGGTAGTTAGGAGGTAGGTGCTACTATTAACCCCATTTTACAGATGAGGAAAATTTAGCCTAGAGAGAATGTGATCTGCTCCTCCTGGTCACACAGTTAATATCCAAGAGAGAACTTGGCCTGGGGTCTTCTGGCTCCCAGTCCAATACTTTGTTTGTTTGACCATACCACAGCTTGGTCTACACAGCATGAGATTTGGAATTGGAAATCCTGGGATCAAATGGGTTTGGGGCTTGGGATTCCTGGGTTCAAATGCGGGCTTTACTGCTTATATACAACGCAAATTTGGTCAAATCACTGCCCCTCTCTGGGCCAAACTTTCCTCGTCTATAAAATGAGGTGTTTAGAAAGTCCCTTCCATCTCTAAATCTTAAAATTTCTGAGAAGGAGAGACAGTCCCTCCCCTTGGGGAATCTCCAGTTGGTCGGGAGAGTGAGTATGCAGTTTGATGGAGGAAACAAAGTCCCTGTCCGGTGAGCTTCCAGTTTGAACCAGACAAAGTCTTGCTTCTGGGAGGTCCTAGTCTGATGAAGGATAAAGGATCCTCCTACCCCTCCCAGGTCACACATACATAATGATAAGGACATAGGTGCCTACTAGAAGGAGCGCTATGCCTCCAGGCTGAGGACATGGAGAAGGGTTGAAGGTGAATCAGAGCTAGTAGAGGGAAAAGTTTAGGGAGACCCCCAGGAGATCTCATTCTGGCTAAATAAAGTTCCCCTTCTCCTAACTCTGTGTGTACCTAATTATTTACATGTCTTCTCTACCGGAATGTAAACTCCTTGGGGACAGGAACTGTTTTTGCTTTCTTTGTAACTCTCAGAATTTAACACAGTGCCTGGCAAAAAATAAGCACTTAGTTAATGCATGTTGTTTGATTGGTTGAATGACTGGTTAGAGAAGAAGAGGATTTAGAAAGAAGAGAAGTCGGGCAGCTAGGACACAGAGTGGACAGAGCACTGACACTGGAGTCAGGCGGACCTGAGTTCAAATTCGGCCTCAGACACTTGACATTTACTAGCTATGTGATCCTGGGCAAGTCACTTACCCCTGACTGCCTTGCCAAAAAAAAAATAAAGCTAAGTAGAAAGGAGAGAAGACGGACAGGGAAGGGAAGGTGTCAGGGATCCATTCAAAACTCTCAGAGTGGTGAAAGAGTGAGGGACAGGAGCAGGTTTTCCCAGATAGAGCAAAGAGTCTGCATCAGAGAGTTCCTAGGAGACAAAGGAAATGAATTGGGATGTGCCTTGAATCTGGCACTGAGGAGTTTGATTTCAGCTCAGGGATGAAAAAGAATTGGCCCAGTTCAGAGGCAGGGAGTCCCTTGGCTCTGGAGGGTTGGAGCTCTTCAAGTAGCAGGAAGAATGCTATAGAGCATGTACCCGTTAGTAGCGGGGGGAGGGGAGGAGGTAGGGGCAGGCAGGACGGCATTATTGATCTGTTAGATTACTCAATCTCACCCGTATTGATCAGGTAATTGCTTTATCTCAGTTCTCATTTGAGCTCTGCATTACCTTTGCCTTGGAGTTCTCTCTCCCTTGTGTTTTTTTCCTCTCAACCTGACACCAGGCTCCTTAACACAGAAAAAAAAAATACATACATATACACACACACAGTCACATACATATACACATACATACACACACATATATACATATATGTAGACATATATACATACACATACACATGTTTATATGTATTTACCTTCTATATTATGTACATGCATGTGTGTGTTATATACACATATACATGTCGATGTGTATATTCACAGTTTGCTTAGCTCTACCCAAGCCTCGGCAGCTTGACTTGAGAGAAGCCCCGGAATTGGGGCAGAGGTGTGGGGGTGTATGTGACCCAGAGAGATGGGGATCTGTCTCTCAGGGCACGATAAGTCCTGACAGAGAAGGGATTAGGCGCCATCATAGAATGTCAGAGATAGAAGAGAGCTTAGAGATCATTTTTCCAGCTTTTATATTTTACAGAGAATGAAACCAAGGTCCAGAGAGGGGAAAATAGCACAGCTAGTAAGTGGGTCATTTTTTCCCCAGTTTACTTCGCCACTTATCCGTCTGAAAGGCCACTGAAAGAGAGGCAAGGTTTCATAGTATCATAACTCTAGAACCTTAAATCAGAGGCCACCTTGTCCAACTTCTTCATTTTCCATTTGAAGAGACTGGATCTGGGAAGAGGGTGGTAAGTGACTTGCTCAAGGTCACACAGATAGTAAGTCTCAGGTGTGGGATTTGAACCCAGGTCCTAGGACTCCCAAGCCAGTGCTCCTTCCCTTTCTTTTCCCCCAGAGGCTAGAAGAACCTGGATAACTGAAATCTATCAATAAAACAAAAGCTTAAGTCCAAAGCTTCAACTGCTTTCTATACCTTATCACCATTCAATCCTTGACTTTCCTCCCCCTGCTCCTAAATCTGCATCCATTCATTGGGTTTCTGGGCTCAGACTGAAAAAAGCCTCACAGTCTAATTTTCATTCCGTTGGCCACAAAAATACCAACCTTTTACTTGCTGAATCTGGTTTCAGTCTGTGTTTCAACCCACCCATATTCCCCAGACCTGTCACCCCTTTCTATCTCCTTCATTAGCAGTCTCCCTGATTCTCTTCCTCTCGTCTTTGACCCCAATTCTGATAGACCCTACATTCAAGGCTGACCTTTGACCTATGACTAGATATGGCCTATCTGATCCTGAGCAAGTAATTTAACCTCTCATTGCTCTAGGCAACTTTCTTTTCAAAATCTATATTATTTCTTTCTGACATTCAGTTTTTGAAAATTTTGAGTTCTGAATTCTCTCCCTCCTCCACCTCTTGAGAAAGCAAGCATTATGATATCAATTATACATGTAATGTCTTGCATAACATATTTCCATATTATCTGGGCAACTTTCTAAGTTTTTAGGTAGTCACCAAGAGTCTGTGTGTTTGTTAAAAAAAAGGTAGAAGGTGAGAATTGCCTATATGGTAGAGTTTTGCCCTTGTAGAAAGACCTCAGCCTCTGAAACCTTGTAAATTGCAAGAAAATGTAGATCTACATTGGTGTAGGAAGTTTCCTCATCTGGGAGTTCCCTATATCAATGATAACACAGGCCAAGTACCTATCCCTATCATGACTAACAAGTATTAATGAGCACCTTCTGTACACAGGGCATTGTTTCTGGCAGATGGGAGGACAAAGACAAGGTCCCTTTAGGGGACATATAATCTAGAAAGGGTGTCAAGATATGTGCAGGAAAATATATGGAATAAAAAAAGACCCTTATATTACAATGGCTTGAAGTAAATGGGCTATTGGTGGGATATTTTTTATTATATAAAAGCTTCTACTGTAATGGGGCTTGGTCAAATGAGAATGCAAATACTAGAGGAATGAACAGTGGCTGGCATTTATATGTTCTCTTATAGTACTATATGGCACTTCGAAGTTAGCAAAGAACCTTTTTACAGATATTATCCCGTGTATCCTCACCACAATCCTGGAAGGTAGGTGCTATTATTATCCTCACTTTACAGATGAGGAAACTGAGGCAGAGAGAGGTAAAGGAATTTTTCCAGGGTCACAGTTTGTATCTGGGGCTGGATTTGAACTGAGATCTTCCTGACTTCGAGGCTAATGTTTTATGCTCCATGCTAGACTCTTAGACTGGAAGGGATTTTAGAACTCATGTGATCACGGACTGAGACAGAAAAATGAATGTACTCAAGTTCACAAAGGGAGTCAGAAGCAGAACTAAGGTTTGAACTCACATCCTCTGGCTGCGTACCTCGCAAAGGCGAGCAAGGCTGATTGGTCCTAGAGGATTTCCTAGGACAGCAAAGGCAGTGGCAACAGAGCAGAAAGAAGTTTTGGCTTTACCATTGATTTGCCGTGCGGCCTTGGACCTCAATTTCTTTGGACCTCAGTTTCTTTCGTAAAGTGAGGGAATGTTCGGTACCTAATGGTACAATAGAAAGGCCACCGATCCTGTCCCGAGTCAGAGGACTTGCCTCTGATGTTGGTTACCTAAGTGGCCTTGAGCCCCAGCCATCTGTAAAATGGGAGGGGTGGGGGTTGATTAGATGGCCTCAAAGTTGTTTTCTAGCTCTAGAATTACGATCTAACAATGTGGCTTTATTCCTATGGAGAAGGGGAGGCCCTGAGAGCAAAGAGAAAGAACTTTTTAGGTAGCAGATGATACATTGGACGTTGGTTAAGAAAGGAGAGTAGGTGAGAATCACCTAAAAGCATAGTCCTTCCCTTGAAGAAAGGCTTCCCTCTAAAAGGTTTGTCTTTTGTCCTGATAAACAGCTCAGACTCAGGGGAGTCAAGTTATCCCCCGCTCTAATCCTAGTTGCTGAATAGTTCCCCTTCTGTAAACAGTCCCTTTCCAGTCCAGGGGCATCCAGACAGTTTGATGACTTTCACTCTGGTCCTTCTTGCTTCGCATTGCACATTGGCATTCATCCAAATTCTGGGAGAAGCCAGGACACAGAGGGGGAAGGCATTCAAACAAGCCTGTTCTCCAATTCTGCTAGGCTGCCATCATGTTAAATTACCCTGGGCTGTTGTCTCACCCCTCGTAGACTCTATACCCTCAGGGCCATGAGGGAAGATTGTGTTGAGGAGGGGAAGAGGGAAAGGGAACCCGAGTTTATTAAATACACTCCGCTAAGCACTTTACAAATATTATCTTATTTGATCCTCTCATGACAACTCTGGGGAAGGAAATACTTTGTACATTATTATCCCCATTTTATAGTTGAGGAAATTGAGGCAAAAGTGGTGACTTCCCCAAGGTCACATAGCCAGGACGTGTCTGAAGCTGAATTTGAACTCAAGTCTTCCTGATTCCAGGCCGAGCATTCACCACCTCCTTGCCTGCTAGGTGAAGAGAAATATTTTCTCATACTTAACATTTCCTGTCAGAGACTCTGAGCAGACAGCTTCTCCATCCAACTCTGAGTTCCTCCCTCAGCTCAGCCCCCATGTAACAGTCTTTTCTCTTCTCTCAGATGTCTCAGACATGGGATACCACCATGTCTTACTTACCTTGTCTCTCCTACCCTATGTCCCAGGTCTGTACCAGTATTCCTCTGAGAAGGCCTTCCGACGGTGTAACCTCCCTCTCTCCTCCTCAGACTTTTCTCCCTTGGTTCTCCCCAGCTCATGTAACTGGGTCTCCCTGTCTTCTCCCTTACACTGCCCCAGGACCACTGCTTGTTAAGAATCCTAAGACGGTTTCTAAGGCATAGCAGCCTTAGGGGAGACATACATATGTTTACATTCAGAAGATGTAAATGTATCCTCATATTCAAACACCCACTTACATGTACCTATATGCACTCACACACCAATACTCAGACTCACTTAGTATACCCTGAATGAAAAGGGTCCCATCTACTTTGCACAAAGGTCTTCAAGAAGAGGTTAGCACAACTGGATACTGACATACAAGCTTAGCAGAAACACGGCTCTGGGCCTAATGACACCAGGCAGTGGGAAACCAAAAGCCCCCAAATTCCCTCTTCCCCCCCATAATAATCACCCATCACAATTCATGCTGATAATTCATTCCTCCAAGAGTCTGACTTGCATTCTCATAGAGGACCACACCTCACTTCAAAGTCTGTATCCCTGTCCTTCTCCGTGATCTCACCCTGCAGGGTTGGACATAGCCCAGGAAGGGGGTCCCTTTGGAGTGCGGGTCAAGGGTGGAGGGGCCTTGATCACTGGGGTGGGGGCCAGCGGGGGTGGAGAAGTGTGAGTGAAATAGGTTTATTACTGGGAGTCTGTTGCCTGGATTGGTATCGATCCCCACATGTCACCTTCCATTGCCACTAATGGGACATGAAGAGACTCCGCTGCTGCTGCAGCAGCCCCAGTCCCCCTCCCTTTCCCCCCCTCCCCTCCCTGCCAGCTCTCCTCCCCTCCCAGCCCACACTCACTCTGTCCCTCTCCTCCTGTGCCTGCTGCCTCTCAACTGTTCTCAGCATTGCCCCTCAGCCTCTCCCCAGGCCTATACTTCTGCTCCTAAGTCGGCTTTCTCCCCTCCTGCCCACTCTTTCTTCCTTTCTCCCTTTTTCTCCTCTTCTCTCTTCCTTCATTTCCCTTTTTCCTCCTCCTTTTCTTTTTCATGTTTCTTCTCTCCCCTTTCTTCCCAGTCTTCTTCCTTTCTCTCCTTTCTGATCCTCCCTCTTTTCCTCTTCCTTCCTACCACTCTTTCCTTTCTTCTTCTTTCTCTTCTCCCTTTCTCCCTAACCTCTTGCCCCTTCCTATCGTCTTTTCTCTTCACATATTCTCTCTTCTCTGCATTTTCCTTTCCCCTAAATAAGTTTGCCTCGTGTCTCTCCTCTTTTCTTCCATTTATCCTTTCATTCCTCCCTCCCTCTCCTCTTCCTTCTCACTCTCCAATTGTTCATCATCCTTTCTCTCTCTTTCCTTCTACTCCATTACTTCTTCTTCATTTCCTCTTCTTTCTTCTTCTATTCCTTTCCCTAGCACTGAATTTGTGGGTAAGAAGACCTAGGTTTGAATTATATACTAATTTTTCCACTAAACACGTGTGTGACCTTAAGAAAGTCACCTCTGTGGTTCTATTTCCTCATCTGTAAAATTAGGAATTGGACTAGATAGTCTCTAAGGACCCTTTCAACTCTTGATCCACTGAAAATCTCTCTCTCCTCCCCCACTTTTCTTTCTAATTGTTCTCTCCTTTCATAAGATCATAGACTGAGAGTTGGAAGGGACCTCAGAGGTTATTTGTTTAGTCCAAACCCCTCAGGTCACAGATGAGGAAACTGAAGCCCAGAAAGGAGAATATTTTGCCCAAGGTCACATGGGTAGTAAATAGCAGAGTTAGAATTTGAACCCAGGTTCAATACCCAGATCCCAATCCATTTTCCTTTTCTCAAAGAAGAGGGGAAGTGGGTGCAGGGGGAAGGAAAGCAAAACTTGTACACAGGTAAATAGATACAAGGTAAGCAATAACAATGGTATTGTTGATACTGTTCAGGTGGAAAGGATTGCTGGGAAAGTCAATAAAGAAATGTCCTTTATGCTTCTTTGATCCTTCTTCCCCCAGCAGACAGGCAGTTCAACAGGTTTGTGTTTCACCTGTCCTACTTCCCCTGTTCAAGTCCTCCTAAAAATCATAAGACTCCATCCCATTGCCTTGGTGAAGGATGATGACTTTTCCCCTAGGAGCCAGGTCAATGGGAAAAGGATAGAGAAAGTCATGGGAGAATGAATGGAAGAGTGGGAATAGGGCAAGGAAGCAGGCTGAGAACCTTCTCTTTCCTCCTTCTAAGTTTTCAAAGAAGGACAAAACTATCCCCCTCCTCTCTTCCCTTCCCCTCCCACAATTCTGAGTCTCTTGGGAAGCTCTCCCTGAGGACTAATCTCCATCCTTCCTGCTTCAGGGGTCAGCACATTGCAATACACCAGAAGCAGTGAAAGATGGAAATGAAAGACTAAGGAGGATCCTCCATAGTTAGGATGATGAGATTTTGTAAAAGCAGATACTGAAAGTTAGAGGGCACTGAAGGATTAATGGTGGGCTCCATGAACTGGTCAAGTTGGTAATTAAGAAGCTGATAACTAATCACTTCAATATTTCAATGATTTATGATTGCTTTCAGGTGAATACTGTTTCCCTCCACCAGTACAGATTGCAACCCACTCACATCTTTTGCATTCTATGCAAATTTTGTCCATATCATCCCTAGGAGGTTGCACCCAATTCACTGGAAACTTTGTGGACACCAGTGCATCACTTGGACTGCCTCACCTTCTTTTCTGTCTATTCTTGTCATTTGGTGATGTTTTACACCGCTTCTTGAGTATAGTCATGGTTCGTAATAGGCTGCCTATATTGTTTGTTGTCCATTCTCATAAAGAACCAAAATTACATCACTATGTTGCAGTCAAGGTACAGTGTGTCCAACTGTGGCGGATCAGACCAAAATGAGATTGAAAGACTCTACCACAGGTCAAACACATGTAGTCCATATGAACATTTGGAAAGGAGATGTCTCTAAATTTGTGCATCTCACATTTCTTTTGAGCTAGTGATTTCTGCTTTACTCATAGGGTACAGCACCTTCTTTGATGCAGGTATGCTATGCTGGGCAGTCCTATGCTAGTATCTCCCATGTCTCACAGTTGATTCCAAAATTCTTCAGAGAGACCTTGAGAGTGTCCATATATCACTTCTTCTGATCTCCATGTGAGCATTTGCCCTGTGTGAGTGTTCCGTAAAATCATCTTTTAGGCAAACATACATTTGGCATTCAAACAATGTAGTTTGGAATTGCATTCTCTGCAGTAGAGTTTGAATGTTTGGCAATTCAGCTCAAGAAAGGACATCCATGTCCAGTACCTTATCTTGCCAGGTGATCTTCAGGATCTTCCTAAGACAATTGAAATGGAAGTGATTCAAGTGTCCTGGCATGGTGTTTATAGACTGTGCAGGTTTCACAGGCATTCAACAATGACGTCAATGCAATGGCTCTGTAGACTTCAGTTTGGTAGGGAAAGATGGTTTTTAAAAAATTGAATGATAATATAGATAAAGCTTTCTTCCCTGCCCAACCAGTTCCTGAGCCAGAGTGACCAAATAGAATGAGAAGCAAGGGAATGTCAAGCAATTTGGTCTAAGAGTTTGTGATTGGATGTGGTAATGCCACCATATGTGTTTGAACAAAAATTGTGGTCACAAAATACCTCTTCTTTCCCCCTTTCCTTCAAAGTATGTCGAATAGAGTAAGTTGTAAAAAGATTGAAAAAGTAAGAAAAAAATCCCAGAAGACCTCCAAAAAGGGACAGATTCTATTTGCAGAACAAATAAAATTATTTTACTCTGAGAATGTAAATTACTTGATAATGAAGCTTCATTTCTTATATTCCTGTGTGATGTCCCAGTTCATAGGAATATAGGGGGCAGGGGGCTAGAAGGGTAAGGAGACACCAAACCAATCCAGCACACATTTTATGAAGTGCCAATTTCAGTATTTTAGTCATTGGGATACAAAAACAAAACAAAACAAAAAATTCCTGCCCTCAAGGGGCTTCCATTCTTTTGGAGGAATACAGAGTTGAAACAGATAAGTACCTAAATGCTTATTTGAGGAAAGAAAGAAAATACTATCAACTAGGAGAATCAGGAAACACTCTTAGCTGAGTCATGAAGAGACACTACAGGGTCAACATAAGGTGTGCATTCTAGGCATGAGAGGGACAAATCTCTGAAAAAGTATAAATGCATTCATAACATGGGGAGAGTGGCTCTCCCTCCCTCTTAGCTTGATCATTATTCTCAGAGTGAAGGCCCTGGTGCCAGGGCCTCAAAGCTCAGAATTTGCTGCTGCTGAGGACTGAGTGTATCCCAACGATGTAGTTATCTGGGTTTGGTTGGGGTTTCTTAAGGTCACCTACTAGGACCTTCCCTCTGAGATTACCTCCCATTAATCTTGTACATATCTTGTGTGTATATAAACTGTAAGCTCCCTGAAAGCAGGGACCATGTTTTTACCTTTCTCTGTATCCCCATCATTTAGCTCAGTGCCTGCTCACAATAGCATTAATTAATGAATTATAGCACTAATGAATGCTCATCATTAGTGGTGGTGGTGGTGTTGGTACTGGTGCTGGTAATAAGTAATGATAGAAAACAAGAAATTTGGTTCAAGTCCAGCTCTGACACTGGCCATATGTCCACAAGGGCAAGCTATTTTACTTCTTCAAGACCCAGTTTTCTCATGTTTAAAATGAGGAAGGAAGGCAGGAAGCAAGCGGTTATTAAGTACTTGCCATATATGAAACACTGGGGATATAAAGAAAAGCAAAGACAGTGCCTGCCCTTGAGGAACTCCCAATCTAATGGCAACAGTGGTATAGTGGAAAGAACATTGGAATCAAGAGATCTTAGTTAGAATCACTCAATCCACTGAACATTTATTAATAATATACACGCATGCTCTGCCCTCATGGAGCTTACCAAAAATATGTTATAAATTAAATATAAAATTATTTTAAAGCATATTGAATGGAGAAACAGAATGAACACAATCAATTTCCATAGCAGGGGAAAAGATGGCTTAAAAAAAATGAAAAGGGGCGGCCAGGTGGTGCAGTGAATAGAGCGCCGGCCCTGGAGTCAGGAGGACCTGAGTTCAAATTTGGCCTCAGACACTTAACAATTACTAGCGTGTGACTTTGGGTAAGTCACTTAACCCCAGTTGCCATGGAGGGGGAGAAGCCCCTCCAAAAAGCAGAAAGAAAGAAAGAAAGAAAGAAAGAAAGAAAGAAAGAAGGAAAGAAAGAAAGAAAGAAAAGGAAAGAAGGAAAGAAAGAAAGAAGGAAAGAAAGAAGAAAAGAAGGAAAGAAAGAAGGAAAGGAAGGAAAGAAGGAAAGAAGGAACGAAGAAAAGAAAGAAAGAAGGGAAGAAAAAAAGAAAGAAGGAAAGAAGGAAAGAAAGAAAGAAGGAAAGAAAGAAGAAAAGAAAGAAAAAAAATACAGATAAAGCTTCTTTCCCTGCCCAACCAACTCCTGAGCCAGGGTGACCAAATAGAATTCTCACTCATTGCCTCTCCAAAAGGGAACGTGAAGTAAATTGGAAGAAGAATTTGTGATTGGATGTGGTAACACCACAGAGGTGTTTAAACAATTGTGTTCACAAAATATGACAATTATTTTCTTCTCTCCTTTTGTCCTCTAAAAGACCATCTTTATTATGTTTCACCACCTAAAACAAAAACATGCTTTCTTTCAAATCACTCCACTTCTAAAAAAAAAAAATCAGAAAACAATTCACAATCATGACTTCCAGCCAGTGCTGCCCAAGCGTGTATGAGCCGAGATGAGGAACTGGCTCACTCACAAAATCATTGCTCTGTCACTTACTCTGCTGACCCTGGGTAAATCATTCACCAGCCTGGGCCTCAGTTTACTTATCTATGAAATCAAAGTGACTTTTGCTACCTGCTTCCTAAGATGGTTGTGAGAATCAGATAAAATCACGGATAAAAAGTGCATTGTAGTCATGAAATACTATATAAATGTCAGATGTTATTAGCCTCACAATAATTACCAATTGGACCTGGTTGGAGTTATCTGGGATTCAGTTGGAGTAGGCTAACATGGTTAAAGTTGGTTGGGATCACCCAGGGAATAAAGGAAGAATATTCTGTTAGGTTCATCAAGAAGGAGTAGGGTTAGGAATAAAAGGAGTGGTTAGAGGATAAAGAAGTGATAGAGAGGGTAGTATTCCTCCTAAAGCCAGCTTACATGTCTTGGCCATGAAGCCTTCCCTGACCCACCCAGTTGAAAGTGATCTTTCCCTCCTCAAATTTTTCCTAACACCTTGACCAGATCTTTCCTTGGCACTTATCTCAGTTGCCTTTGCATGATAAATTATGTATATTTGTCCTTCTCTCTCTGTAAAATGTAGGTTCCTTGAAACCAGGGCCTCTGCTGGATCTGTCTTTGTCTCCCTGAAACTCAGAAATATGCCTTATACATTGCTGAATGCGTGAACGAATGAACAATAGAAGAATGTAAATGGTAAAGGGGTTAGAGTTGGACATTAGCGTTAAGGTGAAGATTAGAGAGTTGGTTTAGGGTTAGGTCCATTCAACAAACCTCTGTCAAGGTGTTGGAGTTAGGTTTAAGATTCAGGTGAAATTCAAGTGGTTGGTTTAGAGACAGACCCACTCATTGAACAAATTTATCTCCCACTGAATGAAGGGCATTGTATGGGATGCTGAAGATCAAGCTGAACCTGGTCTCCAGGAGTTTAAAATCTCACCTGGGAGAGGAGTTTGATTTGGGTTAGGGAGTAAGCAGCTGGGTCTCAACCTGAGTATAATGGGGCATTTGTCTGGTTAGGGAGATCTGAAATGCCAGCAATTTATTTGGGCCCCCACCCACCCAAATCAGTGTGCATTGTTGGTTCATCAGTCTTCCCTCTTTGGGCTGTGCCTGGGTCTGCTTTTGGAGATCCACAGTAATGATTGGACCTGAGATCATTAAGATTCATAGATTCACTGGAAGCAAACCCAGGGGGGCCTTAGAGACCAGCTCATTTAACTCCCTCATTTTGCATGTGAAAAAACTGAAGAGAAACTATTATGTGAAACAGCTGCTGAGCTGGAATTAGAACTCAAGTCTTCTGATTCATATTCATTGCTCTTTTTACTACTCCACTGTGAAGTGATCAGGATTAAATTTAAGTTTAGTCGTGGGTTAAAACTGGCAATATTTCCCTCCTCTACACTCAATGCCAGAAGGTTGGTTGCATGAGAGAGATTTTCAGAAGGCTTTGTATAGAACAGGGATTCTTAACCTTTTTGTATGTCTTGGGAGTCTGGTGAAGCCTATGAACCTCTTCTCAGAATATTTTCAAATGCATAAAATAAAATTCATAGGCTTATAAAAGAAATCAATTATATTTTAATAGTTATATATTATATATAATTGTCTATTATGCATGTACATAACTATATATAAATTTTATATCTATTATATATAGTTACACATAACTGTATATGTAAATTATATATAATTATATATCTACATAGATATATGTGTTTATATGTCTGTGTGTGTGCGTGTGTGTGTTTTAAGTCTGCAGATCACAGGTTAAGACTCCCTGACCTAGGAGGAGCTGAACAAGAGTCCTGAGCGGACTGTGCAGGGACAGTTTGGGGAAGGATAACTGAGGGGACAGAGAATATAGGATTATTGATCTGAAAATGTTAAGGGACCTAGAGATCATCCATTCTAAGATTCTTTTTACAGGTGAGGAAACTGAGGCTCAGAGGATTTAAATGATTTGTCCAAGGTCACAGAGGCAGTAAATGGCGGAACCAGGACTCAAATCAATGTCACACATTCTCTTCACTACCCTGGCATGTGCACCTTCCACTTATTCATTTATGTTACACAGCAGGGAAGGTGAGAGGGCGTGGACCAGGAAGGGAGTGGTAGAGGCTGAGAATTCTCCTCCTTCCAGGATCAGAGAAAGGACTATATAACCAGTGGTCCCTACTCTTTTTTTTCTCCTTTTGTTTTGTTGTTGTTTGTTTGTTTGTTTATTGTAGAAAGAGGGCTTGAGGAGAAACCATCAGGACTTCCCAGTAGGGGCCATTTAGCAGGAGAGCAAAAGATGATTATATCTCCTTCCAAGGAAAGCTTCCAGAAGTCATCACTCTCCGAAGATCTTGGGAAGGAATTCCTTGAGCAAACAGAGAAGATGAACAGAATATTGAGTATTCCAGTACCCTAGTTTGTTGTTGTGTAGTTGCTTTTCAGTCATATCTGAGTCTTTGTGACCCTATTTGGGTTTTCTTAGAAGACACACTGGAGCAGTTTTGCCATTTTTTTCTCCAGCTCACGTTACAGATGAGGAAACTGACGCAAATAGAGTTAAGTGACTTGCTCAAGGTCACATAGCTAGCAAGTGTCAGATTTGAATTCAGGAAGATGAGTCTTCCTGACTCCAGACCAGGCGCTCTATCTGCTGTGCCACCCAGCTGCCCCATACCTTAGTTTAGAGACTGTCCTTTTTCAGACCCTACTCTGGCTCCCAAGTCTCCCTTGAGACCTCAGGAGAAGAGACAGTTTTTTTCTTAAACTTCTTCTCCAAATTCTCTCTACTTCCCTCCTGATGTAACTTAGTCCTCTGCTTCTGAACCTAATGGAAGAGAAACACTATTAAATGGATAAGATGTAATGAAGTTTCATGAAAGTAAGATGGAATGCCCATAATGTCCATGGAAGAGGAATACCCATCACTTATTGGGTCATATACTGCAATCTTTATTGCAATCTACCTTCCATCCCTCCCACTACGTCCTTTCTCCTTAACCTTTTCAGAGATAAGGTCTAGAATTCTTTTCTATTTCCTTTCTCCATCCCACTTTCTCAGGAAGTCCTCTCTTTAGTCTAACCCCATTGTTAACCTGGGGTCTGTGAACATTTAAAAAAATATACTTTAACAGCTATTTTTTTATAATCCATTTCCTTGACAATCCTACGCATTTTATTTTATGCATTTAAAATAATTATTCTAAAAAAGAGTCCCTAAGTTTTGTCAGACTATCAAAAGGGACCATGAAAAGGTTACAAATCCCTCACTTAGAGGAAGGACCCTAGGGATCACTTAGTTTAACCTTCCCGTCTCTGAATCCTAGGATTCCCCATACATATACATACACAGATAGATAGATAGATAGATAGATAGATAGATAGATAGATAGATAGATAGAGATAGAGATAGATACATATACATATATTTTACAAAGAAACTGAAAGCCAAACAATTTAAGTTACTTGCCAAAAATGACACAGAACTGGGATTTGAATAAGGTCCTCTGATCAATCAAGGTATGAATAAGTCATTGACTCCTCCCACCCTTTTTGCCCCTTTGAAGGGTTCTTCCTGCAACCTAACCTCCATCCCTCCTGCTTCATCCCCTGTCCTCTCACTCTGCCTTTTGAAGAGCAGTCCACCTCACCCCTCCCAGGAGAATCCCACTCCAGGTCTTTTCTTCACATCCCCACTCTCCACCTCTGCCCAGCTCCCATCTCTTCCATCAATCAGCTTTTTCTCTCGTCATCCCCCTTTCCATCATGTTAGCCTCGGTTGATTTAACCAGAAAACCACCCCCAGAATTTAATTCCATGGCCCTCCATTCCCATCTCGATCAGCGAGGTGCTGAGAGGGGCCCTATGTAATGAGGGAGGGGGGGTTGGGGAGAGGGCTCGGTATCTCAGAGAAAAGAATAAAAAAAAATAAAATGGCATCGATTCCCACAGTGACAGCCATCAATCTTCTCCTCCCCTCCTGCCAGGGTCTGGGGATATTGGACACAGGACAATAAAGTCTTCAGGTTTCCTCAGACCCTTAGACTCTGGAGCTGAAGGGCTCTAGCTTGAAATCCTATCAGCTTCCAGGATCTTGCTGTGTGGCCTCTGGTCAACTCCCTAACTCCTCTGGCCTTCCCTCCTTCTCCCTTTCCCTTCATCTCTTCCTCCCCTTCCTCCATTACATTGAATGTCAGATCCATCCTCTGCTTGTAACCTAGCTGTACTCTTCCCCCATCTAGAGAGCCTACTTTCTTAATTCCCTTGCCTCTAAGCATACCACCAAAAGTTCTTCACTGTATCTAACCTCCATTCCTTCCTAAAAGGAGGAAGAGTTATTGCATCTCTGGAGGATTCTGAAAAGAAATATGTGTATTAGGTATTTAGAGATCCTTAGGCAAAGAAACTTGATATATTAGTAGTAGTACCTTATTAATTACTTAGATTAATTAATTACTTAGATCCAGAATCAGGAAATTAGGCACAGTTAGGAGAAGACTAGGGAGAACTGATGGCCCAGGTCCAAAGGTTCTGAGAGCTAAGAAGAAGAAGATTCTCTATTAGTCCAGAAGAAAGCAAAATGAGGAGGGGATAGCATTGCATCTTGAGATGGATGGAGGTTAGAGAGCTAGAAGGACTTCCTGTCAAGTCAGAGTAACTGTGGCATGTCCTTCCCTGGAGATTTTGAAGAAGAGGTGCTCACTTCCATCCTTACCCTTTGCCCCGTTGTTCTAATATTATTTTGGCTGATCCGAATCAAAGGCAGAGGGTTGGATTTGAAGGGAGAGGTCCCCTTCCCCCAAAAGTGGAAGGCAAATCTGTAATTTCCCTCCAATAAGGAGATGGGAGGGGAGCAGTGAACAGAGTGGTGTCAGGGAGCTTGGGGACAGAATAAAGGGGGTAAGGTGGGGAATAGTGGTGTCTCTGGCCCCCAAAGGGTTAATGCTATTGTCTGAAAACCACAGCAGCTCCCCTGGGAGCTTGGAGATCCCGCTCTCATTTTAAGTAACCCTAACACGGCGTGTGATGAGACGAGGGGGTCGCAAGCACAGAGCGGGAGAGGGAATCAGACAGAAAGCAGGAGGCCGGCAGCTGCACTGAGGTAAGGGACAGGGTCTGTGGCTAGGGGTGGGGGGATGATGAAAGAGTGTAGAAAGCCTACCCGAATGGTTGGGTCTTTCCCCCAGCTATGGAAAGGGTAAGGGATGGAGCAAGGTTAAAGGGACTCCAGACTTAAGTGGGAATGAAAACCAAAGGAAGGGAGAATGGGGCCTTTTAGATGTTGGGCAGCTATGGAACCTGATGTGGGGCAATTGGGAGAAGTAAGAGGGGATTGTTGGAGGGGTGGGTAAAGGGATTAGGGCACCTAATCCACTTAAGTGACAGCCAGTTACCCCTCCAGATACAGGATAACTATGGAGCCAGACAGGGACCCCTGAGGGGGAAGATCCCAGAAAGCTAATATGCGACAGCTTCGAATCAGTGTGTTAAAACAGAGATCCTGAAGAAGGGCCAGTTTCTGTTGCTTCCTGTACTTTGCTATCTCTCCATGACCTGGGGGGAAGTGTTTTAGGCTACTCTAGAGGAGCTGGTTGTCCCAAAAAAATGGAGGATTTGAATCAGGATGGATAGAAGTTAGGAGGAAAACTAGTAGGATCAAATTCAGGAACTCTTTTCCCACCCCCTGAAGTTCCATATCCCTGCCTTACACCTGTCAAACTGAGACCCAACTGATGAGTGCATCCATTGGGTAGAAGAGGTGATCACAGTGGGACAAATGTGACCACAAGGGCATGGGAAGGACAGGGGGCAGCAGAAATCCAAGGTTAGCAGGCAGGTGAGGTGGAATGTTCCACACCTTTAAGAATCAGTCTAGCTAACCAGTGCTTAGAGATCACTGATGAGAAGAGTCCCTTGTCACTCTTTCTTTCCCTTGTCAATCCCTAGAACCCTTCCCAAAGGAGTTAGAACTTAGAAGAAAGCTGAAGGCTTAGTCACCTAGGTATTCTTTAACTCAATCTCTTGTCCATCTCCTACTTCCATTACCTACAGAGTGACTTGGAAAAGGGGATCCAAGAAGAAGATCAGAACTGTGTAAGGACAGGAGTTCCATGGCACTGGAGTTCCTAAGGGAAGGATTTCCCATTGCATCCTCCTTCTTAACCACTGCATAGTCCTTGCACATCCTTCCAAGATAGATTTCGGAGCCAAGAGATAGATTAGAAAACTTTCTAGCCATTTCAGACAAAAACTCCCTTCTCTTCCCAGGGTTCTATAAACCAAGACCAAAGATATCTTCCTTCCCTGACAAGGATCAGGGACACTTTAGAAACTGAGGCCTAGGGGTAGTAAGGAATAGGGATAAGCAAAAAGATAGGATGTTATTAAGGTTGAACAGTTTGGGATGCAATTTGAGATGGCAGTTTGAATATGGGGTTAGGGTTGAGAGTTGGGTTGAAACTTCAGTTTGGTTTGTGGGGGGGTGAGGTGGGTACTAGCATTAGAGTTAGACTTAGGGTTGATATTAGAGTTATCATTAGGTTTGGGGGTTCACATTGAGGTTTGGGTTGGGCATAGGATTGATATTGGGATTGTCATTAGTTTGGGGGTTCACATTGAGGTTTGGGTTTGCAGGGTGGGGTTTGGGTTGGGTTAAGATTGAGGCTGAGGCTTGATTTGAGATTAGGGTTTAGATCTGGGTTGGTACTAGGGTGAGACTTGAGGGGTCCAGGTTTGAGATTTAAGCTGAGGTTTGTTTTGAGGATTGGAATCTGGGTGAGTCAGAGACATTCTCCTAAATCTGAGGAGTGGAGAAGTGGCCTCAAGTCAGTACCTGCTGACGTCTGGGTCTCGGTTACTCAGCATCTGCTTCTAACAGGGCCACCTCACCCTAAGAGCCTTGTCCCCAGCTAGTGGCTTTCACTTCCTCTTCCTCCTGCCTGGCCCCTCTGAAACCCCAGCTTCCCAGCTGTAGTGGGGAATTCTTGTCCTTTGAGGGGGAGAGTCAGGGAGTACCCAGGCTGGGGGATCTCCTGTTGCATGGAAAATGAGTAGATTTGCCCTTCACTACCCTACTATGAAATTGTCTAAGGGAGTAGATAATAAGACTAGAATGCAATAGATTTACCCCTCACCACCCTACTATGAAAGAGCTCAAGGGGCTAGGTAGTACGGCAAGAATGTAGCAGAAACTGAAGAAAGCTTTGGGGAATCTAGTAACCCTCCCCCACCCCACCCCAGCCACACACACATTCACACCCTAAGATGCAGAGGGGAAAGTGATACAAGAGCTCTAGCCTAGATGCCTAGATGTTCAGAGTTCAGTTTCTAGGTTTGAGGAAATCACCTGGAGACAAAGACAAAAAAAGAGAGAAAAAGAAAAAGATAAGCAAAACAAGACAGAAACAGAGACAGAGATAGTGCAAGCCCCAGCCAGAATCAAGAACAGATCAAGCAAGACAAAGAGACCCGAAGAGCCCAAAAGAGACAGAGACAAGAGAAACAAGCAGAGTATGAGAGACAGACAGAAACAATGGGACCCAGAGGCACAGAATTAAAGTGAGAAGGAGAGATAAAGAAGAAAGTAGAAAAGAGGGAACAGTCTAGAGAAATTTGGGTGGAGGAAAAAGAAGAGAGAAGGGGATAGAAAGGGGAAGAAGAAGAAGAATGAGGATGAGAGAAGAGAGGGGAGAAAGGAGAAAGAGAAGAGGGGAAGGGGGGGGAGAGAGAGAACAAAAGTGCAACGAAGGAGGAAGTAAGCAAATGCCTGAAAGAAGTCCAGATTGAAAAAAGGAAGACAGAGCACCTGAAAGGAGGGCCCGTAAAAGGGAGCTTTGTTGCCTGTTTAACCCGCGAGGAGGCTATCCCTGCTTTCCCTTTAGGACTACCTCTCCCCCCTTCCTCCCCCCAACCCCCCGGACATGGAAATTGGAAGGGATTTTCTGGGCTTGTGTAAGTGACTTTCTCTGTGACCTTCAGCCACCCAGTCTGGTGTGGGTTGAGGGGGGAGTGAGCTGGGATGGAGGGTCTCGGTTTGGATTTCTGCTCCACAGAGTTACACAAACCTTTTAAATCCCAAGGCCCCCAGAGACCTAAGAGCCAAGAATCAGAGGAGTCAGCAGGGGTGGGGAGGAGGGAGGAGAAGGATGGGAGAGGGAGGGATGGGCCCCAGACTTCAGCAAGATTGGGGGAAGTGGGAGGGAGCAGGAAACCTAGGGCAAGGCTAAAGAGAAGCATCCAGGGTGGAAGGCAGTGATACAAGAGATATGTTAAGTACCGGACTTAGCAGAGACAGCCAAGTAGAGACAGCATCCTACATACTGAAAAAGAATTCTGGAGAGAACTTGCCTTCATCTTGGGGATGGGAGTGGGGGTGGAGAGTAGAGGCAGAGAGCCTGATACTGCAGTGGGAAGGATGTTGGTTAGACAGAAGAAAGTGCTTCCTAGTTGGCAGAAGTGAATGGAAGTAAAAGATGGGGTGGTTTTTTTATTTGTTTTTTGTTTTGCTTTTTCCAAAGGGAAAGGAAAAAGAGAAACAGAGCTAGGTAAACACAAAGACTGGGCAAAACTGACATAAAGAAAAACAGAATGCAAGACAACCAGCCAAAGGCAGAATAATAACCTCCTTGGATTTGTATCAGGCCAGGAAGGGACACAACATTTAGGATTCCCTACCAGCCTGCCCAGGTTTACTGTCCTAGAATTTAAACCTTCCCATCCCCCACTCCTTGAAGTCATTGGAGCTTTGGGTGGAGAGGAGGAAGAAAAAGACTGTCTGGTCCCTACCCTTGAGTCTCCAAACGGGAAAAAGGTGGCTGGTTTGGGGGCCCCTAACTCCCTCACTTCTTCCCTCCCTCCCCTCACCAGCCCCTCCGACTCTCCTCCCCTAAGCAGCTTTAGCTAATAGCATTAAGAGAGGTCTCTGGAGGGGCCTCCACTCAGGGCAGAAGATCAAACAGGAGTGAAGGGGCCCGGCCCCTAGTCTTCTAATCAGATTGGGCCTTGGGAGGAGGTGTATAGTTGGGAGGGATACAGATCAGTAGAAGGAGGGGTAGTGGTGCCTGGGGAAGGAGGCTCATTTGTTCAATGCTAACAAGCATGAAATCTTCCCCAGGAGGCCTACCTCTTTTTCTCTGGGGGATTTTTCTCTGTCTCTCTTTGTCTCTCTTCCTCCATCTCTTTTTCCCACTGTGGGTCTCTCTCTAGAATTATACAAGTTGAGTTGGAAAAAAAAAATCTTAGCATGTTTCTCTCTTTAGCTTAAATGGTGTCTGTCCTGTCTGTCCCTCATGCTGTTTCTTCTTCCACACAGGTCTATGTTCTATCTAGAGTTTCTTGGCTCCTTTCTTAATCTGACTCTTCTGTCTCTATGTCTCCTCCTCCCTGTCTCTCTCCCTCTCTCTGTTTTTCTTTCACTTTCTCTGTCTTGATTTTCCTCTATCTCTGATCAACCAATCCCTATCTTTGTATATGTATATGTATATATATATATATATATATATATATATATATAATATGACTAACAAATTTATATTTTCAGGTGAATTAAACATTTTTTTGTTTATCATAATGACCAGTTTTTGTCTAATTTGTCAAATTTGATCTATTTGATCAGATTATGCTGTCAATCTACTTTGGTTATTAAAAAGCACTCCCCCAGCCCCTCCCCAAGGAGGCATGGTCTTTGCTTCTCTGTCCATCTGTCTGTTCTGTTATGTATCTGCCATCCTCTCTGGGCTCCTATCTGTCCATCCATCTGTCTGTTCTGCCTCTCGGTCTCCTTCAATTACTTCCTCTTAGAAGGAAGGTACAGTCTGAGTCAAGAATTTCTCCAGAATTTCTCCCAACCTCCAATCTCTCAGCTTCTCCCTCCCCTCTGAAGCTTCTTCCCAATCTTTCTCTGTCTGATTGATTCATCAACTGAATGAAAAAGTGGTCCAATAAAAAGAGCTCTGGGCTCAGAATCAGGTTCCAATCCTGACAACAACATTTATTGTGTGGGCAAGAACACTGAGGCTATCTCTTTGAGACTCAGTTTCCACATCAGTAAAATGGGGGTAATAACACTCTCACTACCTAGGGACAGTGCTTTGTAAACCTTAAAGGGTTTGTATAAATGTGAGTTGCTGTTATTTTATTCATTATTTCTGCTCAGAATATCCTCTCTGGCTACAAAGCTCCCATCAAAGCCTTAACTTTATAATCACCACCATTATCCTCATCTTCATTGTTATTATGAGAATGACTTAATAATCATAACTCTAATAGTGGAAGCTGATATCAACAGAAGAAATTATTAGTATTGTAGCTATGCACACAATGACATAATAATCTACACTTGTTGTTCAGACCCTGCTTCCCTTCTAGAAACAGAGGAAGCTAAATAAAGAGATTTGGCCCCCTCCTATCTCGATCATTCACGATTAGGTTATGATCCTTTATGATTTATGGTTCTCAATACCCTCTGTGTGGCTCTGGCCACTGAGATGGCACTGCTGCTGTGGCTGGAGGGGGGATTGATGCTGAGCTCATAGTAAAGAAGAAGAGCTTCTAGGGGAGATTGGGGTTGGGGAAGAGGAGGAGAGACAGCAAGAACAGTATCAGGTCCCAGCTCTGGGGTCATCCTTATGGCTGACCAGGTTATATAGGGACACGTGCTGTTACTGTCTAAGGTTTGACACAAGGAACAATTTTTCAGCTTAAAGGCTGGAAACTGAAATCTGGTCCTCATTCAGGTCTGTTGTTACATTTGGTGCCCTTGCTTCCAGTCCTATTCCCTCTCTGATCTATTCTCTACTCAGCTGCCAAATTCTTTCAACTCAGTTTTGGGGAGCTCAGCAGTACAGTGAAAAGAGCACCAGTCTTGGAATCAGGAGGACCTGAGTTCAAATTTGGCCTCAGACATTTACTAGCTGTGTGACCCTGGGCAAGTTACTTAACCCTGATTGCCTCCCAAAGCCCAAACTCAGTTCTGACCAGGTCAATCTCCTACTCAAAAATCATAAATTGCTCCCTGTTGCCTCTAGGTTAAAACACAAACTCCCGGAGTACAGTGTATATACAAAAGTACTCTCCGATTTGTCTCCTACCCGCCTTTCCAAATATCTTATTCCTTTTCATACATTTTATTTTCCAGCAGACTAGCTTACTGGCTGCTCCTTGAACTGGATTTTCACTGAGGTCACACAGTTATTTGTCGGAAAGTGTCAGAACTCAAACCCAGGCCTTAGTCTTTACTATACTATTGTTTCTTCCAGAAGAGGACTCATAAGTTCCATGATTCTTAGGAAACACAGTTTGGGTACCTAGTGATTGGTGGAGATAAGGGACAGGCACTTGCTTCATCCTGGGAGTTAAATGTGCATCTCCCCTTTGTAAATTTAGCTTCTTCACTTAGAATATCTGTGGGCCAGGAAAATGCCATCAGATTCTTCAGAACCAAGGGAGGACCTAAAATTCCTCCTCAGCTACTGGGAAAGTCATGTCCCCTCTTTTGGCCTCAATTTCCTTATTTATAAAATGAAGGGGTTGAATTAGGACTGGTGACCATTGTCCCTTCTAGCATTTATAGGAAATGTAATCTGTGACTTTAAGACACATGAGTTCATTTTTATGCATCCTAAGTATAATATATATATACATATATACATATATATATACACACATATTTATGTGCATTTTGGGGGGTCTGAGCCTAAGATTTTATCAATGTAGCAATGCAGATGAACAACTCATAAATAATTTATAGTCTTAGAGAGCTTCCTAGTGTACTGAACATCTAACTGACTTTTTCACAGCCACATAGCCAATATGTGTGAGAGACAGGACTTGAATTCTGGACCTCCTACTCCAAAGCCAGTTCTCTAGCGGCTAAGTCACGCCAATTGGGTCCCCATCTGGTACCCATCATGAAAGATAGTATTGTATAGTGAAAAGAGTATTGGAATGGCAGGCATCAGGAGACCCGGGGGAGTAGACTCAAGTCTGCTACTTACTACCTGCGTGACCTGGGGCAAGTCCCTTTATGTCTCCTCATCTGAGCTTTCTATAACAAAGTGGGAGGATTGTACAAGAAGATCTCCAAGATCCTTTTCAGTCTAACATTTATGATTCTAATTATGTGTTATGTTAACCTCATCAGAGAGAGAAATTTAGGGCAAGAAACTAACTCATCTCCTTGTCTTTAGACAAAACTGAGAAATCAGACAAAAATCTCTATTGCATTGACAATTCCAAAAGAAAGAGATTCTATGTGCCTTCTTCCTCCTTCCTATCTATCTTGTCCTCCCTTGCTGGAAAGTCTTTCTTGAGACCTGACTTCAATCTTCTAATTATATTATTTCCTTTTGTCTGTCTGGCTTTAGATTATGTGTTTCCCTTCCTGCCTTTCCACCTCCTACCCCCATGCAAATTCCATCCAGAAGGCAAATATTTGTAACATACATTTTCAAATCTCCCATCTGCCAGCCAAGGGTGAATTCCATATCATTTCTTCTCTTCCTAGATTTAGACATTCTCAGGAATCTCCCCTTTAGCCCGTGTGAGTGTGTGTGTGTCTGTGTGTATGGATGGATGGAAGTAGGGAGGGAAGAAACAGCAGGGCTGCACCTCACCTTTCCTTTACTATCCATGCCACACCCCACACCCCACCACCCCCCAGCAATGATTGTTTAAAAAGAGAACATGAGATTAATTACATCTTCTCTTGTCTTCTGTCAGGAAAACCCTCAATCCCCTTAAGCCCTGAATGGAAGGGAAAGGCTCTCTCTTTTTCTAAATCCCTTGATATTTGGGGGGCAGGGAGTGGAAGAGGGACAGAAGAGACCCTCCTACATCTATAAATGGTTAAACCTCCAACCCTGGCTCCGGGTTATTATGGTGCCCCAATCTAAGGTGTAGCCCCTGGGGAAATGAAGGAACCTTCCTGGCTCTGGGTCATAGTTACTCTCCTCTATTATACCTCCACTTTCTTCTCTTTCTCCTCTTACTCTAATCCACCTTTAATTTCTTTCCTTCTGAACCCTTTATTTATTTCTCTCTACTTTTCTTTTATTGTGCCCCCATCTCTGACTCCTTACACAAGAGTTTTTTTTCACCCCTTTCTCTGAGTGTCCCTTTATCTCTTCTCTCTGTCTCGCCTCCTCAATTAGTCGCTCTTGTCTCCCAAGGCTTGGACAGACAGAGCTCTCTCCCTTAGGAGTGGACAATGCACTGCCACTGTCTGGCTGAGGGCATCCCCCCCGTTCCCAGCTCCTATTGGATCTCAGGTAAGACACTTCTCAGCCCATTACCCCTCTTCCATGGTGTATCATCCCCCTGTCAAGAAGAATTCCTTTCCTTACCCCAGAGCCCCCTTTTCTTTTTTGAAAATATTCAAAAATACTTTTAAATTGAATTTTAAAGAAAAATTATCAAGCATATTTTTTTTCCCTTCCATCAGTCCCCCACTCTGCGAAAAAGAAAATCCTTGTTACAAGTAACAGTAATAGCTAGCATTTATATAGCATTTTAACATTTTTAAAGTACTTTAAAATTATTATTTCGTTTGATCCCATAACCAGCCAGGGAGGTAGATACTGTTATTATCCTCATTTTAAAGGTGAGGAAACAATAAGGTTAAGTGATTTGTCTAGGGTTAGACAGCTAGTAAGTGTCTGAGGCTGATTTTGAACTCAGATGGTGCAGTGGATAGAGTGCCAGTCCTAGAGTCAGGAAGTTTCATCTACTGTGTGACCTTGGGTAAGTCACTTAACCCTGTTTGCCTCAGTTTCCTCTTCTGTAAAATGAACTAGAGAAGGAAATGGCAAATTATGCCAGTATCTTTACCAAGAAAACCCTAAATGAGGTCATGAAGAGTTGGACATGACTGAAATTGACTGAACAACTTCCTGATATGCATAGTAAAGCAAAACAAATTCTCCTATTGGCCATATCCAAAAGCTGTGTCTTATTCTGCATATTAGTCCATCACCAAGAGGTCCCTTTTCCCCTGTCTCTACCCTACCCTCATTGGGAAGTTAGTCCCATCATTGGATAACAACTTGTGGGAAAGAGCCAGATAAACCACCTTTCACTGTCTCATCCCTCCTAGGCCTGGCTTTCCCAGACTGGGCCTACAAGGCAGAGTCCTCCCCAGGCTCCCGGCAGATCCAACTATGGCACTTCATCTTGGAGCTGCTTCAGAAAGAGGAGTTCCACCATGTCATTGCCTGGCAGCAGGGAGAGTATGGGGAGTTTGTCATCAAGGACCCAGATGAAGTGGCCCGCCTCTGGGGCCGAAGAAAGTGTAAACCACAGATGAACTATGACAAGCTGAGCCGGGCCCTCAGGTGAGGGAGGGACAGGAAGGAGAGAGAGAGTGAGACAGAACTCTGAGCCCTTAACCACAGGGTTAAGGAAGAGTTCTAGGTTCTAGTTTCTGATCCTATTGGAGCTGTGGGTTGTGAAAACTTCCCCTTCAGGGTCGTGCCCTTTGAGGCTGTACATTCAAGTCCCCAGTAGTGCCTATGAAGTATTTCTGAGCTGTGGCCCTAAGAGATGGGCCATTTTGGGCTCATTCTGTTGTCTATCTAACTGCAGCCTTGTCTTCTCTAGGTACTACTACAATAAGAGAATCCTGCACAAGACCAAAGGCAAGAGGTTTACTTATAAGTTCAACTTCAGCAAACTCATTGTTGTCAACTATCCGCTGTGGGACATGCGGCCCCCGCCCCCACCCCCTCTGTTGCTGGGTACCCCAGGCATGTACGGTCCAGCTTTGGTGCCTGTCAGTATGCAGAGCGAGGTAGGCATGATGGCTCTTCCTCTCCCAGTGTCCCTCCTTCCAAGGTCCTGCTCCGTGCCCCTGTGTCATCCTAGCCACGTGTCTTAATCCTCCTTCTCCCCCTCCCTCCTCCTCCTCTTCCTCTTCTCCTCTCCTCCTCCTCCTCCTCCTCCTTCTCCTCCTTCTCCACATTTAACCACATTTAACCAGTCCCTTCCTGGTCACTCCTTTCAGGTGTTCTTAGAAACCTTGACCTTCTTACTTTCTAGCTCCTCCACACCGTTCTGTTTACCCATCGGGCAATTATGGAACAGCTGGCTGGGCAGCGGAGTCCCCCAACCCCCCTGGAACTCCCTGGGGATAAGAAAGGAAGCAGCAGCAGTGACCATCGTGAGTGGCTCTGGAAGGAGATAGGAGAATTTTAAAGTAGAAGAGGAACTCAGACTAGAGGGTGTTTCATGTTCTTGTGGAGGGTTGGATTGTTACCCTATAGGAATGACTACAGGCCTCTAGAAGGCCCAGATAGCTTTGGTTCCTCCCCAGTATCCAAATTTGCATCATTCTCTCCCACCCCTACCCATTTCTATCAATTTTTATACAAGAAGGTGCCTTTAGTTACTCCCTGCTGTGCTCCAGGACATAGGAATCCTTCCTGTCAGTGCTGGGTTACAGAAAGCTCTCTTCCCATTCTCCCCAGCGGGCTCCTGGAACCTGGGCCCAGGTGAGTCTACTAGCACAGTGGATGTGGGACTGTCTCAGGACCTGCTTGGACACGTAGTTCAGAAGCAGAGGTAGACAGAGCTCCTGGGGCAACCCTGCCTGCTCCCTTCCTCCCATCCCCTCAATCCTGGAAATGCCCCACAGCAACTTAACTTCCCTATTTTCTAGTAGTTTGGGGTTGTTGTTCAGTTGTGTCCAACTCTTTATGACAGATGACACCTTTTGGGATTTTCTTGGCAGAGACACTGGAGTGGTTTGCCACTTCCTTCTCCAGCTCATTTTATAGATGAGGAAATTGAGGCAAACAGGGGTAAGTGACTTGCCCAGGGTCACACAGCTAGGATGTGTCTGAGACCACATTTGAACTCAGGTCTTCTTTACTCCAGGCTCAGCGCTTTATCCACTGTGGCACCTTAGGGGGAAAAAAATTCCCCAATACTCCTTCACAGCTGATTCTAAGCTGTTGTTTGAAGCTTACATCCATTCTCATCTACCCCAACCCCCAACAAAGAAAAATGAAGATACTATGCACTGAATTTAGAAGCATCTACAATTCTGAGCTCTAGGATTCTGGATTGTAGTTGGTCTGGAGGGACCCTACCCTCCTTTGTATTCTCCCCTCCTAAGAAAGGAGGCTACTTCAGGGTCAGATGAGCACCCTGGAAGAAGCTCATCAGGGGTCAGAAATCACTCTTGTTGTTACAGAACTTTAAAGTACTTTTCCTCCAGCAACTATGTGAGGTAGGTACAAATATCATTATCCCCATTTTAAAAATGAGATGGAGGCTGAAAAAACCTAAATGACCTATCTAAGGTCACGCAGCTAGAGTGTGTTAGAGGCGGGGTTTGAACCCAACTGAGTTCTGACTCAGCTCTTTCTATTATACCACACTTGCCTATAGGGAAGAAATTGTGGAGATGGCTGGGAAAATCGGCTTGGCAGAGAGTAACATTATCATTCTCATCATCATTAATCATCATAGCTAGCATTTATACAATGCTGTAAGGTTTCCAAAGCACTTCATATAAAGGATCTCATTTGAGCCTCACACCAGCCCTAGAAGGTACGTGCTATTATTACCCTTAATTTACTGATGAAGAAACTCAGGCTCTAAGAAGTTAAGAAATTTGCCCAGTGTCTGAGGCCATATCTGAACTCAGGTCTTCCTAAACTCCAAGTCCGGAGATCTAGAACCACCTGGCTGCATCAGGAAATAAACCCTAAGGGAAGAGGTTTGAGATCGGGCTGTCTGCTTCAGCCCTGTGCTAACAGCTGAGGAACCAGGAGGAATTCCACTGGGAAGAAGAAATATAACCCTTGTCCTCAGGAAGCTCCTAGATGAAGGCAGAGATAGGCTATGCTCCTCACCCAAGGGGATATACAGAGATGGACAGATAAGGCATATGATTCTACTGGCAAAGAAAGCTTTGGCTCTCAAGATTGGTGAGCTGGAGAGAAGTCAGTGCAGGAACATTTTCTACAGGAGGGAATGTGCAATGAGGGTGGGAGGCAGTGTGACATATTAGGAATCTGAGCCATTACTATGGATTATTTTATCAAGGGCAAAGAGTTTGGGGCCAGGTGGTGGCAACAAAGACAGTGGTCCAAATGAGGGTCCAGTGTTGCTGGGAGATGTCCTGGGTGAGCGAGTTGGGTCACAATGTTCATTGAGGGCAGAGAAGGTCCATGAGATGTGGAGATGGCAGTATCTGCACTGCTGAGAGAAGAAAGTACTCCACCCCCTTCCCCCAGTCGTTGGCACCCTGGGGCAAAGCTCTGGATGCTATGACCTTCTCACACTTCTAATAGAAAATGCACTGATCTAGACATTGGTTCTAGTCCTAGCTCTTCCACTAATTGGTGGTGTGATCTTGGGCAAGTCATTTCCCTGTCTATAAAATTAAGGGATCGTACGTACTACATGCTATCTGAGGTCCTTTCTAGATTTAATTATCCATGTCATGGATTGCTTCCAGGTCTAACACTATATTTTGTGTTCCAACATTCTATGTTCAAAGGATCCTTCTGACTTTGGCATCCCAGGATACTACGATAGGACTAGAAAGAAAAGGACCAGGAACGTACTATGTAAACCAATAGAGTCCCTCTCATGCCAAATCACTTTTAGCTTATCACAGTACTTTCACATTTTTCATATTGTTTGATAAATGTTTTAACATTAGTCATTTTTTATTCATAATTTTGTTGACAAGTACTTATTTGTGATCTTATTTCATGCTTTCACAATAACCTTACTAAGTAGGCAAGGCAGGGCAGTATTATTGTCTCCATTTTACAGATAAGAACACTGAGGAAGGTTAAATGACCCACTGGCCTCACACAGTGAGTTCATCACAATGTTGGAACTAGAAACCTCATCTACAGGTTAGGTACAAATACAAGTGAGGTGATACCAGGAAAGACAAAGGGAGTGATGACATTCAGGAGGGAGAAGAAACTGAGAACAAAGACATTCATGGGATTGTAGAATTAGATTCAGGAAGGGTTTTAGAGATCATACAATTTCAACTGTCTCATTTTACAGGCAGGGAAACAGGCCCAAGGTCACATAGCAAATAATTAGTCATTAGAGATTCTAATTCAGGTACTCTAGGTTCAAATTCAGTGCCCTTCTTCTCTATTAGGGGTTCTTATACCTTTTTTTTTTTTCATCATGGACCCCCTTAGCCATTTGGGGCAGCCCATGGACCCTTTTATCAAAATAATATTTTTAAATGTACAAAATAAAATACATAGGAAACCAATTATACTGAAATACAATAGTCAAAATATCTTTCCCATCCAAGTTCGAAGACTCCCTGAAATCCGTCCATGTATCTGTGGACACCAGGTTAAGAATCCAATACACCAAGCTGTAACTCCTTCTGACTCCCTGTTTTTCCTTCTCTCTCTAGGCCTTGGCTCTCCTCCAGCTACTTACCTGTTGAGCCCCTGCTACCATTTCCAGAATCCCCGGAATGAACTCGCTCCTCTTGCCTCTTTACCCCCACCCCTCTCAACATCTCTTCCAAATGAGTGGCCTCGATTCTCAGGGCCCTTCCTCCCCACTACCCTACCAGAGCATCAGTCCCCTGGGCCCTCTAAGACTGATTCTCTATTTGCTGGAATGGGATTCCCCACAGGCGAAAAGGTTTTCCCAGGGTTTCCCCTTCTGGCTGGGATGGGGCCTAGGGCAGGAGAGAGGCTGAGGTTTCTGTCTCAGAGGCCTGAGGAGACTGAAGTAAAGGAGGATTTAAGGGTGGGAGGAAAGGGATGTCAGAGACCTGTAGTAGATTTCCCTTCAGAGGTACATAGACTCAAAAGCAGGGAGGAAAACCAAGCGTCCGAGGATCTGGAGACTTTCAAAGCTGTGTGGCCTTTGGATCCTCCTTAACTGGAAGGTAACTAATGAAGCTTCTCCAACCCCATGATTCTGTTCTGTCCCTCCTTCACTATCTTACCTTCTTCCTGGGTCTGCCTCATCCTGGCCCCAACCCCACACTGGCTCCAGGCACTGAACATGGGACTTCTACTGAAGTAAAAGGATTGAAGTCAGACCTAAGGAAGGAAATGAAATGGGGATCCCAAGGTGGGAGGGCAAGGGCTTGAGGGTAACAGGGAGTGCCATGATTCCTCTCTTCATCAAGTGGGGTGGGGTCACTGAGATAGAATGTCCCTGACCCTTGAACCAAAGATCTCATCAGTTCAAGAGGCCGGGTTTATTCCCCTCTTCCCACCCTCTCCATCCCTCATCTCTTGGTCTGTGTGTGGGAGGAGGTGGGGGTATGAGGAGGTTCCTCTATTGGAAAGTCCCCAACTTCCCATCACTCTCTCAAAGGGTTAATCATAAGGTAAGGGATTAAGTTGGGGAAGGGGGGGACCCTAAGTGTTTCCAATTTTGAAGTGACTCCTTTTAAGTGTCATAAGAGTGACTAAGGTCTCACCACTTCCCCAGCCCTAGCATGTGTCTATGTTTCTTTAGCTCCTTCTTGGTCCCCTCCCTTCCCAGTAAGTGCTATGACTCTGGGGTTTCTGGTTCTAAATGGACACATTCCCTTCTACCCCCAGATCTCTCCGAAGCTCTGTAACCCACCCCACTGTGGTGAATAAAATGTTTTCAACCAAGAATGTGTTCTCTTCCCTACTGACTTCTGCTACCCTGGGTGTGCCCCGAGCATCCCAGGTTCAAACATGACTCCTACTTCCCTGTTTCTCCTGAATTTTCTAAATCACCTGGGGAGCTGCCTGCCTTCTCTGTTCTCTAGAACCAACTACAACCCACTTCCGAATGGATAGAGAGAGAAATCTCTCTACTGGGAAGGGATCTTGACTTTCAATTCAATCTGAATTTCCCTGTCTGGAGGACACGAATCTTTCTGAGGACAAGAACAGAAGCTATAACCTACAGCTGAAATCTGCTCTGGATTTCTTAATGGAGCAAACATCTGGCAATTATGTAACAATAGCTGCCTTCTCCCTAGGTTAGATATAAAGACTTGAGAATTGATCCCTTATTACTATATCAACCAGGAGGAAAGCTAAGTCACAGAGTCAGGAGGCCACCCCACCTCCAGATCTCTGCCCCCTCCAACCATTCTGAGAAGCCTGTGGACCCTTTAAGGCTATACTTTTGATTCCTTTGTCTCAAAGCCCATTGTAGAGGGCTTAATTCTATTCCATTTTGAAGAACATTCAGAGAGGTGGCTAGGTGGCATAGTGGATAGAGAACTGAACCTAGAGTCAGAAAGACCTGAGTTCAAATTTTACTTCAGAGGCTTACTAGCTGTGTGACCCTGGACAAGTCACTTAACTTCTCTTTGCCTCAGTTTCTATCAAGTGTAAAACAGGGCTAATAATAATAGCACCTCCCTCCCAGGATTGTTGTGAGGATCAAATGAGATAATCATTGTAAAGCACTTAGCACAGAGTAAGTGCTATGTAATGTTGGTTCTCATTATAATTCCTGTGATCACTGGAGTTAGCCAAGGAAGGATCTAGTCAAACCCTCTCATTTTACAGGTTAGGAAAGAGAAACAGAGAAGAGAATTGCCCATAGTAGCACAGGGATAGTAAATAGCAGAGTCAGGATTCCATCTCTAGATCTCCTGACTCCAGTTCAAACCCTAGGTCTTCTCACTCTAAAATGTGTTGCTCTTTCAACTTCACCACAATGACTTCCAAAGGGGCCCTCTTTGTGCAACCGGTGAGAGCTTGGCAAAACTCCAGGGGTCCATGTTGGCAAGCAGGATCTGGGAGGAACAGGAAAGGCCAGGCTAGGGGCTGCATGAAGCAAGAGCTCTTAAACACCCCCCACCCAACCCCACAGTTCTTTCTCCTAGGACAAACCCAGGCTGGGGAATGGACCACTGAAGAATTCATCCTCTTACCACTGGCCTGTCCCCCACCCCACTGTGGGTAGGAGGAAGCCCCAGGCTGGGGCTTTCCCACTGCCCATCCCAGCCTGGGAGACAAAGAACCTGTGTTGTCTGCTCCCAGCACAAGGACTCAGATTGTCTTGTGTGGAACTTTGGGGCAGATTCACTGAAAGACTGCCCAAAGGTCAACGAGAGCTTTCTCAGGAATGGAATCATCCCTTGTCTCTCCTATGCGCCACCCCACCTTCTCTGACTGCACAGTTCTACTGGTCTTTGATTTCTGTGCCCCTTATTCACACATTCAGGTCTCTGGGGTGGGGTAAGAATAACTTTGAGCTCTCCACTGTTTGTGAGTGGGTGGTGTTAGCACAGTGAAGCCAGTAGTCAGAGCTCCCAGTCTCAGCCTCGGGGGACTCAGACTTCTGGCTGGTGAATTCTGGGTTCGAGGCGCCAGAAGGATTTAAGTAGATGAATGGACAGGTATGGACACGGGCTGGTTCTGACAGTGCTGGGAACAAGGTTAGGGGCACACTACGGGGGCAGGGACCATATCATATTCGCCACTCTACCTCCCCCCTCCTTTACAAGTCTAATACACAGTAGGCTTTTCATAAGTATCTGTAGAATAAATGATTAGGAAAGACGATACCTCTTCACATTAACCCCCTCCCCAGCAGAACTGTGGGCTTCCCTATTGCACCAGCGCCCTCTGGTGGTTACATGCAACCATTACAACAGCCTGAGAAAGCCTGGAATTGAATTTAGTTTTGGTACAAAGGTGGTGAGAGGTCAAGAAACTGTCTAGAGACCAGAGGGAGAAGCACCATTGGCAGACAGCTCAAAAAGACAATTTATAGTTGAACTTTAAGGTCTCCAAAGCTCTTTACTTACAGCAACCCTGTTTGGCTTGTATATTGTTTTTCTAATTTTATAACTGAAGGAGCTTCTAATAAACGAATTGATAAACAAGTATGATCTTCAGACCACCTCAGAAATATCACAGGATGCCTTTCTGGTGGTAGAATTTAATTCTTTAATCATCTCCAGAAATCATACACCGGGTCAATTCTCTAGTTTCAAGAATGCTGGATTTAGAGTCTGAGGATCTAAATCCAAATCCTAGCTCTGCTCCCTATTGTTTGATCTTATAGTCTCCCTCTTTCTAGGCCTCAGTTTTGTCATCTGTAAAATAAGAAGGTTGGAGTAGATGACCTCTAAGGTCTTTTCTAACTCTAAACACTATTTAAATAGGTTAAAAGTACTTAGAACTCATTCACTTTAGTCTAGGGCTGAGGTTCTTAACCTGGAGTCTGTGAACTTGTTTATTTTTAACATTTTGATAATGTATTTCAGCATAACTGATTTCCTTTATAATTTTATGAGTTTTATTTTATGCATTTAAAAACCTCATTTTTGAGAATGGGGCTCTGTAGACTTCACCAGACTGTCAAAGGGGTCCATGACATAAAAAGGGCTCAATAACTTTTGGTTTCAGGGGGAAGAGAGTAAGTATTTATCAAGCACCTATTATATGTAAGGCCCTATATTAAGTACTTTGTAAATATTATCTCAATTGATCCTTACAACAACTCTGGGAGGTAGGTATTGTTGGAGGCTCAGTGGATGGAGCACTGGGCCTAGAGTCAGGAAGACTCATCTTCCTAAGTTCAAATCTGATCTCAGACACTTACTAGTTGTGTGACCCTGGGAAAGTCACTTAAACCCATTTGTCTCAGTTTCCTCATCTGTAAAATGAGCTGGAGAAGGAAATGACAAACCACTCCAGTATCTCTGCCAAGAAAACCCCAAATAGGGTCCTGAAGAGTCAGACACACCTGAACAACAACTTCCTGATTCCAGTCCCAGCAGAGTGGGAAAGGGAAGAGATGACGGAGTCCAAACTCAGGTTTTATAAAATCAAAAAAAGTCAGGGCTAGAAAGGATCTTAAACATCATCCAGTTCAACCCCCTCATTTAAGAAATAAGAAAATTGATGCTGCTTCAAGTCACACAACTAGCTGTGGAACTAGGACCACATCCTACCTGAGTCTTCCTTCCAACTCATCATTCTTTCTAATATATCATGTTGTGATTTATACATAAAAAGGGTGATATCAAAGGCAAAGTAGTGGAAAAAGGAAGAATTATCTGTCAGATTTATGGGTAGGGGAAGAGTTTATCACCAAATGAGAGACACAGAGATTCATAAGAAGTAAAATGGATAATTTTGATTACATAAAATTAAAAAGCTTTTGCACAAACAAAATCAATGCAACTAAATTTAGAAGAAAAGCAAGAAACTAAAGGGAAATCTTTACCACACTTCTCCGATAAAGTTCTCATTGCTAAGATATATGGGGAACTCAGTCAATTTAAAAGAAAAAGAGTCATTCCCCGATTGATAAATGATCAAAGGATATAAATAAGCAGTTTTCATAAGAAGAAATCCAAAGTATCAATAGTCAAAAGAAAAAAAGTGCTCTAACACACTATTAATTAGAGAAATGAAAATTAAAACAACTCTCCAGCACTACCTCATATCCATAAGATGACAAAAAAGGAAAATGACAAATGCTGGAGAGGGCTATGGGAAAACAGGTACAGTAATGAACTGTAAGCTAATGTGAGCTAATGAAGTGAGCTAATCCAACTATTATGGAAACCTATTTGAAATGACAACAAAAATCTATTAAACTGTACATACCCTTTGATTCATGGGCCCTCTCCAGTCATCCTGATCTGTATCTTGCCACTAGACCCAGATAGTCCTAAAGGAGAGAGTGAGGCTGGTGACTTTGCACAGCCCTCCCTCTCTTAAATCCAATTCACTTGCAAGTCATGGCATCACCTTCCTGATATAATGGTCCTCTTTGTGAATGAAGGACAAACATAAACAACAACAACCCTTTGACTCAGCAATACTAGGTCTATACCTTGAAAGAAATGAAAGAAAGAAGAAAAGGACCTATAGGTACAAAAGTACTTACAGCAGCTCTTTTTGCGGTGGCAAAGAATTGGAAACTAAGAGGATGCCATCAGTTGGGGAATAGCTGAACAAAATGTGGTAAATGAATATGATGGATTACTATTGGGCTGTTAGAAATGATGAAGGGGATAGTTTCAGAAAAACTTGGGAAGAATTGTATGAACTGATGCATAGTGAAGTGAGTAGTACAAGGAAAACAATTTATATTATAGCAACAACGTGTAAAAAGCTCTGAAAGACTTAGAAACTGATCAATATAATGTTGTTCAGTCATTTTCAGTAGAGTCCGACTCTTCATGATCCCTTTTGAGGTTTTCTTAGCAAAGATACTGGGGTGGTTTGCCATTTCCTTCTCTAGATCATTTTACAGATGAAGAAAATGAGGAAACAGGGTGAAGTGACTTGCCCAGAGTCACACAGCTAGTAAGTGTCTGAGGCCAGATTTGAACTCTGGAAATTGAGTTTCTGATTCCAGGCTCAGCAATCTATCCACTGCATCCTTAGTTGTCCTGAACAACACAATGACCAACCATATTTCCAAAGGGCTTATGATGAAACATGCTGAGAGAACTGATAAACTCAATGCTGATTGAAGCATATTTTCTTTTCCTTTCCTTCTTCCTTTCTTTTTCTTTTTTAGATATGGCTTGTATAGTAATTTGTTTTGTGTGACTACCCATATTTCTAATGGTTTTTTTGGTTTCATGTTTCTTACCTTTTCAATGGATGAAACAGAGGAATGGGAAGGAAAGAATTCAGAATTGGAAATAAAATTAATTTGAATTTAAAAATTAAAAAAAAATCTATATAATTAGAAAAAAAATTTTTAATGAATATATCATGTTGTCATTGCTTACTACAGGGAGACAATCAATATCTCCTAGAAAGAATTTGTACATTAGATTAATAATAATTATATTTGTAATAACTTTCATTTTGAAGTATACAAAGTGTTTAATGGATATTATCTCTTTTGAGCTTCTGTCTAGAGACACTAGAGATGTAACCCTTGTCTAGCAGTCTCTTGCTTCAAAGTAAGTAGAAATAGATCTACCTGTTCCCCCTGCATTTGTCTAGATATTTGGGCCCTTAAGAGAGATGGAAGTTTGGAGTTTGATATCCCTAGCAAGTCACCATGCTAAAGGGCAGCTGCCAAAGGTTGCACTACTGTCTCATTTCCCAGCAGGGGTTTGCAAAGAACAGATGCATCACTTGCCACTTTCTGGTTGATTCATTCTCCTGGAGAATGGCTTGGGCATAGGAGAAGCTGAGAAGTCATTGGGATAGGTAGTTTCCCCTCCTCTCTTTGAATTTTGAGATCAAAAATGCTTGGCAAAGTGACTTTTTGGTCCATCTGTTCACCTGGTGAGATGTGAGGGATAGAACATAGAAGATAGGACTGAAGGAGCTGAAAATTCAACTTTACCTGAAACAGTAGGATACTCTCTCTACTTCAGAGCTTACTGTTACACTTTACTCTCTCTCCTCTCTCTCTTTTTTTTAAACCATTATCAATGCATTTAACCTATATGACAAGTGATTGAATTATTTGGGAATTTGCTAAGATGGGAAAATAAATTTGGAGAAAGCAAATAGGTGGGAGCACAAACCAAGAGAATTTTGAGTTATTTTTGGAATTACCCTATTTCCCTAGACTTTAACATGGTAACTTGGAAATATTAGGGAAAGCTGGAGAGTTAATGTGTGCACACTTTGGGCAAGCAGAAATTGTTTAAGCTCCAAACACCATCTTCTGGCTTGCCCAGACATAATAGCACCCTGTGTACCTGCCTGAGCCATACATACTCCCCATGGTACCAACAATACTGTCCTTCCTCATGGGGCTAATACCGTGAGTGTATTAGGGGAAAGCCTTCACACAGGCATCGTCATCCCTGTCTTATAGATGAAGAAGCTGAATAAGGGGAAAGGCAAGTGAGAAAATTAGGTCTTGCATGATTTAAAGCTGGTTGTCACATTATTCTAAGCATATATTGGCACTTAATTCTACAATAGCTTGTAGATATTCCCTTCTTGTCATCTTTCTTCGTTGTTCCTTCCCACTTAGAATGAGGAAGCAGCATGGTATATTGGAAAGAGATTTGGAGTCAAAGGACCTGAGTTCAAATGCTGGCTCTGTCAAACTAAATGCCTATGTGACTTTGGACAAGATATTTCATCCTCTGGGTCCTATTTTCCTTGGTTGTAAAATGATGGCAGAGGATTAGATGACCTCTTAAGGACCTTCTTGTTCTAAATCTATGATCCGATGTAAGCTGCTTGAAGGTAGAGGTCCTTTCATCATTCTTCTGCATTCTGAACATTGGCAGTGGATAGAGTGTCAGGCCTAGAGTCAGGAAGACTCATCTTCCTGAGTTCAAATCTGACTTCAGACACTTACTGTATGACCCCAGGGAAGTCAATTAACTCTGTTTGCCTCATTTTCCTCATCTGTAAAATGAGCTGGAGGAGGAAATGGCAGATCACTCCAGTACCTCTGCCAAGAAAACCCCAAAATGTGGTCATGAAGAGTCAGATGTGACTGAAACTATTGAACGACAACAAGCATCCTTAACAATGCCTAGCACCAGGCGGGATACAAAGTAGATTCTCAATAATGTATTTGTTGAATTTAAGATGCTATATTTTTCATTAGGAGAAGCAGTACAGATAATGGAGTAGAGCACTGGAGATTCAAGTCCAGTCTCTGATACAGCCTGTATTACCCTGGACAAGTCACTTAAGCTCTAAGTATCCCGAGCAACTCTCAAAGTTGTTATACTCTTAGAATATGACAATCTACCCTGGCAGAGGAAGAATCCTCAGCAAGAATTCCCTATAACAAATAGCATCCCTGTTTCACTCTAAATTCCAAAACAACATTCCTGGGAACACTAGTCAAAGCCTGGGGGGAAATATTTATAGAGCTAAATTAACCATAGTCTTGGCTGTTCTTATAATGCAAAGATAAGGAACCTTTATTCTTTTAAGGATCATTGACCCAAGGGCCCCACACATTTAAAAAGTCACTTAATTCAATTAGACTTAGGTAGGATTTTACATTAGAATGTAAGCTCTTTGAGGTCAGGGACTGTTTTTCTTATTTGTTTCCCCAGAGCTTAGCACAATGCCTGGGTCATAGGTGACATTTAATAAATGTGTATTGTGTTGTGTTGTGTGTTGTGTTGTGCTGTGTTGTGTAGCACTGTACTATAACTATCCTATCCAGCCCTATCTTAGAATTTGTGTGGTGCTGTTGTTCTTTTTAAAAGACAAAGTTATTAATAGTTTAGCCCACTGCATTTCAAAATAAAAACAGAGAAACTAAAATTTTACTCTATTAATAAACCAATATTTTCAAATATCCTTCATTTTCATATTATGGACAATAAAGTGAGCACAAGGGAGGAAAAAGAGCAGTAGGAAAAGGAAGAACCACCCCAACGAGAGAGATGGGGAGGAAGGGGAGACTCAGTAAGAGCTGAAGGGTGCCTTCTTTTAGAGAAATTGCATCCAGAATTCTGATTAGCAAATCAAGACTATTTGTAGTTCTCTAACTGCTCATTTTCTTTGTTGTATGTGTGAGGTTTTAAATTTAGACCACAGCAATAATATTCTTGTTGGATTTAAACTTTGAACTGAAAGTCACACACCCTTGCTATCACTGATAGAATCCTAGATGATAAATCACAGAGGTTAAAGGAACCTTAGGGATCATCTTATACATTCCTTTCATTTTATAGATGTGGAAACTGAAAGCTATTTATTCTAGGACACACAGCTTCACTTTCTTTGCTCATGCTCAGCTAGGTGCATAAATTCAGTGGATAAAGCCTTGGGCCTGGAGTCAGGAAGACCAGAATTCAGATCTGGCCTCAGATATACAATAACTATATGACCCTGGGCAAAGCACTTAACTTCTGTCTGCCTTAGTTTCCTCTGCTGTAAGCTGGAGATCATAAAAGCACCTACCTCCCAGGATCGTTGTGAGGATCAAATGAGATGTTTGTAAAGTGCCTAGCTTAGCCCAGGGCCTATCACATAATAGGCATTTAATAATGTTTTTGTCCTTTCTTCATGGTACAATAGAAATAACACTAGAGCAGGAGCTCACATTCTAAACTGATTAGCTTATGTGACCTCACAAAGTATAATTAATCTCTCTGAGTTTCTTTCCCAATGTGTAAAGTGGGCATAATAAACCCTACCCTGATCAGATGAGACATTGTTCAGTCATGCCCTACTCTTAATGACTCCATTTGGGATTTTCTTGGCAAAGAAACTGGAGTAGTTTGGCATTTGCTTCTCCAGTTCATTTTATGGATGAAGAAACTGAGACAAACAGGGTTAAATGACTTGCCCAGGGTCACATAGCTAGTATCTGAGGCTAAATTTGAACTCAGGAAGATGAGTCTGGGATTCCAAGCCCAGTGCTCTGTCACCATGTCACCTAGCTGCCCTTCATTTGTGAAAGGACTTTACAAAAGTTAAAGCATCATACGAGTCAGAGATGATTTCCATGGATCATGCTGCTGTATTGACAGCATGATAATGGTACCTAACCTGTATTAATTTTTTTAATTAAAATTTTCAATCAAAATAAATGCCCTTTTCTTCCTCCCATTTCCATCACCCAATTAAGAATTAAAGAAAAGCAGAGGCAGCTAGGTGGTGCAGTGAATAGAGCACTGGCCCTGGAGTCAGGAGGACTTGAGTTCAAATCCAGCCTTAGATGCTTGCCGCACTTACTAGCCATGTGACTTCGGACAAGTCGCTTACCCCCAACTGCCCTCCAAAAAAAATTTTAAAAAGAATTAAAGAAAAACAAAACCCATTACAAACATGTATATTCAGACAAAACAAATTTCTGCATTGCCCATGTTCAAAAGACAAGAAAAAATATATACATATATGTACATATATGAAGGGGGAAATATGTGTGAGTAGGTAGGTGTCACTCATTCTACACTTCGAGTCCTTCACCTGTCTATCACAAAGAGGGTAGCGTGTTTCACCCACAGTCCTCTGGAATCATGATTGGTTATTACACTGATCAGAATTCCTAAGTCTTTACAGGGTTGATCTATAAATTGTTCTCCTGATTCTGTTCATTTCATTCTGCATCTATTCATACAAGTGTTCCCAAGTTTTTCTGAAACCACCCTCTTCATCATTTCTCATAGTACAATTGTATTCTATTATATTCACATGTCATAACTTGTTGAGACATTTCCCAGTTGATAGGTCCTCCCTCAGATTTCCATTCTTTCACACCTTAAAAAGAGCTATAAATACTTTTGTGCATCCTTAGAGTTTATTTTGCTTAGGATTGATATATTACTCTTAATTATAATAATTATAGTGCTAAACAGCACCCTTGTTTTCTTGGGGAGGAGAAGAGGAGATGCAAAATATGGTCTCTTCATATCACAGAAAAAAAATCAAGGCAGAAAGAGAAAAAGTCACAACCAAATTGTCATACAATCTCCCCATGCAGGCTCTTCCCTCTCTGGCTGCCAAACAGGCCTCGGCTCATAGAATCAGAGCTAAAAGCTACCTTGAGGTCATCTAGACACTCCATGTTTTGACTCCAGGTACTCTCTCTGGCTGCCCCCCATGCCTGGAATCCTCTCCCCATTCAGCTCTGACTACTGACCTCCTTGGTTCTCTTTAAGGCCCAACTAAAATCCCATCTTCTATAGGAAACTTTTTTCCAACCTTTCATAATTCCCATGACTCCTCTATTATTTCCTATTTAGCCTGTATACATAGCTTTCTTTGTTTATATCTGTTTGCATGTGATCTTCCCCATTAGATTGTAAATTTCTGGGAGTCAGGGACTGTCTTTTGCCTCTTTCTGTATCCCCAGCACTCAACACAGTGTCTGGCACATAGTAGGCACTTAATAAACATAGCAGGCACTTAATAAATGTTTATTGAGTGATCGATTGATCTAGTCTGACTTCCCCACTTTGTAGATGAATAAACTGAATCCCAGAGAGAAACTCTCTTTTTTAAAAAAAGTTTCATTGGTATTCTTTTCTTTTAAAAAAATCACTTTCCAATGACTCTTCCCCCAATAGAACTCTCTGTTTTATAACAAATAAATATAGTTATACAAAATAAATTAACACATCAGCATCAGTTAAATCATAAAATATATTCTACATTCATTGTCCATCACCTTTCTCAATGCTTCACCACCAAGTCCACTGATTGAAATCCATATTGGTATATAACAATGCATCTAGGTGGAGAGAGCCCCAGACCAGGAGTCAAGGAGACCTGAGGGCAAATCCTGCTATGAACAGTTACTAGTTATGTGACTCCGAGAAAAGCAGTGAACTTCTTCCTCATTTTCCTCATCTGTAAAACGGGAATAATCAGAGCGCCTACCTCCCAGGGTTGTTGTGAACATCAAATGAGACAATATTTGAAAAAGCACTTTGCAAACCTTAGGGCACTATATAAATGCTAGTAATTTTTATTTATACTTCCAGAGTTCTGAAGTCTTTCAATGGTGTTTTCCTTTATGTTATTATCATCATCAGGTAAATTGCTCTCCTGATTCTGCTTACTTCATTCTGCATTAGTTCATGTATCTTTCTAAGTTTACATGAATATTCCCTGCTAAAATTTTTAGGGTGCAATATTCCATTATGTAAGGAAACTCCACATGGAGTGAAGCCCACGTGTTGTGAGAGGAGAGATGGAATAGGCATGTCTAGCCTCTCCCCCCACCCTTTTCCAAGGGAGATTTTCCTTCCTGCTTGGAGGTGAAGCAGGAAATTGGGGCTGGAGGGCATCACTCTGTTCTCCTCAGAGGTGGTAGTGGTGGGGGGTGTTACCAGGTTAGAATTATATCTATATGTTCCTTTCAATATCATTAGTCTAGGGTATATGATTGGGTTTGACTTCTGATCTCTGTGTTTCATTGCTATTACAGGGCAATAGGAGGTTACATTACATTACTCCATTACAGGAGACCCTGAGCTCTATATCCAAGGCTTGGCCCCTTTCTCACCTAATACCAGTTCCACAATGAATACACATGGAGAATAGCAAAGAAAACCCATTTATCCAAATTGGTAACAAAACCGAAATCAGAGGAGGTATACATAGAAGATATATGCCAGACAATGCAGGGTGAAGGAGCTCTCTCATTAAGAATGAGATAACTCAACTCAACCAAGAGAGAGAGGGTGCTAGGTCTCACCCAAGGGGAAACTCTCTGCAGTCTCTGATGTAACAACTGGGAGATAAGAAGGTTATGGAGATCACCAGCTCCTCTCATGTCTTCCCAGAGTCTTTTATTTCAGCAACCTGAAGTGTGATTGGCCTCTTATACCTTCTCTCTTGAAGCTGGAAGCCAGAAGTACCCATGCAACTTGAAGTTGAAGAGTCTGAAAGAAGACCAAAAGATTCTGGAACTCTCCTGCTCTCACCAACTCTGCCACATCCCCTCACCTAGGCAGGGTGAATATCTCTACCAATAAGGAAGAAGTTCCATACCAATGGGCCTTGGAATAGGGGTTACAATTATATTCACGATTTGTAGTCATATCTAAGCAGTGTGGACCCCCTTTCCTTCCAGTTCTTTGCTATTATAGAATGCATTGCAACATTTTGGTACATGGGGAACTTTTTCTTTGACCTCCTCAGGTGTCGTGTCTAGTAGTAGTATCATTAGGTCAAAGAGTTTGCACAGTTTCATGACTTCTTTAAGTGTAATGGGGAAGTGGCCAATGAGGGCTCAGAACTGGGAGCTCTTGTGTTTAGTGCAAATGCTTTTGGAAGCACCAGGTGACAGGGAATAAAGGGGCCCCACTCTCCACTTCAGAGCACAGGCAGGGTTCTATGACTGTTTCTGGTCAGTTTACTGAATGCCTTTTTAATTGGCTACTGGGCTAGAGCTGGGAATGCAGACTGCAAACAGTCATGGAACTCTACCCATATTCTGAAGTGGAGAGTTGGGCCCCTCCATTCATTATCACCGGGGGCTTCCAGAAGTAGGTTCACCAAAAACAGGAATTTTCAGGACTGAACCCTCTTTGACCGTTCCCCCATTATGTTAGTATAACTCAGTTTTTAAAAATAACATTTATTCAGTGCCTTTTAGGTACTATACTACGTCCCTGTAATGAAGGAGCTCATTTTCTACAGGGTGGAAGCAACATATATAAATATAAGTTAAATTCAAAATATATATGAAGTAATTTCTTGGTGGGGTAGGTACAAATTTGTTGTAGAGGGCAGGCTAACAGTAGAACAGGGGCTTCAAAGGGACCAGGGATTGGTCAGGTTAAGGGAGCTTCAGTCTAGATAGCTTATTACTTAGAATCATAGGGAATCTCAGTGGAACTAAGAGCAAGTTTGGGCCAATTCACATCTCTGCCAATAGGACATTAGTGTGCCTTTCTTCATACAAGTTCTTGAAAATTTATAATTTTTGTCTTTTGTCATTTTTCCAAATCTGAAAGTATAGTAAAACCTTAGAGTTGTTTTGGCTTATTACTAGTGATTCAGAACATTCTTTCATATGGCTATTAATAGCTTGCATTTCTTTCTTTTGAAAACTGTTCCTATCCCCTAGCCTTTTTCCCATTGGGGATATGGCTCTTGTTCTTAAATATTTGTATCAATACTCTCTATGTGTCAGAGATGAGACATTTAGCAACAAGGATAGGGCATGGAACTATGATTTCATTGATGGGGGAACTCTTAAGTGAAGAAAGTCACTCTATCAAAATGGGTCTATGCTTTCTCTTCAATTTATAATCTTGAGAGGGTACATAGAGCACTACAGACTTTAAGTGACTTGTTCAGGGTCATGCAGCCAGTATGTATCAAAGGGATAACCTTGAAGTCAGGTCTTCCTGATTTCTAAGCCATCTCTCTATATACTGTGCCACATGACCTTTCCTTCAGGACTCTATTGGAGATAATTATTTGCTATAATGATTTTGGGAAATATTTCCCAGGGTCATGTAACTAGTAAATCAGAGATCTGGGATTCAAATCTAGATTCCCTGCCTTCAGATTCACTGATCTTTACACTAAATGACATTATCTCTCTTAACAATTCCACCTCTATATCCCTAATGCATTCCTTTACGAACCCCTCCATTATCTTTTGAGCCCAACACACAGAGAACTGATGCAGTTGCTATTTCACCAGCCCCAGCCCATCCCCCCATCATATATTTACACCAAGATCCAGAGAAATCCTGGGGGGAGGGGGGAAATAGTAAAATCTATCAGCCAAGCCACAGGTTTCTCCCACAGACACCACATCCTGACCCCTACAGCACACTGAGTACAGCTGGAGGCATGGGCATGAGTCACCTGGGATGGCCTTCACTCCCCAGAACACACATACACACAAGCAGAGAACATACTGTCTTTAGCAGTTTCGTCAGCATAACTGGGGGTAAGAGAATGGCTTTTGGGAAGCAGCCAGGAAAGATGCACAGGGAACAGAGAATGGTTTCTGATAAGGAATTCTGCAGGGAGCTCTTCCCTGGCCTGGCCCAATGTACTGTCAAGCATATAGTACCCAAATATGTGAGTAGAGAAGGTGTAGGGAGAAAGGTGGGTATCTGGGGTTAAGAAAGCACTTCTAAGGATGCCCTGGGTTGTATTTAGAGTCTAAGGTAGATCTAATCCCATGGGGATATGGTAAGGAAAACATTTTTTTAAACAACTACAGAAATGTGCGCAATTAATTAATTACTACCTTCATCCCAAGGGGAACTGTGTTAACCTGGGTGACACCCACAACTTGCTGTGACTACAATATTGATCATTGTATAGGGTATGGAAAAGATAGAAAGTTCAACAAAAAGTAGGGTGTCTAATGAAAGGGATCATTCCATACAGAGCTACCTGATGCATCTTGCTAACAGCAAAAACTCTGACCTGTCACTCTCCAGCTCAAAATCTTGCTTACAGAACAAAATCTAAACTCCAGATCCTTTAGCCTAGTATTAAAGACTCTCTGTAATCTATTGTTAATTTATCTTCCAAGTTCATCTAACACATATAATATTTGTACTTATGTAAATATAATAAAGGCTAGCTTTTAAAACCCTGCACAGTTTAGTCTCACCTAATCTTTCCAGGTTTAGTGAATACCATACCCTCCAGAAAAACTAGACTTCCTAAACACCTTCTACCTTTCCATCCTCTTGCCCAGATACTTATGCCTAGAATACATTGCTTTTCATATCATGTAAAAAAAATTGTTTTTGGTTTTTTTGGAGGGGGGAAGGCAGGGAAATGGGGGTTAAGTGACTTGCCCAAGGTCACACAGCTAGTGTTAAGTGTCTGAGGCCAGATCTGACCTCAGGTGCTCCTGACTCCAGGGCCAGTGCTCTATTCACTTTACTTTTTAAATTTTGTGCCATCCTTCAAAGACCTGATTCAGATAACACTTCCTCCAAGAAGTCCTCCTTGATTAGGGGCAGAGAATACCCAACTTGGAGTCCAAAGACCTAAGGTCCAATGAGGGTTCTGATACAACAGTTGTGTGACAGCAACCAATTCACCTCACCTCTCCGAGTCTCAATTTCCTTGTCTGTAAAATTGGGAAAGTAATACTTAGCTTACTTACCTTACAGGATTATTGCGAGACAAGCACCTTGTAAACTTTAAAGTATTATGTAAAATATGAGGAATTATTTTCTCCCTCCCTTATTTTCCATGCTTCAAATCTCTCTTAGAGCTTTATACCTCTTTTATACACTTATAACATGCTTTATCTTAAATACTTAGATAACTGGGGTTTTATGTTCTGGCCCTCAAAAGAGTTTACAATCTGTATCTAGGACCATACAGATACTTAATAAATGCATTTGAATTGAAATAGAACAAGTTGAACTCCAGAGCCTTATTCCATGATCCTAGTGGGGTGGGGAGGGTAGTCATATACCAGGAATCAGAGACTCAGGCTAACCGAGCTTAGTGGGCAGGGATCTTGACAGATAGTCTATAAACATTTGTTGTTAAGAGCCTATTATGTGCCAGACACTGTGCTCAGCAGTAGGAATTTCAGTTGCTTTTTCACTCGTATCCCACTCTTCATGACCCCATTTGGGCTTTTCTTGGCAGAGACACTGGAGTGGTTTGCCACTTCCTTCTCTAGCTCATTTTACAGGTGAGAAAACTGAGCCAAACAAGGTTAAGTGACTTGCCTGGATCACACAGCTGGTAAGCGTCTGAGGCAGGTTTGAACTCCAGTTTTCCTATCTCCAGACCAAGCACACTGCTAAAGCACTAGGGATAAAAGAAAGATAGTCTTTGTGTTGGCCTCAGGGAACTTAGAATCCAGTGGATAAAGATAGCAGATAGAAAGAGGGCTAGGGGCAGCTAGGTGGCACAGTGAATAGAGCACTGGACCTGAGTTCAAATTCAGACACTTAACACTTACTAGCCATCTGACCTTGGGCAAGTCACTTAACCCCAATTGTCCTGCCTTCCCCCCTCAAAAAAAGAAAAAGAAAAAAAAAGAAAGAGGGCTAAAAAGCAGGGGAGCAAAAGAGGACAGGTACCCTACACGCCTAATCATCTGGACAACTGATATAAGCAACAAGAATGATTTTTGATGAAGAGAGTGGTGTGGTCTGTAATAGAAAGAATGCTGTATTTTAAGTCAGAGAGATTTGGATTCAAATCCTAGCTCTACCACTTCCTGATGATGTGGCTTTGGACGAGTCTTTTAACTCTCCCAGGCTCAGTTTTCTCACCTGTAAAATGAGAGGTTGGCACTAGATAATCTAGGAAGTCCCTTCTAGCCCTAAATCTAAAATCCTATGATCATAATGTGTCTTACCTGACCCAAAGACCCCTCAATTCAAATTTTACCTCTTCCTGGTTGCTTTCCTCAGGAACCCCCACCAGCCTTCCTTCAACGTCCACTCTAATGTCAGGTAACTCTGCCATTTCTGTGGATTCTTAGAGAGATTCATTTTTCTTTAATCATTTCCTCTTCACTCTTTCTCCCCCAAATAGAATACAGACTCTTCGAGGATAGGGTCTTGTTATTTCTTTTATGATCCCTAAGGTTCCCAGTTCAAGGGCTCTGTTAGGGTGTGGGTCCTTCCCCCACTCTTCTCTAATCTAAACAGTATTTCAAAATTCTCTTTTGGAAAGCATTCATATATAACCCAAACAGAATCAGATTTTTAGGAAGATAAAATATTATATTGGAAGGAGCTCTGAACTCAGAGACAGACCTGGTTCTTAGCCAGGTGACTTTAGGCAAGTCTCTTTGCAGGCTTGTTTCCTCATCTGTCAAATTAGGAGGTTGTATTAAATTCTCTAAGGTCTTTCCCAGGTCTGACTGAGTATGAATCTGTGCTCTTCTTCAAGCGGAGGATCCCTTCTGCCCACACAAGCATCTAAGGACCATTTCAGAAGATACTGGCTCAGTGGTATCATATCCCAGGAGTTTAGATTTAGAGTTGGAAGGAACCTTATAGGTCATACAGTTCCACCGGTCATTTTAAAGATGAGAATACTGAAGCTCAGAGAGGCTGGGATTTGCCCAAGTCACACAGGTCGGAAAAGGAAAAGGGAAGATTTGAATCCAAGTCCCTCAACTCCAAATCTCCTACCCAACTCAAATGTTAACCTTTCAGATCCTAAGACTCAACTGGTTTAGACTTCTGCTAATGCATCCATCCATCTGTGGGCTGTCTTAAGTTTTTGTTTCTCTATCCGGACTTAGAGTATTCTTCACTAAATAACCTCTTGGGGCTTGCTAGCTGAGGCAGTGAATAGACTGCTGGTCCTGTAGTCAAGAAGGCCTTAGTTCAAATCTTCCCTCAGACACTTACCAACTGTGTGACTCTGGGCAAGTCCTTTTGGCTTTATTAGCCTCAGTTTACTCAACTGTAAAATTGGGATATAACAGCACCAATCTCCCAGGATTGTTGTGAGGATCAAATGAGATAATAATTACATAGCACTTAGCACTGTGCCTGGAATATAGCAGATTCTATATAAAAGCCCTTCTTCCTTTCCCCTCATCCCCATTTTGACCATATAAATGGCTCCTTGTTACCCAGAATCCTGGTCCCAGATCATTTAGCATGGTGTAATATGCAGTCAGTATCATTGTCATTAAAGCACCTTGTTATTTAGTTGCTGGGTTTTCATTTTTCTTTTTAATATATTTTTATTTATTTTGTTAAATATTTCCCAATTCCATGTAAAAAAATTTTAACAATTTTTTTAAAATTTGGGTTCCAAGTTCTTTCCCTCCCCCCTACCCCTCTCCTCTTCCTTGAGAAGACAATTTGATATCAATTATACATGTGAAGTCACACAAAACATGTTTCCATATTAGCCATGTTGAAAAAAAAAAGCCAGAGACAAAAAAACCCAAGAAAAATAAAGAAAGTTAAAAAGAAGTATGTTTCAGTCTCTATTCAGAGTGCATCAGTTCTCTCTCTGGAGCTGGATAGCATTTTTCATCATGTATCCTTCAGAATTGTCTTGGATCATTTTCTTGATGAGAGTTGCTGAGTCTTTCACAGTTGATCACCTTTACAATATTGCTGTTACTGTGTACAATGTTTTCCTGGTTCTGCTCACTTCACTTTGCATGAATTCATATAAATCTTCCCAGATTTTTCTTAATAGGTTTTCAAAGTATGGTCTAAGGCTCACTGGGAGTCCCTAATGCCCTTTCATTGGGGCTGCAAAGTCAAAAGTATTTTCATAATAACAGGAAGACATTTTAACTTCTAATATAATAAGTATCAATAGATATAACCCATATAACAAAAGCTCTTTTGGGGGGATCCTCAATAATTTTTAGGAGCATAAAGGAGTTCTGGGACCAAAAAGTTTTAGAACAGCTTCTTAAAAAGTTCCCTTCCATCCTAGTCCCACACAAAAGGTCTACTCTAGCTTGACTTCAGCTCCATTATTCCCTCACCCAAGCCTAGTCCTCCTACACCAAGCATCCATTCTCCATTTCTGATCTCAGCCTCTCTCTTCCTAGCTTTCCCTGGATCCTCCTAGTTTTCCAATTCTAACTATCTTTGGTTGTTGTTGATTTCCTTCTCTAAGAGTACAGGGCAAAAATTCTGCCCTCCCTAGAAAAGGAGGAGCCAATCTTATCCCCTAGGCCATCTTGATGGAAAGTTCCCTCTTGCCTGTTGTATCCTCTTCCATGCTGAGGATTAGTGGAAGAGGGCTAGAGCCCTACGTGAGACTCTCTTAAGCTCTCCTCTTGCCTGCCGTCTGCCACACTCCTAGAAACCACTAGATGGGGAGCCCTGTGGGTCAGCAAATAGCTGTGGGCTGAGGTAACTTGCTGGGACTTCCTCGATCAAAGACTTGTGTGCTCGTGAAAGGTTCCTTGAAAGCTCTAAACCAACTCATCTCTGCCTCTGAAGACCTGGGAATCAGAATGCTAACTAACCTCTGACTCCAAACCTAAATACTACCAACCCACCATATCCAATCATATACCACAACTTGTTAAGCCATTCCCCAAATGATGAGCATCCTCTCAATTTCCAATTGTTGTTGTTGTTCAGTCATTTCAGTTGTATCAGACTCTTTGTGACCCCATTTGGGGGTGGTTTGTTATTTCCTCCTCCAGGGAGTGGATTAAGGCAAACAGAAATTAAGTGACTTGTCCCGAGTTGCATAGCTGTCTGAGGCCATATTTGAACTCAGATCTTTCTGACTCCAGGCCTAGCTCTCTATCCACTCTATCCACCTAGCTGCCTCTTCTAATTCTTAGTCACTACAAAGAGAACTGCTATAAATATTTTTTGTTCATATAGGCACTTTTCCTTTTCCTTTGATGTCATTGGGATACAGACCTAGTAGTGGTATACCCAGTTTATAGCCCTTTGGGCATAGTTCCAAATTGTTCTCCAGAATGGTTGGATCTGTTCACTACTCCACCAGTAGATCATTAGTATATCTACTTTTTTCTCATCCTCTCCAGGATTTGTCATTTCTGATAGGTGTAAGGTAGTACCTCAGAGTTGTTTTAATTTGCTTTTCCCTAATCAACAGTGATTTAGAGCATTTTTTCATGTGACTATGGATAGCTTTTATTTCTTCTTCTAAAAACTCCTGTTTAGATCCTTTGACTATTTGTCAATTGGAGAATGACTCTTATTTTTATGAATTTGACTCAGTTCTACACTCAGTATATATTTGAGAAATGAGGCCTTTATCAGAGAAACTTACTGTAAATTTTTTAATATTATTTCATTATCTATGGCACCTTTTAGCATAATGCACTTTCACCAATTATTTATTTTAATTAGATCTCTTTTTGCTTTTGCTTTGTCTGAGATTGTGATTGCTACCTCTGCCTTTTTTACTTCAGTTGAAACATATTGCATTCTGCTCTGTCCTTTATTTTAACTCTTTAAGTGTCTTTCTGTTTCAAGAGTGTCTCTTGTAAACAACATATTGATGGATTTTTGTTTCTAATCCATTCTGTTATCTGCTTCTGTTTTATGGGTGGACTCATCCCATTCACATTCACAGTTATCATTACTGAGTTTCCCTCCACCCCATTTTCTTCTGTTTCTTCCTATCTCTTTTCTTATCTTGTCCCTCCTCAAAAGTCTATTTTGCTTCTAACCACTGCCCCGCTTAATCTGCCCTCCTTTCTATCAGTTCCCCGCCCCCTCCTTCTCCTATCCCTCTCTTCACCTATTTCCCTACTAGGTAAGTTACATTTTTATATCCAACTTATCATGTGTATATATTCTTCTCTCTTTGGACCAATTCTGATAAGAGTGAGATTTAAGCATTGCCTGCTATACTGCCCCCTCCCCCATTTCCCTTCCATTGTAAAAGCTCTTCCATGTACACTTCTTTTGCATGAGAAAATTTTCCCATTCTACCTCTCCCTTCCCCCTCTTCCCAGTACATCCCACTGTCTCACCCTTTTTTTTTTTTTTTGAGATAATTCCAACATAATTCACACCCGTCCCCTCTGTCTATGTAAACTCCTTTCTCTGGAACTAAGATATCAGGGCAGTTTTCCTTGATAATTTCTTAAAATTTGATATCTAGGCTCTTTCTTTGATCATGGCTTTCAGGTAGTCCAATAATTCTTAAATTATCTCTCCTCAATCTATTTTCCAGGTCAGTTGTTTTTCTGATAAGATATCTCACATTTTCTTCTGTTTTTTTCAGTCTTTTGACTTTGTTTTATTGTTTCTTGACATCTCATGAAGTCATTAACTTCTGTTTGCTCAATTCTAATTTTTAAGGAATTTTTTTGGTGAGGTTTTGTATCTTTTTTTTAAAATTTGGCCAATTCTGTTTTTTTAAGGTATTATTTTCTTAACTGTTTTTTTCAGTGACTCTTTTACCAAGCTATTAATTCTCTTTTCACAATTTTCTTGCATTACTTTCATTGCTTTTCCCAATTTTTCCTCTACTGCTCATCTCTTTCTTTAACTCTTCCAGAAATTCTTGTTGGGTTGGATCCAATCAGCATTATTCTTTGATGCTTTTTCTAGAGTTGTTTTTCATGTTATTGTCTTCTTCTGGGTTTAGGTCTTGGTCTTCCCTGTCACCATAGTCATTTTTTATTGTCACATTTTTTTTTGTTGTTGCTGTTGTTTAGTCATTTTTTCGCCTTTTCTAAAAAACTTTGAACTTTATGTTAAAGTTTCTGTTCACCTCTGGGTGAGGAGGTGCTGTCCTAAGCTACAAGCTTTTTCATACTACTATTTTCAGAGCTAGTTCTAGGGGTCAGCAATTTTTTGGTGCTTCCAAAGTGGTATGATACTGAGAGAGGTATGGTCACTGTTCTCCTGGTCTGTACTCTGGTCTTTGCACAGGAAGAACCCCTGGTCCTCTACAACCACAAATGCTGGTGCTCCTCTTTGCTTTACTGTTACCAGAGCCCTTACTCCCTTGTGACTGACCATTTGTGTTCCTCTCCACCCTAGAACTGTGACCCAGAACTGCATATGGGTAATAGAGTTGCCAGTTAGCACCAGCTATACCAAGTGACAGCAAAGGATCCCCTATACTCTCTTTCTGACCAGTTGTTTCATCCCCTTACCATCTCTGGGCTGAGAGCCCCCAAAGCTGCTGCCACTGTTACCACCAATGGGTATGTGGGCTCTACCTAGTAGACACACCACAGACTTTTCCTGCTGACCTCTTAAGTTTTCTTAATCTTGAAAAATATCTCATTCTGACTTTTTATTGATTCTACCATTTCAAAATTTGATTTGAAGTATTATTTTAAAATTGTTTGGAGGAAAATGTTGAGAGCATCCAACTAGGTGGCTGCCCCTAATTGGCCAAGGTTACTTTTCTTCATCAAAATCAAGACCCATTTTTTAACATCAATATTTTCCCAGAGATATAATCAGGACTGGGAAGAATGAAAACCCCAGTCCCAGAAGGATAAAAATTACCAGTAATCCAACAGGCAATGGAGAGTGAAGGATAAAAATTACAAGTAATCCGACAGGCAATGAAGTGTAATTAGACTTCCATCTACTATCAACAATGACTTGCGCATGAGAAGCAGCATAAAACACAACCCAGAATGACTAGATAAAGAAATGAGGGGCAGCTGGGTGGCACAGTGAATAGAGTACCAGCCCTGGAAGTCAGGAGGATCTGAATTCAAAATCTGACCTTAGACACTTGATACTTACTAGCCATGTGACTTTGGGCAAATCACTTAACCTTCAAATTGCAAATTGCCCTCCAAAAAGCAAAAAAAAAAAAAAAAAAGAAATGGATGAATTCTGTTAGCAGAATAAGTTGTATTATATAGAAGATGACAGATAGAGCTTTTATTAAATGCTTACTTTAGCTCTGAGGATACAAATGGAAAGCAAGCAAGTGATTATAGATAGCCTATGTAGTCTATCGGTATCCAGGAAAAAGGTTTTTTTAGGTAAAATGTTCATTTATCTAAATTGCATAACATATTTTTAGTTTATAAGCATTCAAATAATGTCTCCCTCTCAACAGTTTTACAAAATTAAATTTTATTTTATTTTCAAATCAAAATCCAACTTCTCTCCCTCCCACCTCTTCCCCACCCTCCAACTCCCCACCATAGACAAAGGAAGAAAAATAAAACCTTTGTCACAGACCTGTATAGTCAAGCAAAACTAGTTCTTGCATTGGCCCTGTCCAGAAAAAAAATATGTCTCAATCTTCACTCTGAATCTTTAAACTCTGTATCTGGAGGTAGGTAGCAAGTTTCATCCCAAGCTCTCTGGAATTGTGGTTGGTCATTGCATTAATCAGAGTGCCCAAGTTTTTCAGGGTTGTTTGTCTTACAATACTGTTGTTGTTGTATTGTTTGGTAGTGCCCAATTCTTCATGATCCCATGATTCCATTTTGGGATTTTCTTGACAAAGATATTAGATATTTCCTTCTCGAGCTCAATTTACAGATTTGGAAACTGAGGCAAACAGGGTTAAATGACTGGTCAAGGATCATATCTAGTAAGTGTCTGAGGTCATATTTGAACTCAGGAAAATGAGTCTTCCTGATTCTAAGCCAAGTGCTCTATCCGCTGTGCCACCTCGCTGCCCCAATATTATCATTGTATAAATTGTTCTCCAGGAAATTTTTTTAAAACCAGAGGAAGGCCTGCAGTATAACTTTTCTCTTCACAGAGAATTCATGAAAACACATGGACAAGATTTGAACAGGAATTGAAGGCATGGATGGACTGTCATTTATACCAGTGAAGGTGAACCCAAGAACCAGAAATCTGGTAAGGTCACTTATCCATCAAAGTATTCTGGAATCAGTAGGTACTGCTTTGGCAAGCATCTAGTCCAATCCATACTGGGCAAAGAGTCCATGAAGACATCTACAATAGCTTCTAAAGCACCCCATTCTACTTTGGGATAACTCAAATTGTTCAGAATCTCTTCCTTACATTAAGCCTAAATTTGTTTTTAGTTCTGCCATGGGGTGCAAAATTAATCAACTCTAGTCCTTTTTCCATATGACAGTCATTTCTATACTTGAAGACTCTTATCATGTCACCTCTAAGTCTTCTCTTTTCCAGATTAAATATATCCAGTCTCTTCAAATAATACTTATATGTCATGATCTGTCATGAGGCCTTTTGCTACTCTGAATGATTAGCTTTCTCTAAACCAGCGGTTCTCAACTTGTGGGTCACAACCCCTTTGGGGTTCGAAAGACCCTTTCACAGGGGACACCTAAGACCATCAGAAAACACATATTTCTGATGATCTTAGGAACTGAGACACCGCTCCTCTATCCATCTCCAGGCAGTCCACCCATATGCAGATACGCCCACATACGAGTATTAAAGAGCGACATTAGGAAGATTGAGAACCACTGCTTTAAACGGTCTCCAGATTGCCAATGCTTTTCCCAAGATGTGGTGACCATAACTGATTACAATATTCCTGATATGGTCTTACTAGGGAAGAGTGCATTGGAACTATTAATTCCCTATTCTTAGAAACTGTGCCTTTTGTTAATGGAGCCCAAGAGTGAATTTTTTTGTAGTTGTATTATACATTTGACTCATTGAGTTTGCAATTGAACAAAACTACAGCATCTTTTTCAGAAAGAATGTAAATTAACTATGCCTCCCCTAACTTGTACTTATCAAAAAAATTTCTGAACCCATGTAGAAGACTTTCTTCTTGGAGGGAGGGAGGTAGCACAGTGAATACAACATGGGGCCTACAGTTAGCCTAGACCTGAGTTCAAATCTGGCCTCAGACACTTATTAATGTATGTCCCTAGGCAAGTGACTTAACCTCTGCTTGCCTTAATCTACTAGAAAAGGAAATGGCAAATCTCTCTAGTATCTTTGCCAAGAAAACCCCAAGGAAAGTATTGGTGTGCTGTAGTCCATAGGGTCACAAAGAATTGGATGTGAATGAACAACAGAAGACTTAACATTTATCCCTTTTAAACTTCATCTATTTACTTTAACATAATGTTTTAACCTAGCAAGATCTTTTTGGATCCTAATGTTTATATCTAGCACGTTGATTTTCCCTCCTTACTTTGTGTCATCTACAAATTTAGTGAACACGTCATCAGTGAAAATGTTTAAAAACACAGGGACAAGCATTGAGCCCTTGTTTCTTGCCAAGCTGAAATGGAACCATTACTGATTATTGTTTGGGCCCAGTCATTTTACCAATTTTGAATCTATATAATTGAATTGTCTAGGCCACATCTCTCCATTTTGTCCATAAGAATAGCAGGAAAGACTTTATCAAAAGGTTTGCTAAACCAAGATTAGAAGGGAAACAGAAAACTGGGAAACAATTTTTATAACCAATGTCTCTGATAAAGGCCTCATTTCTAAAATATATAGAGAACTGAGTCAAATTTATGAGAATACAAGTCATTTCCTAATTGATAAATGGTCAGAGGATATGAACAGGTAGTTTTTAGATGAAGGAATTAAAGCTATAGTCATATGAAAAAAAATGCTCTAAATCACTATTGATTAGAGAAATGCAAATCAAAACAACTCTGAGATACCACATCATACCTCTCAGACTGGTTTACATGACAAAATAGGAAAATGGTGGAGTTGTGAACTGATCTAACCATTCTGGAGAACAGTTTGTAGCTAGCCCAAAGGGCTATAAAACTGTGCATACCATTTGACTCAGCAATACCACTTTTAGGTATGTATCCCAGAGAGATCATAAAAACAGGAAAAGGAGTCACATCTGCAAAAAGATTTATAGCAGCTCTTTCTGTGGTAGCCAAGAACTGGACATTGAGAGGATGCCCATCAATCAGGGAATGACTGAACTAGTTGTGGTATATAAATGTGATAAAATACTATTGTTCCATAAGAAATGATGAGCAGACAGGCTTCAGAAAAACCTGGAAAGACTTACATGAACTGCTAAGTGAAATAAGCAGAACCAGGAAAACACTGTCCCCAATAACAGTAACATTATGCGATGATTAACTTTAATAGACTTGGCTCTTCTCAGCAACACAAGGATCTAAGACAACTCCAAAACACTTGTGATAGAAAGTGCTGTCCACATCCAGAAAAGAACTATGGAGTCTGAATATAGATCAAAGCATACTATTTGCACTCTCTTTTTTTTTGTTTTGTTTTTTTTTTCTCGTGGTTTCTCCCAATGGTTCTAATTCTTCTTTACAACATGACTAATGTGAACATATGTTTAATATGAATGTATATGTACAGCCTATATCAGATTGCATACCCTATTGGGGAGGGGTGAGGGGAAGGGTGGGGAGAAAATTTAGAACTCAAAATCTTATGGAAGTAAATGTTGAAAACTAATGAATATTACGACTAAATAAATAAATTTTTAAAAGAAAGAACTGATTTTAAATAAGCATTGCTAAAATCTAGGTAAACTATGTATTGCATTCCCATGTTTAAAAAAAAAGGAAATAAAGTTAGTCTGCCATGACCTATTTTTGATCAAGCTACACTGCCTCAAAGTATAAGAATGGCCATGAACGTAATTCAAAAGAACTCTGGTTCTACATAGGATTTGGACATTTCTTTATTTTTTCCCCTTGTAGTCCCACCTTTATCCCTTTTCACGTTGGATCTTGGGATGGTTTCTTAGTGGGGCCGGAAAAGAATGGAAATCACCTAACTTCCCAAAATATTAGCCTTCGATCTAAAACTGGTTCTCTTTCACACATTTCCTCTTGCAAACCTTCTTGTCACCTTCCCTGCTATTCAGATGTCTGAGCTGCTGGAGTGTGATGGAAGAAAGATGGTCTCTAAGGTAACCAGGGATAGAGCTATTTGAGATTTGGGAGACTGAAGTCAGCACCTTGAAGGTGACCCTAAGGGAGAGGCAAACCTAACTTTCTTTTTCCCTTCCTTTCCCTGTCCTCCTCTCCCCTCTCCTTCTTCAATTCCTTCCTCCCTTTCTCTCTCTTTTTCTCTCTCTCTCTCTTTCTTTCTTGCTATTTTTCTTCCTTCCTTCCTTCTTTCCTTCCTCCCTCTCTTCCTCCCTTTCTCTCTCTTTTTCTCTCTTTCTCTCTCTTTCTTTCTTTCTTGCTATTTTTCTTTCTTTCTTCCTTCCTTCCTTCCTTTTTTGAGACTGGGTCTCCCTATCTCACCTAAACTTGGAGTGCCAAAGCCATTCACACACCTGTTCCACGGTTAATCATCCTGGAAGCTTTTACCTGCTGTGTTCAGTGGCCCCTCATTGCTGGGGGAGGGGGGGGGGTTCCCCTGTTGGTGCCAGGCTTAATGTGGATATCTAGTCAGCTTTACTACTCAGAACTCCCAAGCTCAAGCAGTCCACCAGTCAGCCTCTGCAGGAAGTAGGGACTTCAGGTATGTGCCACAACCTTGACTTAGATGTAACTTTCTAACTTCACCACAGTTAAAGATTTTGGAATCCTTAGGAAGGATAAGGGTCAATGTTGGGAGAAAGAAACAGAGAGGAATGAAGCATAAGATCAGGGAATTAGAATGGTTTGCTGCTGAGTCACACACTATGACTCAGGAGGAATTACTCCACAGTAGCCCAGGAGCTTGGCCTATAAGGAGATCTAGCCTTTGTCTTAGAACCAAAAGACTTGGATTCAAGCATAGGCTCCAACAGCTGTGTAACCCCAGGTAACTTACTTCCCTTCTCTGGAGCCTCAGCTCCCTCATCTGAACAATGGAGGGAGTAATACATTACTTATCCCACAGGGTTATTGTGAGGACAATACTTTGTAAATCTTAAATTGCTATGTAAACACGAATCATTTTCCCCCTCCCATTTATAGATCCACCCATTTCCCTGGTTCCAGTTTTCTCTGTGAGAACATGGGGCAGATCAATCAATTAAATATTGATTAGGCACCTACTATATGACAGGCAGCACTGTGCTAGGTCCTGAGGATACCAAGATAAAGAAACAGTCCCTACTCATTAGGGATCACAAGGAGCTTCCATTCCAACAGGGAAACAATGAGAGAGACAGAGACAGAGACAAAGAGAGAGAGACAGAGAGACAGAGACAGAGAGAGAAGAGAGAGAGGAGAGAGAATGAGTTTGTGTATATCCCCTCCAGTCCATCTCTTATTGCCTCCAGGAGCAAATACAAAATGCTCTGTTTGGTATCCAAAATGCTTCATAACCTGGTCCCTACTAACCCTTGTTTTACATGTTACTCCGCAGCACATACTCTTGGATCTAATGACACTGGCTTCCTGGGTGTTCCACAAATATTTCTTGGCTCACGGCATTTTCTCTGGCTGTCCCCCATGCCTCCTCTGCTCTGACTACTGACTGGCCCCTCTGGTTTTCCTAATTTAAGCCCAACTAAAATCCTTCTGTAAGAAGCTTTTCCCCAACTCCTCTTAATTCCCAGTGCCTTTCCTCTGACAAGTATTTCCAATTTGGTCTGTATACAGCTTGCTGTATATGTTTGCTTGCATGTCGTCTCCTCCATTAGACTGTAAGCTCCTTGAGGGCAGAGACTGGGGTTTTTTGATCTCTTTTTGCACTTACCACAGTGCCAGGCATATGGTGGGTGCTTAATAAATGTTTATTGATACTCTCTCTCTCTCACACACACACACACACACAAATAAATACAAGGTAGTTAAAGAAGGGAGGGCATTATATAGCTGAAATCAGAAAAGTCTTCCTGTAGAACAGCGGTTCTCAACTTGTGGGTTGTGACCCCTTTGGGGGTCGACTGACCCTTTCACAGGGGACACAGGGGTCTCCTAAGACCATTGGAAAACACATATTTCTAATGGTCTTAGGAACCAAGACACCGCTCCTCTCTCCATCTCCAGGCAGGTCTGCCTACATGCAGATAGGCCCACATATGAGTATTAAAGGGTCGCGGCATTAGGAAGGTTGAGAACCACTGCTGTAAAAGGTAGTGCTTGAGTTGTGTTTTGAAGAAGGAAGGAGAGGTGGTAGTGAGCAGGGAGTATATTTCAGGGATTCAGTACTTTTAGTACAAAGAGAGAGAGGGAAGATGACTAGTTTGGCTGGATTGTTGGGGTTGGAGGGAGGGGGAACCAGAGAAGAACAATGTACAGTGAGTCTGGAAAGATAGTTTGGGGTCAGGTTGTGATGGTGAGTTTTAAAAGCTAAATGGAGGATTTTATATTTTATCACAGAGAAAATAAGAAATCACTAGAATTGATTGTGGGTAAGAGGTGATTGACTAGGAGAGTGCCATGGTCAGAACAACACTTAAGGAAAATCCCTTTGGCACAGACATGGATAGACTAGAGAGGTGAGAAATTTGAGGCATAGGGGTCAAGTAAGAGGCTGTGGGGTAGCTAGGTGGCATAGTGGATAGCGCATAGGGCCTGGAGTCAGGAAGACCTGAGTTCAAATTCAGCCTCAGACACTTACTAGCTGTGTGACCCTAGGCAAGTCACTTCACTCAGTTTCCTCATCTGTAAAATGAGCTGGAATAGAAAATGCAAACCACTCCAATATCTTCACCAAGAAAACCCCAAATGGATCATGAAGAGTCAAACACAATCGAACAACAGGAGACTGCTGGAATACTCTAGGCAAGAGACTGAGTTAGAGAGAAGGAGTCAGATGAGAGAGAGGTTGTGGCAGTAGAAATAGCATGATTTGGCAATTATTCGCTTATGTGGACTGAGGGAGAATGAGGAGGAGGAAGATGCTGAGTCATTTACCTGAGAATGGCCATGCTCCTCACCTCCCTCTCAGAGACAGTTCTGCAGGAAGCACAAGTTGCTGATGAAACAGATCACCAGTTCTGGTGATACCTGGACAGAAATCCCTTCTACAGTATGCATCACAAATAGTCATTCAACCTTTAAGGTCTCAGATGGTGGGGAACCTTCTAATTTTCTAGGTAGTCTGCTCTGCTTTGTGACAGCTATAACTGTCTTAAATTATTAAGAGTTTTTTCTTTTATTAGTCCGAAATATGCTTCTCTGTAACTTCTACCTATAGTTCATAGTTCTGCCCCCTGGGACAGGCATAACAAGTCTAACCATTCTTCAACATAGAAGCCTTTCAAATAATTGAAGATGGCCATTATGTCTCTCCACGTTCTCCACCCCCCACAAGTCTTCTCTTCTTCCATATAAGCACCTCAATGTATGTTAAACCTATCCTCACATGGCATAGTCTATAAAGCCTTCATCATACCGGTTGCTTACCTCTGTATGAGTTCCGGTTTTCAATGACATTATGAAAATGTGATGCTCAGATCTGGACCTGTTCAGGATGTTACAGGAGCTAAGTTGGTATGGTTTTTAATGGGCAATTGCATCAATTGGAGGAAGGTTAAATAAATTATAGTAAATGAATGCAATGAAATATTATTGCACCATAAGAAATTATGAAAATGAGGGCTATTAAGAAGCATGGGAATGCTTATATGAACTGATACAAAGTAAAGTAAACAGAATCAGGAAAGCAATATTCACAATAACTACAATATAAATGGAAGGAGCAACAACAACAACAAAACCCTGAATGCTGTCTAATTAGAATAACCAAGTTTGCCCCAAAGAAGAAATGAGAAAATGTACTTCCTTCTTTTCAGAGGTGAAGAACGGAGAGTGTGTACTTTCAGACTTAGTTATGTGTTGATTAGTTTTGCTGAAATGCTTTCTTTCCTTCCTTTTTTCCTTCCTTATTTCCTTCCTTCCTTCCTTCCTTCTTTCCTTCCTTCCTTCCTTTCTTCCTTCCTTCCTTCCCTCCTTCCTTCTTACTAGGGAAGTCTCCTTGGGTGAGAGTGACAGGATACACACATACACACACATACATGAAAACAAGTGACATAAAAACAAGATAAATGTTAAATATATATATGTATACTAAATACTTATGCATTTATATATGTGTATGGTTTTGCATGTGCACATATAGATAGATATATATGTGTGTATACATATACACACTTTTAAAGGGTGATTGGTTCAGTTATGTCTCAAGGGGGTTTCCCTAATTTACTATGTGGTTTGTTAGTAATTGATAGTGTTACTGTAGAACCATGGCAGTAACTGCAACAAATTTATAGGGGATCATGTCTATAAATAATCCTAAATCCATATCAGGTGATGCCTAGATGCCTATGAAGAGTGTATAAGAATGAAAGATTCTATGTGAATCTTCAACCTACAGTCATTAATATGTAGGCATTTCAATGGATTCCCAATTTCACTGATATGGACATTTCCCTCAACTTTGTGGAACACAGTTAATCCATACCCTCTCATTTCGGAAATCCTCCACAGAGGATCTCGCCCATCCATGTGCTGATGGACTTCCTCCAGGTCACTTCACAGTCCATAGGTACCAATGGGGCACTCAAACTGTCTATTTCTCTTCACTGTTAGTATGTGACCAGCCTACCTCCTTTTATAATGGCACATTTACTGTGGATGATATTTATGCCCAGTATCAGAGAAAACTCATTGCAGGTTACCCTTATTAATATGCCACAGCATGCTTCAGTCACTGGCAATTTTGATTCTTCAGAGATTCAGGTGCATCTTCTCCACTTTTACCAAAATAAATCTCCCAAAGGAACAGTTCCCTCTCCTGATCAAAAAACGTTCCTGGCTTTCTTTGACTTCTTAAATAAAATGCGAGCTTCTCGCTGTGATATTTAAGGCCTACACAAATCTGGCTACCTTTTCAGACTTATTTCATAGCATTATACCCTTCACTCACTCAAGGTTCCAGACAAATTGGAACTACTATCTGTTTCTCAAACTTGACATATCTTCCATAACCTCCATTCATTTGCACAGGCTATTCCGCCATGCCTGGAAGGCTATGCCTCAAATCCCCCTTTCCTAGGATCACAGATTCCGATCTGGAGGGGGAAATCTTAGAGGTCCACTCCCTTATTTTACATTTAAGGAAACAAAAGCAGGCTAAGTAACTTTTCCAAGGTTATACAGGTATTAAATAGTAGAGGTGGCATTCAGACGCAGGTCCTGGGATTTCAAATTCAGCAGTCCTTCCTTTCCAAAGTCTCTTCCTCGAAGGATCCTCTCTGAATCCTTATCTTCAAGGTTCTTAGCTCAAGGGCCATCTTCTCTAAGATTCCTTTCCTGATCTTTTCCAGTTGTTAATGTTCTATCCCTCCATAAATTACTTTGTATTTACTTGTCTTGTCCTTGTATTCACTGGGGGAAGGGACTTGGGGACAGGGACTTTCATTTTTGCCTTTTTATCTCTAGTATCTAGCACAATGTCGTACATGTAGTGGGTACTTAAATGCAGTTTTGTTTTTGTTGTTGCTGAGTCATGTCTGACTCTTCATGACCCCATCTGAGGTTTTCTTGGCAAAGATCCTGGAGTAGTTTGCCATTTCCTTTCCCAGCTTATTTTACAGATGAGGAAACTGAGGCACACAGGGCTAAGTTGACTGGCCATGATCACACAGCTAGTAAGTATCTGAGGCCAGATTTGAACTCAGGAAAAGTCTTCCTGATCCCAGACCCAGCATTCTATCCACTGTACCGCCTAGCTGCCCCCTTTGTATAGTAGTGGTCCATGCCCATATCTTGAAGTGATGTAGCATCATTTGAATAATATTAGCATTAAAAAGAAGTGTTTTGGGTCAGGCACATTCTAGAGAAACGTAGTAGCTGAAAAAAAAACAACAACTCAACCAAACCTTTGTTTTTTAAAATTAAATTCCTTATTAAAACTGAAAAAGCACAATATTTGGAGTTGGAGGTCCCAGGATTGAATTTTAGATCTATCATTTATTAGCTGTTTGACCTCAGACAAGTCACTTTTTGAGTCTCAGTTTCTTCATTCATAAAATGGGGACAATAATACTTGCAAAATGAATGTGAAGAAAATGTATTGTAAACCTTAAAGGCTTATATAAATGTGAGTTATTGTAATTAACACCAGGAGTCACTAAATTTCTTCTCTCCAGGAGATAGTCTGATCCTACAGTGTAGGGGTTTTTAAACTTTTTCCCATGTGTTTCATGGACGCCTTTGGGAGTCCAGGGACCCCTTTTCAAAATAAAAAATTTAAATTAATAAATAAAATACAGAGGATTACAAAGGAAACCAATTATAATAAAATGCACATAACCAAAATAATTTTTTAAATGGACCCCTTTCTAAAATAAAAAATTTAAATTAATAAATAAAATACAGAGAATTACAAAGGAAACCAATTACAATGAAATGCATGTACCAAAATAATTTTTAAAATGAGTTCACGGATCCCAGGTTAAGAACTCCTGCTAAAATGATATTTGAAAGGGAAAAAAGACTTCTAGGAAGGGACTACTTTTTCTCAAGACTTTATTATCTTGTTCCATCTCAGGACTGGTCCCAGTAACTTGTACTTAATAAATATTTGCTTTATGTTATGCCCAAAGAGTGTGATGGTGGTCCTCCATCCCTCTTTCTGACCACTGTTTTTGTAAGTGTGATGATGCTTAATCTACACCTGGATATACCATTTGGCTTTTATTAAATGTTAAAAGTACAAACTTCTTGAGAGCTAGAGTCACATTCTTGTCCTCCTTCCTCCTCCAATTAGAAACAGTTTCCCAAAGTCCTTTGGGCTCATCAAAAATTGATCTGCTAAATTTCCTTTACTTCCCAGAAGTGAGTTCTAGCCCAACCTCTCCCAATTGTGTGCTTTGGCCAGTCATTTAACCACTCTATACTTTGGGTTCTTCACTTCTAAACTGGGGGACTAGTGGAAAATGGGGTTATCTGTAAATAGTGCTTGGAAGGAGGGGGAAAAGTTAAGATGTCTGATGTAAATTCAAGGCATCATTTCCCCAACTTTTATGCTCTCAAAGTCGACAGTTTTCTGGGGGCTCCATTCCTCTTAGGATGAAGCTAGATTTGTAGTTAAAAGTCTAAGCTTTGACTTCTGCTTCACATACTCATGAATTGGGTGAAAATAGGCAAGTCTTTGAGACAGTTCCTTCATATTCAAAACAATATGATATGAGGAATCTGTTTTGCAAATCTTAAAGCGCTCTATAAGAAGTCTTTCTCCAATCTAGGAAGTGGCAACTGTTAGTTTAGAAAACTTTCCTGATTCCACCCAACTGGATGAGATTCCTTCTTCTAAAGTCAATCTCACCATTATAAAAATAGCTCACATGTTATATAGCACTTCAAGTGCATATAAAGCACTTTGCTTCCCTAAAAAGAATTTGTGAGGTAGGTAGTACAAGTATTATAATCCCATTTAATGGATAAAGAAACTGAGGCTCAGGAGGCTAAATGTTGTTCAAGGTCACAAAGCTACTGTACAAACCAAGAGTCAAACCTCAGTAGGATTCTTACTAGGACTTTGGATCTCTCTTACGGCAGATGCTACAGAAAGAGGAAATTGGACTTGGAATAAGTTCTGATCCTGATTCTATAATTTACTAGAATGGTGACATTGGGAATATAATTTAATCTCTCCAAGTCTCTGTTTCCTCATCTGGCAAGATCTATCTTTTTCCTATGGTATTCTGAGGACCAAATGAGATTAATGCATATGACAAAGCTGTGTAATTATGTCTTATAAATGGGAGCAACTAGTATGACTGTAATTGTATACCTATTTTGACCCCTACAGGATTCTAAATTTTTTGACGAGCTCTGACTAACCTCGGAATCTTCCACTATGTATGATTTTCTACACAGAAATGGCTTAATAAAAAATTCCTGTGCTATTGAAGGGTTCTTAATGTGATTCTGCCTTTAAGTCTCACATTGTTCCTCTTCTTTATATGTTCTATGTTCTAGCAAAACTGGCCTGCTCCTCCTATACACCATTTCATCTTCCAGACTAATGTATTAGCACTGATTGTTCTTCATGCCTGGAATGCTCTACCTCCTGACTTTAGCCTCAGAGAATCCCCTAAACTTTTGGCAAAGTCCCTCTCCAGTGCCACCTACTGCGGGAAGTCTCTTTGGATCTTTCTAGTTGCCAAGTGCCATTCCTCCTGCAAATTACTTTGTATATATTTGTACATAATTTTCCACATACATATTGTTTCCCTGTAAGGGAGCGCAAGGTCCTTGAAGGCTGGGACCAGTTTGTTTTTTGTCTTTGTAACCCCAGTAGCTAGTTTAGTGGCAGGCACACAGCAGGCACTTAATAAATGCCAATCAAATTTAATGGAACTGAACTGAGTAAAGAAAGTCCTGGAAAATGGAGAACATGACAGCTTTGAAGCTGATTCATTGATCAGTGAGATGACTCTTTTGTCAGAATGGTATAGACTGCTTTCTGGACTTGGACAGGTGAAAATTTGGGTTTGTAGCCTGCTTATTATTAAGCCTCAGTTTCCTTATCTGTAAAATGGGAATAATACCTATAGTACCACCTCAATGTTGTTTTAAAGTTCAAAGGAGATAAAATGTACCTTTAAAGCAATCTAATTATTATTATTATGTCAGGGCTGATTCCTGTCTCCCAAAACTCTGGGGAAACTGTCCTGAAAGACCAGAGGGAAGATAGCTGTTCCCCTCTATTTGCCATTCTCCCTACCAGTAGACATATACACCCTCCACCATCTGTTTACCCCAAACAATTCCTCCCTAGTATAGGCAACCTTTACACACACACAAACCAGATATTAGTGTTAGTATCTATACTCTCTGGGCAGTCAAGGAAGAACTGAAAGAAAAATATGCAAATACTATACTGCATCGCCGACCACCTGTTTTAAAATAATACTTAATCTGGGTAGCAGAACAAAAGTTCACTACCCAGTCCTTACGAAAAAAAATTGTCTTTAATTTAATAATTTTAAAATGTTTGGGGCCTTTCCACAAAGTACAAGATTAACAAGATTTGCAACCTGTGATTAGGGAAAATAGGGTTTAGTAGTCCCCAGAGCCGTCCCAGGAAGCATTTTCCGTTGGGTCAAATAGCTTACACACATTGGCATTAGGATGACCTCCGGTGTGTCCCATACAACAGGAAGCAGGTCAGGCAGGTTGTGTCTCGAGGTGTGTGTGTGGGGGTAATTGGTATAGGTCGGGGGATGGGAGGGGGGAATGAAGAAAAGGAAACAAAAGGTTTGAAATGTGGGGCCCCAGAGGTTTGAGGAAGGCTTGGTTGGCATCGAGCAACTCCCGTTAAAAAAGAACAGGAGCTAGGTATGGAGGGAGTGGAAATGCCAGGGTCTGGAGGGCATGGAAGGCAAGGGGAAAAGGGAAGAATAAGGGTAAATTAGGAGAAGGGGGTGGAGAAAGGAAGGAAATGGAAGGGGAAAAGAAGAATGGAGGAATCCCGAAAGGAAAGGAAGAGACAAAGAAGTCGGGGTGGTGTGAGGAAATGGGCATCGAGACACCAAGAATGGAAGGTAGGAAGGGGAGAAGGGTCAAAAGCATTTACAGAGTGACTAAGAAAAATGAGCAGAGGCATGAAAGGTGGTGGAGTAGACATCGTGGCTAGAGGGCGAGGAGATGCAGCCACACCAGTAGAGGGGAGGGGGCGAAAGTGGGGGAGGAGAGCGAAGGTAGAGAGCGCGGCGGAGGAGTGTGGGGGGGCGCCAGGAGAGACTTGTGGGGGGAAGGGAGTTGGAGGGGGAGGGGCACTGCAGATCGGCTGGGGGGAATGGGGGTGGTACCGCGTTCGGGCGCAAGGGGCGGCCAGGCGCGAGGGGGAGGGACGGGTACAACGTAAGGTAGGGGGGCGGGTGGGCGCCCATTATAACCGCGTCCCGGCGAGGGGCCAGGCTGGGAAAAGACTAGGAAATCCTGTTAGGCCGCACCTGGGGAAGGGACTGAGAGGGATCAAGGAAGCGGAGACCGCGGGAGAGGGCTGAAGATGGGGGGAGGCGGCGGAGGAGGAGGGAGCCTTTAGGGGAGCCCCGGGGCCAGTGGGAACCGAGGCGGGGGTGGGGTAAAGAGCGAGGGGAGGGGCTGGTGGAGAAGGGCCTGGAAGGGGGCTAGGGAGGAGGAAGAAGGAGGAGGAAGACGCTCCCCTTGGCTGGGAGAGGAGGGAGGAGCCTCCCTGATTGTCCCCCCCTTTTCTACCCTCCCCCCCAGCTGGAGCGAGGGAAGGAGAAAGGGCCGGGAAAAGGGAGGGGGAGGGGCGCAGACCGGGAGAGAGAGGCCTTCCCTCCCCCCTCCGTGCCGCCACCCCCCCATCCGCCGTGGGGGGCGGGGAGGCCCCCGAGAGCCGTGGGGTCCTGCGGTCGGGCAAGCCTCTGGAGAGGGGCGAGGAGGAAGGAGGGAAGCAGGCCTCGCCGAGTCGGCCTTTCGGACAGGGGCTGGGGGTGGGCTTCTTATTCCTTGACGAACCAGAGAGAGAGAGTAGGAAGGGGATTAAAAAAAAAACCCACAGGAAGGAAGAGAGAACGAGAGAGAAAGCGATCAGATCTGATTTTCCCATTTTTTTTTTCCAGGAGGCCGGTGTGGCCGAAAACCCACCCCAAACTCAGAGCCACAGTAATAATAATAATCCAGGGTGAGATTAGTCACAGGGCAGGCTTGCTTTGCAGGCAGGAGGCAGAGGGAGAGAAGGGGGGAAGAGGAAGACGAAAGAGTCCCCGTTTCATGGAGGCTGAGGCGAGGAAACCTTTGGGAACCTGGATCTGGAGGAGCAAACCCGCAGAACGGAGTCAAGAAATTGCCTTCCAGAAAAAAAGGCCGAACTTAGTCTGAGGCGGATCAGACGGGGTTAGTTTAGGGGGTAGGGGTGGGGGACAGCCTCTGGAAGTTTTTAAAGAAAAGCCAAAACCAAACCAGAAAAAAAGAAAAGGAAATTAATCTTCAGGGATTCTGTGTATGCTGTTGTTATTCTGAAGGGAGGAAATTGCAGCTTTTAATTTGGGGCTTTCGGGCAAGGGCTCGTAGGGATTGCAGAACCATCAATGTATATAGTATTGTCAATTTTAAAAAATTAGGAAGTCCATTTTTTTTAAGGATTGAACTGGACTTGGGAAAAACTATTGTGTACATCCCATTGTATGATTTTATTTATTTATTTTTTACTGTACAAATTGGAACATTTTTTCCAAGCACCCTTTGGGATTTATGCTTTTATTTTTCAGCTGCAGCTTCTTGTTGTCGTTTTAAGTATTGGAGACCAGAAATTTTTTTTTTTCCCTCCTTTGGGAACCTGCCCACAAAAGGGATAGTTGGGAAAACGATTAAAAGGATGCTTTTTATTTTTGTTTTGCAGCTAATACGGATATTTTGAAGGCAGGCTTTTTTATACTTTTATTTTTTTACCTTGTGGCTCTAACCTTGAAGAGATTTGTGGTTGGGTTTTTGGTTATTAAGAAGGTCATAGTTTTTCTCTCGATCTCTGTTTTTCCTTTCGGTTTTTTAAGTGGGGGGAGGGGAACAGGGGGTTAAGAAAGGAGACCATGTTAACTGGTAGAGGCATTATGGAGCTTCAGTTACCAGGGTCCTGAGAGCTTGAAGGAAAGAGGATTCGGCCCCCAAGTTGGTATTCTCTTCCCTTCCCCCCCCTTTTTAAAAAAAAATTGTTTGAATTGCAAGTGATTCGATTTCCGTCAAGACTAAAGCCACAGGATTTGGATCAGTGGAGACACCCGAAGAACCATGAGTGTAAGGTTACCCCAAACGATAGACAGGTAGGTTTGCTGACAATTTGGTTTTAAAATGTATGAACTAAGGGTGGGAGAGGGCTGTGCTTTAAAAGGGTGCTTGCAGCAAGAGAGTAGAGCTTTGGGCTTCAAGATGGTTGAGGAACAAACAGACAGTGGTGGATAGGAGTTTCTATTGGCCTCTGGTGGGTATGTGTATTTATGTGTAATGGGGGGGAGCTGGTTTTTCTGTGTGTATATATAATATGGTGTATAGTCTAATGGCATAATGAAAATTGTGTGCTGTGAGGTGGGGGCTATCTCATACCCTAAAACCTTCTCTGGGTTTCTGCCAGGTTGGAGTTTTTTATGATACCCTGTGTGCTAATTTGGGGTGTGTGGGTAGAGGGGAAATTCCAATCTCAGAGATGCCAGCTTCTCAAGGTTGGCTAAAACTGGCATTGGATGTTTTGGGTTTGAACTGGGTGTTCAGACCAAACTGAATTTGAGTTGGGGGGGGTGTACTTGCACTGCTGGGGAAAGCTACTTGGCTGGGCCAGGACTGGTCATTTATGAAATTGAGTACCATAGTGATTTGGATGATATCAGTGGCTTGAAGGGGAGGGGCCAGTGCTTCTGGGGGGAGAGAAAATGGCATAGTGGGAGGGGACAGGGTTGCTGTTCCGTATGTACAATAATTTTGTCAGTGGTTGATAATTCTCCCTCCACAATGTTTAGGGAGCATTAGGATTTCTTCCATTCAGGTTTAGAGTTTAAATTCAGTCTTAAACATTGCTATTGAATTTATTCTCTTATGCTTTTCTTGGTTTTACAAAATGGGTCTTTCTTGGCCTAATCTGTCTTGGAAATTGAAAATCTTAGCCTGGATATCTTCAATCATGATAGAGAGAGTCTTTGACCCTTTTTGCTTCCCAGCCACCCTACCCTCACCACCTGGGGTATGTCCTAGAGCCCCCCTAGAACTCTGCTGTTGATAATACTGTTTTGAGAGTATGGTTCCTCCAGGAGAATGGGCCACCTTCAAAGGAGTGGTGCTGCATTGGAGGAAGGGGTGTGCAGATCTACATTCTCATCCTTTCCTCTTCTTAACCCATTGCTCTCCATCTTTCCAGCCTGCCCCCCATTAAAAACACCAAATACTTTAGAGTCACATTCAGTGAATACAGTACTTTGTAATTTTAACTGAATGAATGAATCAACTGGTCTTGAAAGAAATTTGGTATGGTGAAGTGAGCATGCTCTAGTCCAGAGCTTTCTTTAAAAACTAATCTAGCGGAGGGGGAATAGCATGGATGATCCAAAACTTAGATGTTTCTTTTTGAATGTGGGACACTGCCCAAGAAGTGATTAAGAGAATGTTACAGTTGTGAAAAATAAAAGGCAGTTGTTACAAAAAGAATAGGATATGAAAAAAATGAAAAAGCCTTCTTTCCTTAAGGAGTGAATTCCCAGGTCCTAGCCTTCTCTATGTCTAGCCCTGACCATCTTCTAGATTGGCTACTGTTTGTTGCCATCTTGGGCAGTGACTGGGATTATAGGATCCTAGGTTTAGAGGTGAAGAGTACTTTAGAGATCAAGTAGTCTGATTCTTCTATTTTACGGGTAAGTAAACTGAGGTCCTGACAGAGGAAGTGACTTGGTCACATAGAAAGTAGCAGTCTTTTTGACTCAATCCCAGTTCCTTTGATTACAAATTCAGTGTTTTTTCCAGTGCACCACACTGCAGATAATCCATAGGTGTATAATTGAGACATGTATTTATAAGTAAGTATTTACCTTTTTTTCCAGTTTTTCTTTCTTTGGGGTCTCTATGGTTGGGCCTCTGTTAACCTGTCATTAGGCCCATTAAGAGATGGGAATAGAGGTGTGGCAAGGAAGTGGGATGTCTTCTTTCCTCTCCTTTCTCTTCCCTCCTTCCCCTCTTAGAATGGAGTTTTAGGACATTCATGATCTAAAGCAGAAATGTTGCAGTGGAAAGAATGCTGCATTTAGAGATTGGGAACATGGAATAGAATCTCATCTCTCCTGCCGTGTGACCTTGGAGAAATCACATAGTTTTTCCAAGCCTCAGTTTCCTCTTCTGTAAAATGAAGATGCGTGTCTGATGGTACAAGTTTCTCTTCTTCTTGTGTTGGGATTTGTATGTTGAGTTTAATGTTCAGAAACACAGAAAGCTACAGATCCAAGTGGTGAGTAGTAAAGTGTTTGAGATGCTTTAGCTCATATACCTCTGAGAGGGGATGAATTTTTAGTCCATCTTGGCTTTTGTGCTGTACTGAGGTTTCATAGTATACTTTTTCTGCAGAATATTGGGGAATTATTGCTGTCTTCTTTTGCCAGTTTGGGAAAATGTTCATTAGTTTCCAAGCCATTCCTTAGATCCGGAATTTCCTTAGAGCTGAAGTCATCTGATCTAACCTCCTCATTTTATAGATGAGGACTCTGAGACCTAGAGAAGTCAGGTGATTTACTCAAGATCACGTAGGTAGTTTCAGAGTGGGTATTTGAACCTAGGGCCCCTGGCACAAGGCTCATTTCACTGAATCATGCTATCTCTTAGTCTGTAAGTTCTTTTCATTCTTCTACTTCATCACCACCACTGGAATAATGAAACTTGATGGGGCATCAACACTTCCTTCTTGCTGTCTTTCCTGAGGGTATCAATTTTGGGGCCTAATGCCTTCACATATATCACCAGTTGCACTGGATTATTGTTCCCCAGCCCAGGGACAATGATTGGGTTCCTGAATTTTCTGAACCCTGTGGATTTTGAATGATTGTTTTGTCTTAGAATGTGTTGATGGGATTGAATGAATAGAGGCTCTGAAGAATGTTTGGGTCATGAATTCTTTGGTTCCTCAGTCAGTCAAGACTTTGTATACTGTGACATAGCACTCTGTATGAGGTGCTGTGGACTATTCAAAAGATAACGTTGAGAAAACAGGTAGCGACTTTCAGTTGGAAGAGTTTGCAGTCGAGGTGGAAGATAGAAAACGCAAGATGATGAAAGAACAATTACCAAAAAAAGGTTATTATTATTATTCAAGTGGAGACTGGACATTCACTCATCTGGCGTTTTAGTTTAGACCAGAAGACTTGAAGTTCTTTTCAGCTCTGATTCTGTGACGTCAGCAAATGAAAATTACTATCCAGACTGAGTGTATAAATGGGGAAAGTACATAGGTCAAGATCAAGAGGTGTTTGTCTTCTGAGATGCTAGTTTGAAGAAAGAAGTAAATGACACGAATTGATGCCGTGGAGGACTGAGGTCTTGGAGGTTTGAAGAGTGGGTCCAGGTAGAGGGCTTTGGATTATTTATTTTACAATGTCTGCTCTGTTGGGAATGATGATAGTTGATGCACATTTTTAAAAGGCATTTCTAAAATTAATGACAATCATTTTCTTATGTCTTTCTCCCAAATTTTGGAAGGTGTCTGGTGAATTCAAGGCACCTTCTGATTAGTTGATTTGTATTCTTCCTGTCATTGAGAGAGGCTGGTAGTTCAGGAAACTGAAGGCCTGGAGGGACAGGATAATTTGCAGAAGTCAGTGATAAAACCTGAACTTTAGTCTGGTGAATCCAATCTTGATGCTGCATCCATTCAGGGTAAATATCATAGTTCAGTCTCAGTGAGATCAGGGTAGGTCTTAGGAGCTTGAAATTTCATTCATTTACTAGGAGTGACTTTGTGGAACTTTTCCCTAGTAGTCTAGAACAAATGCTATTGGAAGACAGATTGATGAACTCTCAAATGTTAATAACCCTTCCTGTTTATTGGGCATGGTGTGGATAAAGTGACTTAAAAGTATTACTACGCTTTGAGAACAAAGACATTACAACTGAATTGTTTTTCTAGTAATGGTGATGATTTTTGCTGAGTACCTACCTTATGGTTGATATTCTTTTTTTTGTTGTTTTTTTTTGGAGGGGGGAAGACAGGGCAGTTGGGGTTAAGTGACTAGCCCAGGGTCACACAGCTAGTAAGTGTTAAGTATCTGAGGCCAGATTTGAACTCAGGTCCTCCTGACTCCAGGGTTGGTGCTTTATTTACTGTGCCACCTAGTCACCCCATGGTTGATGTTTTCAAGGTGCCCAAGTGGGTATTTTGCCATCAAAACAAACTTAGTTGGCCCACATGTAGACCAGACCTTTGGTATCTTTAGCATTCAGCACTAATACTTAAACCAAGTAACCCAGACTAAAGATGGCTGGAAGTTCTCTGCATCATTGCTGCTGACATAACCAGAGAAAACAAACTTTGATTGCTGTGGAAGAGATTGAGATTAAGTAGAATGAGCAGTTTTTGAATTGTCAGGTTTGGGAGATACTAGAAGAGGTGATAAAAGAAGATTATTCAATCGTCTCAAGTATTCGAAGACCTGGGGAGGCTGGGGGCTGGTGTTTATATTCCCAGGGTTGAGCCCAGTACCAGGCCCATGTGTTGAAAGATGCTTGTTGACTTGTTAGCCTGAACATAGGGAAGGACTTGTGGTTTCTTGGCTTGATTATGTATTTTTCCTTATTAAAATATATTTAGAGTCTCGTACAAACTGATACAGAGTGAAGAGCAGTTCGAGGCAACAATATATACATTAACAAAAGACCAATCAGTGCAAGGACCAAACATGATTTTAGAGGACTGATGAGTAAACATACTACCTCCCAACAGAGAGGTGATGAAGAATGAGACATACTTTTTTGGATGTGGCCAGTTAGGGAATTTCTTTTGTTAGACCATGTGTGTTTGTTGCAAAGACTTTTGTTCCTTCCTCAGCCCCCTAAGAAGAAAATGAGAGGGAGAAATTAGATTTTTGTTAATTGGAAAAATTAAAATTAAATTTAAAAAGAAGTATATATCCTGAATTACTAGAACTACTCCTTATTAGAGATTTAGGATTAGATTTAGCAGTGTACCTAAAGTGAGATTCTGATTAGTATGAACGTTCAATCTCCTGAAGTAGCCACATGTATTTGAATTCCCACTATTTGAAGTTATAATGATATAAAATATAATTGGTTTTTATCTCCTCCTCCCCTTGAAATACCAGTCCAAATTCAAATAATGTGAATTTAAATTTCATTATTTGCAGTAATTAGGACATAACTGAACATACAACCAATTGCACAGTTGAAGGAAAAATTCCCCACAAAAAGGAAAGGGCCTTCAAGCCTGAATATATAATTTCAGAGGAGAGAGAAATCACTGTGGATTGAAGTGGTCTGAGAATCTTGCCTATCCAAAGTGGGACTTGATTGTGCTTGGAAGGATGGCTAGTATTTTGCTAGGTAGAAAGGATCATAGAATCATAGATTTAGAGCTAGCTGGAAGGGACCTTAGGAAGCCGTAAAGACCAACTCTTGCATTTTACAGAAGAGGACACTGAGGCAGAGAGAGATTAAGTGATTTGCCCAGAGTCACATGGTAAGTTTGAAACAGGATTCAGACAGGTCTTTCTGACTCCCAAGTTCAGCACTTTGACACCTGCCTACCTCAGAATTAGAAGAGGAGGTGTCAGAAGTAGGATTTGAACCCATGCTTTTGGAAGCAGCACAAGCTTAAATCTGTTTAGCCATTTTCTCATTCAGGATGGTGGAGGGTATTGGCATTCTAGGTGGGCAGAAAAAGTAGAGACTGATACCTTCTAGGTCTCTTCTAGGAATGTGCTGAGAATAAATTGAGTCTCTCCATTCATTGTTGGAGAAGGCAGCCAGCTCTTTGAAGGGGATTGTTACCTATATCATTATCACAGAGCTTTTATAAAATGTCTTTATGTGGTGCTATATTCTGGTCCAAATGATGCATAAGAGACGTAGTGCCTCTAAAGTTTTATAATCTAAGACCTTTTGTATAACAAGTTGACAGATGGATGTAGAGAGAGAGATCATATGGACAGCTAAATATTTTTATCCTTTTGGAATTCCCTTTTATTCTGCTATATTTTTCTTTTATTCAGTGTCCAGAAGAAAAAATAAAGTATGGTCATCATATGTAGGTCAAAACTAAGTACATTTTAGTGAGGTTGGACAAGGATAAGTACATTTTTTAGGAGAAAGAAGAGAATGGGGGGGGGGTGGGAATTGTAGGAGTTTCATATCTCCAATAGTGGAATTCAAAGGCAAATCATTGCTTTCTTTATGATTGACTCGAGTAGATTTTCTGTAGAAGGTGGGATTTTAGGAGCTATTTAAGTGGGGTGGTCCCTGGGGAAAAAATAGGGAATAATAGTCCTTATATTTGTATAGCACTTGACACTCCTCACAGTTTAATGTAAGCTTTCTCATATCTTTCTGCCCTCAACTATGCCTCCTCCTACCCTTTTCAATATTGACTGAATTGTTCACTTGGACAATTATCTATTGTTATCTTTCTTTAAAAATAAAGCAGAAAAATTTGTCTCAGGGGTGAAGTCCTTTTAAGCAGTTCTCCTGTCATGTAATCCTAATTTTAAAAAAATTTCATTTAAGATTTATCATTTGCCTTTACTCTCATGGTTTCTTTTTTCTCTCTTCCCCTCCCCCAGGTTATATTAAAAGACCCAAGCAAGACTGAAGCCTTTCCTTTCAGGGATCTGAGAATATTTGCCAGTGAAAAAAGTTTGAAAGGACTAGGGCTGGAATAGCTTGCCTAGGTTAGGGTTAGGGAAGGAGAGAGAAAAAAGGAGAGGGGGAGAGACAGGAAAAGACAGAAAGGAAGAGAAGGGAGAGAGAAACCAAAGGTGAGTGAGAATAGGAAACTTTTGGAAGTTAGTGTAGGGTTTTTAAGGAAAAATCACTGAGGGTACCATGATCCTTCTTGTAAACTAGTCTCTACCTCCAGTCTTTGCCTTCTACAATTCATCCTTTATAAAGTTCCCAAAGCTTTGTTCCTAATTTCCAGAACTGACAGTGTTGTCTACCTCCTCAAAAATCTTTAATGGCTCCCTATTACTCAAAGGATAATGAAATGAAAATTCCTTACCCTGGCATATGTCAGGGCTTCCAAAGCCTGGTTTGCCAACTTTTTCAGCCTTACTTTCCCCTTTTCCCCTTCATGCATTCTATGTTCCATTTAAACTAGAAGACTGGCTGTTCCCCACTCCTGTCCTGCCTCCATGCATTCATACAGACCTCTTCTCCATGCCTGAAATAGGAAAGTGCTTACTTTTCATCTCTCTTTCACGAAGCTTTTCCTTACCTCCAACCTTTCAATGAGGAAGCTGAACTCTGATTTCTTCTGCCTCTGATTTTTTTTTTTCTTTTTGGAGGGAGGAAGGCAGGACCATTGGGGTTAAGTGACTTGCCCAAGGTCACATGGCTAGTAAGTGTTAAGTGTGTGAGACTGGATTTGAACTCAGGTCCTCCTGACTCCAGGGCCGGCGCTCCATTCACTGCGCCACCTAGCCGCTGCCTCTGATTTTCTTAATTGCACTTTGTCCGAATCTCTCCTTTCTTCCTATCTTATTCTACTTTGTATTCTACTCGTGTCCATTCCCTGTCTTTTCCTAGTTGGAATTCATACTGTGCTGTTCATCCTTGTATCCCTGGTTTCTACCACAATGCATATATAAGGTGTCCCAGGGTTTAAAACTGTACGAAGATTTTTGTGTCACTCTGTATATTGTAGCTGATTTATCAGGTTTTTTGAATTGAATTGAATTTTCCTGTAGACAGTGAGATGGTGTAGTGGGCAGCTCAGTTTCTCATCTGTAAAATGGAACTATTAGCACCTATCTCACATGAGGATCAGATGAAACTAATGCATGTAAAATGCTTTGCAAACCCTAAGCACCATATAATGGTAGCTGTTATTAGAATGTTATTAGACTGCTCTTAACAAAGACACAAAGGCTCCCCATATTTAATAATTTTTTTAAAAAGGGTTCTATAACCTGGAGAGGAAATTCTTTGGGGTGTCTAATTTTGGTCCTTTATCTGCTACAGTTTACAACCACTTTTCTTGTTCTTTCAGTTCAATTCAAAAGGCATTTATTCTCTGCCTGCTCTTTTTTTTTTTTTTAGCATTTTTTTATTAATTTGTTTACTTATAGTTTACAACATTCAGTTCCACAGTTCCTTGAATTTCAAATTTTCTCCTCCTCCCTCTCCTCCCCCCCATCATGGCGGCATACACTCGGATACAGGATCTACAGATATCTTCACATTAGTCATTGGTCAGGTTGTAAAGAAGGGTTATAACCAATGGAATGATCAGTGGGAAAGAGGAAACAAAACAGAACAAGAAAAAGAAACACAGCAAGTAGTTTGCTTCAGTCTGCATTCAGACTCTGCAGGTCTTTCTGGATGTGGATATCTGAGAGGAGCCCAGTCTATCAAAGTTAGTCGTCACACATATGTTGTGTCTGTGATTGTGTACAGATTTCTCCTTGTTCTGTTCTCGCTCAGCATCAGTTTATATAAGTCTCTCCAGGTTGTTAAGAAGTCTGTGTGCTCCTAATTTCTTATAGCACAGTACTATTCCATTACATTCATATGCCACAACTTGTTCAGCCATTCCCCAATTGATGGGCATCCTCTTGGTTTCCAATTCTTTGCTATCACAAAAAGACCTGCTATAAATATTTTTGTACATATGGGTCCTCCTCGCACTTCTCTGATCTCTTTGGGATACAACCCTAGAAGTGGTATGTATTACTGGGTCAAAGGGTATATACACTTATTTATAGCCCTTTGGGCATAGTTCCAGATTGCTCTCCAGAATGGTTGGATTAGTTCACAACTCCACCAACAATGCATTAGTCTTCCAATTTTTCCACATCTTCTCCAGCATTTATCATTTTCCTGTTTTGTCATCTTAGCCAATCTGGCTGGTGAGATGTGGTACCTC
>CM053586.1:241943282-241963048 GCA_028646515.1 Pseudochirops corinnae | reverse complement strand
TCTTTAATTTCATCTTCTGAGAACTGCCTGTTCATATCCTTTGACCATTTATCAATTGGGGAGTGTCTGCCTGCTATCTTTAAGGCACTATATTTGATGCAATGACAGTCTTCTACCCTTAGGGAGCTTACATTCTAATAGCAGGGTATAACATGTACACATTTAAGTAAATACAAAGTAATTTCAAGAGGGAGAGAGCAGGTGGGTGGGTGAGTGAGGAAGAAAGGTTTTGAAGCTAGGCTTTCTAGAAAGTTATACATTCTAGGCATAAGAAACAATATGCAATATCACACGTGAGAAGGTAGCATGTCGACGTGAAGGGGAGTAATTTAATCTGTAAAGGTAGGCAGAAGATACTGGGCTGCTGAGTTTATATTTTATTTTAGAGACACTAGGAACCATTAAAGATTTTTGAGCAAGGGAATATCATGATTGGACTTCTTATTTTGGAATATTATTAATTTAACCTTTGGGTGGAGGATGATTTGGAGAGGGAAGAAACTGGAAGCAGGGGGACTAATAAGGAGACTACTTGCAGTAGTTCAGGTGAGGCAATAAGATCCTAAGTATAGAGGTTCTGGGGAGGAGAGAGAATGGGACTGATGGGGAAGAACTTAAAGAAGTAGAATCACTTCGACAAAGCTACTGGTGCTTTGAGTTATCAGTAATCCAGATAGGTCACCTCTCTGTGTATAGAGAGCTGGATCTAGAGTCAGGAAGACATTGACTGAGTGATCCTGGGTTAGTCACTTAACCTTTGTCTGACTTGGTTTTCTCAACTGTAAAATGGGGATAACAATCTTCACAAGTGTTGTGAGAATCAAATGAAATCATATTTGTAAAGTTCTTAGCACATTGCCTTGCACATAACTGGCATTTATTAAATGCTTTTTCCCTTCCCTTATTGGCCATGAATATTGATATTTCAGCTTCTTCAAAGAATCTTCCTCTTTGCTGGATGATAATTTGAGTGTGCAATGGGTTAGGTCCTGTGATATCATCAGGATAAGAAACTTATTCTAGGTGACAGTTGTGCAGCACAGCTCTTGTTTTAGAGAGTAACTGCCCAGGGACACTGAGCCGTTAAGTGTTAAGCCGCAGTCACTGCTGGTATAGGCCAGAAGCAGGACTTGCCTAGATCTTGCTAGCTAGCTTTCTCTTTGTAGTGATGTAACAGCACTTTTAAAGCTTGAGAAGTGCTTCATATGCATCAGTTATCTTACTCTTATCCTATAATAACCCTGAGATAGATTGTGCTGCTGTAATTCTAACTCCTTTGCAGGTGCAGCTGCTGTGGCTTCGAGAGGTTTGGTGGCTTGGCCATGGTGCTGCAGCTGGTGTTAGAGATGAGGTCTGAGCCCAGGCCTTGACTCCAGGTCCAGCATCACAGTTAGGCTGTGCAGCATTTCTTTTCACAAGGTCAGGCCTGTGACCTATTTCAGTCAAACGTGGGAGAAGTCACTGCCTCAGAATGGTCAGTTTAGACAGTTCCTGGCCCCAGCCTGGAGTGGGAACCAGTGTCGGTGTTGTGTGCGATGACCCTGGAACACCAGGACTGCAGCACGTGAGAGTGGTCTGAAAGCAAAGCCTGGAGGAGTTATCAGGCTTCCACCACGTTAGGCAGCGTGGGCAGTGACATGATGGTAATGATAATATTGTATTTCTCATATACTGATAATGACGGTTGTTATGACTTATATGGTGCTTTAAGGTTTGCAGGGCACTTTGCTAAGATCTCATTTTATCCTCACAGCAACCCTGGGAGGTAGATGCTATTATTTTCCCCCATTTTACAGATGAGGAAATTGAGGCAGACAGCAGTTAAATGACTTGCCCAGAGTCACACAGCTAGTAAGTGTCTGAGGCTGGATTTGAACTCAGCTCTTCCTGTCTCCAGATCCAACACTCCTGTATTCTGCTTCCTAGCTGCTGATATATGGTATTTGCCTTCAGGGGCTTTACAGTCTAGTTGGGGCACAAGAGTAATGTACACAAAACAGTACAGAATACAGAATAGAACTAAGTGCTCCATGATGTAGTGCTGATCAGAAGTACTGTAAGAATTAAGAGCGGGAGATTCACAAGGACTAGAGTACGCTTCTTCACTCCTGCACCTTGTGAAAGGCTTCATGGTGCAGTTCATTTGCTACCTATTACAGGAAACTATTCTTGATTCCTTTTCCCCCAGTCTACCCCAGGTCATTGTGTTTTCTCCAGTTTTCTTAGAGTACATGATATGGATCTTTTTGCATAGGTTTTGCTTTGCATCATATTTATTTGTGTACCTTTGTGCCTGGTGATTAGATTGTGAACTTACTGAGGAAGAGGGCTGTCAGTTTTCATTTTTATGTCCCTAGGGACAACCATGGTCCCTAGGACATAGTAGCCACTTAATTTATTTTTGTTCCATTGAACCAGATAGTCAGGGTTTGCTTCAAGGAAGAAGTAGAACTCAGACTGGTCCTTGAAGGATGGTTAGGATCTGGACAAGCGGAGGCCTTTCCATGCAGTGAGAACAGTGTGAGTAAACCAAGTGTGGAGGTGAGGATGCTCATGATTTATTTGGGAGGCTAGTGAGAAGAACAGCCTGACTGTAGAGTATAAGGGGCATGTGGTAGGAAATAGATTTGGGTAAGCAGGTGGCCCATATTATGGAAAACCATAAAAGTTGAGACATTTAGATTTGATGTAGGTAGGAAAGAGTGAGTCAGTGAAGGTTTTTGAGCTGGCTAGTGAACTGATGAAAGCATTGTTTTTGAAGATTAGGATAATAGTGATGTGCAGGGAGTGATTGGAATCTAGGAAACTAGGAGAATCAGTAATTCTGAAATAAGGTGATAAGAACCTGAACTAGGGTGGTGACAGAAAGTGGCACTGGAGAGGAAGGAATAGATATGAGAAACTCTTGGAAGAAGCAGCAGTGGAACTTGGTAATAGGGATTGAGGGCTGAAGGAGAGGGTTAGGTCAAAGATGACACTCAAGTTTTTGATTCTTTTATGGAGATGGGACTAGCATTTAAAATAATCCTTTTTTTTCCGTTGGCTTTTTCCTGTTGGTTAAATGTAGCAAACTGAATGGTATTTTCTTGTTCTGTTTCCTGGATTGAGTCATTTTTACCAGACCTCCTACCAGCTATAAGCCATTCCCAAGAGATTGGGGTTGGTTCTAGATTTCTCTAGGAGGTTGAATGTTGAGAGAGTTGGGGACTTTAGATGATCCTCAATCTGAAGCATACCCGTGCTCCTTCCAGAAAGCAGATTGGACTCCACATTTCCTTGGAGGTATCTAGGCTTAAATCCTTCTGTGTGTGCAACATTTGGGACTGGGAGGGTCTGACCACTATAGACCTTCTGCTTTCAGGATTAGGTCTCTGGAGAAATTTCTGATTCTCAAGGATGTCTGCCTACTGGCAGAACAAGTGAGTTACTAGCATAGTAACTTAAAAAAAAATAGTATTTAATTTTTCCAATTACATGTAAAGATGATATTTAACATAAGATTTGGAGTTCCAAATTTTTCTCCCTCCCTCCTCTTCCCCCTCCTCAAAATGGCAATCAGCTGCCTCAGACACCACTCTAAAGCTGACTCCACTGCTAGAAACGCAACAGTGACTCCTGAATGCCTCCCATTCTAGTCCAAACTCCTTAGCTTGGGATTCATGACTTCTTCCTCCAATTTTTGGCCCCCAACCCCAGCCCAGCAATCACATTTCTCTTTACAGAATTTTATATCCACTTGGAATCCAGCCAATATTGTTTGCATTGTATCTATCCCCTGCCTTTTAGACTGGCCCTGCTTACAGTCATTCTTGGTGGAGGCAGTTGGTTGTGCGGTGGATAGAATGCTGGGCCTGCTGTCAGGAAAACCTGAGTTCAAGTCCAGCCTTAGACAGTTACTAGCTGTGTGACTCTGAGCAAGTTAAGTCTCAGTTTCCTTAAATGTAAAATGGGAATACTAATAATAACATCTACCTCCTAGGTTTGTTGTGAGGATCAAATGAGATAAAATCTGTAAAAAACACTTAGCACAGTTCCTTGTACCTGTTAGACACTGTAGAAATGCTGATTGCCTTCTCCCTCCTCCCTTACTGTTCTTCCTCTCCCCCCTTTAGGAAATTATGGAATATTAGATCTGGAAGGGAGCTTAGAAATCATCTAGTCCTGCTGATGTCACAGATCGGGAAGCTGAGGCCTAAAGAGGAAAGTAATTTACCCAAGTTCACACAGTTTGTGGAAAGTCAAGGCAAGAACTTGCTGTATGTCTTCAGACTTTTTCTAGGCCAGTGTTCTTCACCAATTCACTCCTCCAAGCTTAGATAATGGTATCACTCCACATCCCCTCAACACACATATAAGTGAATAGTGTGTGTGTGTGTGTGTGTGTGTGTGTGTGTGTGTGTGTGTGTGTGTATAAAATGTTATAGAAACAGAATTAATGGGTGTAGAACTTGAAACAACCTGAGAGACCATCCTAGCCCAACAAGAAACTAAAGCTTAGGGGGTTACGTGACTTTTCCAAAGGTCACACCAGAAGTAACTTTATTATTTTTATTTTTCAATTGACAATTACTTTATCTCCCTTCTACCTTCAACCCCCAATTAAAAACAACAAAAAAATTCCTACATCGCCAAAAATATGCCTCATTCTGTTGTTTGGAATCCACTGTCTGTCTCTGCTAAGGAGGTGAGGTGCTTCATCATCAGTCCTCTGGAATCATGGTTAGTCATTGGGTTGAACAGAGTTCTCAGATCTTTCAAAGTTGTTCTTTACAAGATTGTTACGTATAAATTGTTCTGCTGGTTCTGTTTACTTTAGCATAAAAGTTTTTCCAAGTTTCTCTGAACCTATCCCTTTCACTATTTATTACAGCATAATACTATTTCATTACTTTCATATTCCATAATTTGATCATTCCCTAATTCAGGGACATTCCCTCAGATTCCAGTTCTTTGCCACTAAAAAGAAGGAGCTGCTGTAAATATTTTTGTACATATAGATTCTTTTTCTTTTTCTTTGATCCTTTTGGGGTATAGGCCTAGTAAAGTGGCATTGAGTCAAGAGTACGAGCAGTTAAGTGACCTTTTTGGACATCATTCCAAATTGCTTTCCAGAATGGTTGAAACAGTTCTCGACCCTTTTGAAAGTACATTAGCATGCCTGTTTTCCTGCAGCCCCCTCCAACCATTGTTATTTTTCTTCATTGTCATCTCTGCCTGTTTGATAGGTACAAGGCAAAAACCCAGAGTTGCTTTAATTTTCAGTTGTCTAATTTTAAAAAATAGCTTGGGCTTCTTCCTTTAAAAAAAAATCCTTTTATCAGTTGGGGAATGACTCTTATTCTTATAAATTAAATCAATTTCTTACATATCCTGGAAATGAGACTTTCACCAGAGAAAGTTGCTACAAAATTTGATTTTTTTCCCCCTATTAACCCTTCCCTTCTAATAGTAGCCACATTGTAAACATTTCCTTCTTTCCAGAGGACTGGAACTTTGTCTCTTAACATTTTCTTTATATTATCTCTCCATGTTTCATAAGGTCTACTATATAAACTCAGTTATTGTTATTACCATCTTGTGTTTCTCATCTTGCTTGTTAGAGTTCATCTAGAAAAATTCCTAAAGCAAGTCACTAGTTTTCTATTTATACAATGTTTTCTTTGAACTATTGTGCTGGTAGACAAAAATAACTTTTTTTTTTTTTTTGGTAATTGAATAAAAGTAATGAGATATAAGTTTATCTTCAGGATAGCTCCAGTAGCTGACAGTATGGCAGGGATGATATATACCTTATCTTGGTCCCATACAGTTTTGGGAATAGGATGAGGGTGTGTATATGTGTGTGTGTGTGTGTGTGTACATATATGTATGTATACACACGTACATATACATCTATATGTAATTTGCTAAGTCTCTTCTTTTAAAAATCTTATTTTATTTGTTATTGTTATTTTAGTCTCATTTTTTTTGATGCAGTTCAGATAGAAATAATCTGAAGTCAAATATCTGTCTTGCTATTTGTGAATTCTGCAGACTAGTTCTGCAGACTAAATGTACAAGTAGATAAAATGGTGGATTTTTGTAATTGATTAAGAGTATTAGGATGTAAATGTCTATAGATTCAGTAAAAGCAAAAGGGACAATTTGGGACAATTCTAGTAACAGACAGGATGACAGAGATGACATTAAATATAGCCTGTTCCCACAGAGTTCCCACTAGTTCTCTGTATTTTGAAAGTTCATTGCACAAGTTTTGTCTGTAATGATGCTCCAATTGCAGTATAGTCATTTGTTTCTTTATAAAGGATTTAAAGCTGGTGGCTGGTTCTGGATACCTGATTGAATCTTTCTAGGCTGTAAAGTAGGTACTAATTTTTTACTGCCGTGATATGTTGCACAGTTTCTGACATTTCATTGCATAATCTGCTTCAGTCAGTTAGTCTTTAAGGACAGGAGATGCTGGATTTAACTAGCTCTCTACACTGGTTGTTGTTTTCAGCATGAGCATGAGCAGAACTTACTACAATCAGGGCTTGTTTTTATTGATTGTTTAGATTTAAGAAAGTGAGGGGAAAATGTTAATTTTATATCTATATATATGTGCATATATATATTTTGCTTTTTGGAGGGGGAAGGCAGGGCAATTGGGGTTAAGTGACTTGCCCAAGGTCACATGGATGGTAAGTATTAAGTTTCTGAGGCTGAATTTGAACTCAGGTCCTCCTGACTCCAGGGCTGGTGCTCTATTAACTGTGCCACTTAACTGCCCCAAATGGTTTTTTTAATTAAAAAAATTTTTTTTTGCTTTTTGGAGGGCAGTTGGGCTTAAGTGACTTGCCCACAGTCACACAGCTAGTAAGTGTGTCAAGTGTCTGAGGCAGGATTTGAACTCAGGTCCTCCTCCTGACTCCAGGGCTAGTGCTCTATTCACTACACCACCTAGCCACCCCTTCCCAGATGTTAATAATATTAAAAAAAAAGTGTATTGTGCATTTTCAGAGAGTTGGTTGTTAAACATTCACCAGCACACCCCTACCTAAGGCTAACTTTTGTAATTTCAGGTATCATTGACCTGATTCTGAATCACTCTAATAAGCTCCTCTATATTCTTATGATTTAATCATATATTCACTGCTTTATCCACATCTTGTTGAGTTAATGTGAATGTTTGCTTTGGAATACCTTTTGATTCTCCTCTTGGATCCTCACCATTTCATCGACTGTTTGGTGATAAACGCATTTCAGTTATATTCAACAAGTCCAGTGACATATAACGGTGGTCTGCCTTTGTGATTGCTTGTTGCAATGAAGTATATTTATTGCAAGCATTGTTTCTGTAAACTTTTAACCTGTTTATTATCATATGTTCAGAAAACCTCTATCAGTCCTTTTTCTTTTTTGTGACGAGGTAGTCTTTCATTAACACTATGAGTTTTTGTTTGCACATCTTTTAGATCCATTTTACTGTGCCAGAAGTTTATATTAAGGCTGTTATTGCATGGGTGTTAATTGCTCCAAAAATGATCTTTACTTAAGCTTTGAATTTAGGATGCCAGTAAGTCTTAACATACAGATGCAGCTTAGGTAACCCAGTGGATAGAGCACGGGGCTGCCGGAAGACCAGAGTTCAAATCCTGCCTCAGGAACTTATTAGCTGTGTGACTCTGGGAAAGTCACTTAACCTCTGCTTGCCTCAATTTCCTTAACTGTAAGATTGTTAAAAATAGCACCCACCTCCCAGGGTTCTTACAAAGCTTAAGTGAGATAATATTTGTAAAGTGTTCAGCACAGCTCCTAACAGTAGTGGGAGCTACATAAATATTATTATTGTTATTATTATTAATTACATAACCTCAGCTTTTCCTTGTCAGCCTTATGCTTGATGTGAGTGCTTTCTTAGTTGCCAAACCCAGTGATCTTTTCTCAGTTCTTATTCTCTCTACAGCCTTTGACACCGCTGATCACTCTCTCCTTCTTGAATACTCTCTTTTCTCTAGTTTTTGGGGCCATTCTCCCCAGGTTCTCCTCTTCCCTGTCTGATTGTTCCTTCTTAGTCTCCTTTGCTAGATCCTCGCCCAGGTCACGCTCTCTAACCGTAGGTGTCTCTGCAGGTGTCTGTCTTGACCCCCCTTTTTTCTCCCTTATACTACTACACCAGGTGATTTAACAGCTCCCATGGATTTAATTGCCATGTCTTTGCTGAAAATTCTCAGATCTATTTATCCTGTCCCAACCTCTTCACTGATCTCTAATCTTCCATCTCAAAACTTCTTCAGACTTCTCAAACTGAATATCCAGTAGACATCTTACACTCCCATGTCCAAAACAGAATTCTCTTTCTCCCAAGCCTTCCTCTGCTCCTCTCTTCTATATTATTGTAGTGAGTAACATCACCCTCCTAATTCCTCAGGATTGCAATCTAGGGGCTATCCTCAGCTTTTCACTATCAACCCCATATTCAGTCTGTTGCCAAGGCCTGTTTTGTTTTTTTGTTGTTGTTGTTTTGCTTTTTGGAGGGCAATTGGGGTTAAGTGACTTGCCCAAAGTCACACTGCTAGTAAGCGTGTCAAGTGTCTGAGACTGGATTTGAACTCAGGTCCTCCTGACTCCAGGGCCAGTGCTCTATTCACTGTGCCACCTAGCCAACCCCGACCAAGGCCTGTTTTTGATACTGCTACCACTTTAATGCAGGCCCTCATCACCTCATGTCAGGACTATTGTAATAGTAGGTCTGACTGCTTCAGGTCTTTCCCTACTCTGATCTGCCCTTCATTCAGTCACCAATGGTTTTCCTAAAGCACAAGTCTGACCACGTTCACTCCCCTACTCAATAAAACTCCAGTGGTTCCCAGTTGCCTATAGGATCAAATACAAAATGCTCTTTTTGGCATTGAAAGCCTTTCATAATCTAGCCACTACTACCTTTCCAGTCTTCTTACATCTTATTCTCCAACATGTACTTTTTAATCCTGTGACACTGGACTCCTGGCTGTTCGATGAACAAAACACTCCATCTCTTGGCACTGGGCATTTTTGGGGGGATGTCTCCCATGCCCGTAATATGGTCCCTCCTCAAACTCTGCTTGCTGACTTCTCTGACTTTTTAAAATTGCCAATTAAAATGCTATTTTCCTTACTGGAAACCTTTCCCAACCCCTGTTTGTTCTAGTCCATTCATTGTTTTCTTTTGAATTTAAAATTTTTTATTTATTGCTCGTTTCAAATATTTATAGTTGTGCAAAACAAATTTCCACATTAGCCATGTACAAAAAATGTTTAACAAAAAAGGAAAAGAACATGTGCCTTGATCTGCATTCTGAATGTATCACTTCTCTATCTGAAAGTGGACTGTGTATTTCATCCTTAGTCCTTTGGAATTAGAATTGATCATTGTGTTCAGAGTCACTAAATCTTTTCAGAGTTGATTGTCCTTATAACTTGTTATTATTTTAAAATTAGTCTCGTTCTGCTGTTCTGCTGACTTAACTCCGTATTCTTTTTTTTCCAGGTTTTTCTGAAAACATCCCCTTCCTTCATCTTTTCTTATAGCACAATAGTATTCCAGCACATTCATATACCATAACTTGTTCAGCCATTCCCCAATTGATGGGCATCCCCTCAGTTTCCAATTCTTTGCTAACACAGAGCCTTTTTGTCTCTGACTCTTTATTGTGCATTATGAATTTTATACTCATTGAGGACCTTTTCCTCTTTCTTTGATTTCTTTAAGAATATAGAACTAATAGTGGTATCTGTGGGTTAAGGGGTGTACATAGTTTACTAGCTTTTGGGGTATAGTTCTAAATTGCTTTCCAGAATTGTTTGACCAGTTTATAGCTTCACTAACAGTACATCAGAGAACTTGTTTTCCTGAAGCCCCTTCAGCATCCATCATTTTCCTTTTTTTGTTTTTTTGCTAATTTAGCCGATCAGATTGCTGTGAGGTGGTACCTCAGAGTTGTTTCAATTTGTATTTCTTTAATTATTAGTACTTTAGAGCATTTTTCTCATATGATTATTGATAGCTTGGATTTCTTCCTCTGAAAACTGCCTGTTTTTATCTTTTGACCATTTAACAGTTGGGGAATGCTTCTTATTATGAATTTGACTCAGTTGGCTGTGTATCTTAGAAATGAGATCTTTATCAGAGAAACTGGATTTAAATATTTTTCAGTTTCCTGTTTCTCTTCTAATTTTAGTTGCATTGGTTTTGTTTGTACAAAAACTTTTACATTTTATGTAATCAGAATTTTCTATTTTATTTCTCATGCATCTCTCTGTCTCTTGTTTGGTCATAAACTTTTCCCCTGTCTATAGATCTGAAATTTCTTCCATGCTTCTCTAATTTGCTTATGATGTCACCCTTGATGCCTAAATCGTGTGCCCATTTGGAACTTGGTTTATAGTGTGGGGTGTTGATCTACACCTAGTTTTTGCTGTATAGTGTTGTTGTTTTCCCAACAGTTTTTTTTCTTTATTTTTTGTTGCTTTTTGGAGGGGGAAGGGAAGGGCAATTGGAGTTAAGTGACTTGCCCAAGATCACACGGCTAGTAAGTATTAAGTGTCTGAGGCTGGATTTGAACTCAAGTTCTCCTGATTCCAGGGCTGGTGCTGTATTCACTGCACCACCTAGCTGCCCCTTCTCAACAGATTTGCACATTTGTGAGTTTTTGCCCTAATAGCTAGGATCTTTGAGTATATCAGACTTTAGGATACTGTGTATCTTATGCAGGCCTGAGTCCTAATCTGTTCTGTTTATCGACTTTTCTATACCTTATCCAGTATCAAATTGTTTTGACAGTTACAGTTTGAGATCAGGTACTGCTTGACCCCCCCCCCCCTTCTTTTTCTCCCCTTGCTACCCCTTGATAATCTTCCAGATGAATTTTGTTTTTATTTTTTTCTCCGTAAAGCAGTCCTTTTGTAGTTTGATTGGTATGACACCAAATAAGTATATTAATTTAGGTAGCATTGTCATTTTTATTGGCTGGGCCTCCCCATGAGCACTTACTTAGTATTTTCCCAGTAATTTAGATCTGCCTGTATTTGTTTAAAAACTATTTTCTAATTGTGTTCATAAAGATCTTATGTGTGTCTCAGTAGGTAGACTTCTAAGTGTTTTATATAATCTATAGTTAATTTTAAATGAAATTTCTCTTTCTCTTGGATTTTGTTGGTAATCTATATAAATGCTGATGATTTGTGTGGATTTATTTTCTATGTTGCAATTTTGCTGAAGTTGTTTTAATTGTTCCAATTAATATTAGTTGCTTTTCCAGGGTTTTTAAAAGTAAACTTTCTTATCATTTGCAAAAATTAATAGTTTTGTTTCCTGTTTTCATTTCCTTTTATTGACTTACTGCTCAAGCTAGCATTTCTAGTACAATATTGAATAGTAATGGTGGTAATTCACTCCAGTCTCTTTGGAAAGGCTTCTGGCTTGTCCTGTTATGTTTTAAATAGATGTGATTTATCATTTTAAAGAAAGCTCCATTTATTCCTGTGCTCTCTAGTGATTCCAACAGGAATGAGTTTTGTATTTTGTGAAATTTTTTTATCTGCATTTGTTGAAATAATTATGATTTTTGTTTTTGTTACTAGTAGTATGGTTAGTTATGCTTATGGTTTTCCTATTATCAAACCATCCCTGAATTCTTGGTATAAATCCAGCGTGGTTATCCTATGATCTTGGTGATAAATAATTGTAATCTCTTTGCTAGTATTTTATTTAAATTTTTTTTTTATTCATTAGGGAAATTGATCTATTGTTTTCTCAGTTTTTGCTCTCCCTGGCTTAGATAGCAAGACTGTATTTGTGTCATAGAAAGAATTCTTTACCTATTTTCCAAAATAGTTTATGTAGTATTGGAATTAATTAGTCTTTAAATGCTTGGTAGTATTCACTTGTATATCTATCTGTTCCTGGAGATTTTTCCTTTGGGCCTTCATTTATGAATTGTTCAATTTCTTTTTCTAAGGTAGGGTTATTTAGGTATTCTATTTCTTGTTCTGTTAATCCAGGCAGTTTGTATTTTTTTAAAAATATTCATCCATTTCACTTAAATTGTCAGTTTTATTGGCATATAAATATGTCATAAGTTTTTTTTAATACTTCTGGAACTTTTCAGCATGCCCTTTTTGCACACTCATATATATGTTGTCTTCTTTTAAGTGTTGATTTGTTGTTCATTCATTTTTCAGTCACATCTGATTCTTTGTAACCTCATTTGGGGTTTCCTTGGCAAAGATACTGGAGTGGTTTGCCATTTCCTTCTCCAACTCATTTTACAAGAGGAAACTGAAGCAGAGTTAAGTGACTTGTCCAGAGTCACACAGCTAGTAAATATCTGAGGATAGATTTGAAATCAGGACGAGGAATCTTGACTCCAGGTTTGGTGTACCACTGTACCACTTTAGCTGTCCTTAAGAATTGATAGGATTTTGGGGGGTTTTGTTGTTGTTGTTATCTACTGCTTTTAGCAATACAAGCCATGAATGCTTTGGATAATATGTTAAACACAAAATTGGTCTGTATTTGGAGGAATCTTTAGTATACTTATTTAGGCTTAATAAATATATGAAACTTTTGTTGAGAAAAATGGAGTAAGGCTTGTATCAGAGAGGAAAGTGCTAAAGTGTTTGCTAGTAATTCATACATTAATGTGAAATATTTGAGGTAGTAATTATGGATCTTAAGCTGGACATCTTTCTTTCCAGTTTTACAGAGAAGGTAGAGTTTCTCAACTGCTTTGACATGACTTCTGTCTTTCATTTCATTATACTAATGGCACACATGTATTCTGCCTCACATTTGATCTACCTTGAGTTTTCATTGTATTGAATTTCTTTAATCATATAGACAATTGTAAATTTTCCAGGTTTTTCTTCTTTGTTCTTATCTCTTCACATTTATTTTATTCTGAAGCCTTTATAGCAGAAGTGAACTTTGTTTTCCATTGTGATACGGTTTTATATTAAGCATTTAAAAATATTTCTCTGATAAGAGGTCCATGGGTTTCATCAAACTATAGCCAAAAGGGTTCATGACATTAATAATCCTTGCCCTACAGTATAGTTTTTGATTGATACTGAATTTTTTATTTTATTTTTTGTGTTGCTTTAACTCCTTGTATTTCCTTAACCTTTTGGTTTTCTCTTTTAATTATCAATTAAGGGTATCAGGAATTTCTGGTATACTTTTTATTTCTAACTTGTGTTCCACATATTTCTGTTAATTGGTTTGTATGGCATTCAGGTTTTGTATTGCACTTAACTGCTAGATAATGATTTAATCTTCCAGTCTCTTTCCACAAGTCTGCAGTAATTTTCTCATTGCCCATGGCCATTTCTGCCATGCTTATATTTGGTCTGTCCTTAGGAATATTTCTAGGCAGCTCCCTGTCCCCTCCTAGTTCCTTTAACCATGGCAGCTGTCATCGCATATATTATGTTATACATGTCCTGAAATGCTTTTTGCTGTTGAATGAAATATTGTGGGAGGATGCATTTGTTCATGATGGTTATAGCAGATAAATACTTTTTAAAAACTGTTTTGTTTGATTAGTTATATTCAAAACTCAGTTTCCAAAAAAAGAGATTTTTGAAATTACTTTCTAATTATCCCCATTTCTTCAAAATCATTTGAGGTATTGACATTATTTTTGGCACCTGCTTCATTTGTAGGTAGCACTTCTGGACTTTGTGATTTTTAGATTTCTAATGTCTTCAGTTTCTTCAGCATTTCCCTCTTCAGACTTAAATAAATCCCCAGTTGGGGCAGCTAGGTGGTGCAGTGAATGGAGCACCAGCTCTAGAGTCAGAAGGACCTGAGTTCAAATACAGCCTCAGACACTTGACACATTTACTGGCTGTGTGACCTTTGGCAAGTCACTTAACCTTAATTGCCCTGTTTTCCCCCCTCTAAAAAAAAGCAAAATATATATAAATCCTCAGTTTCCACCCTTATTTCATCTAATCTGGGTTTAAGAATTTCTTAGGACTGCCCAGCATCTGTCTGTAGTACCTTGTAGAGATTTGGATGTTGACAAAAAGTATTGTGAAAGCTCTTGCCTATAACTGGTGTATTTCCATTTTTATTACATTGTATTATTGGTACATGATAAACACACTCACACCTTCATGTGTACTTTTGTTTTACTTGCTTTAGTGGTCAGTACCAACTGTATTGAAATGATGCCTTTCTGGTGGGTAGGATGTTGATATTTCTGATTTTTTTAAATGTATCTTGCTTTCTTGTGGTACCAAAACACAAAGACATTCTATTGTCTCTACTGTTCTCTGTCAAGCCAATGTTCATGAAGATTTTGATCAATCAGCCTGCAATGCTCTATTGCCCTATTTCTTAAAATTATAAGAGCAATTATATCTCATTGGTTAGTGTTTTTACTCAATCAGTGATACTGCTGAAGCCCAGTTGACCAGCATTTTAAATTTCCTGCCGGGACTTAACAGCTACTGTAGCTGTTTTAGCTCACAGAATCACTACTCTGTTTGTCCTGCCTGGGATTTCCATATTTGACCATTTCTTCTGTGATGACATATATGATAATTTGGACCTTGAGGGGGCTCATTCATTCATTCAGAGGATGTTTCTAATTACTTTTACTGTTCTGTAAGCTTTTAGCTCTCTGACATTTATGGTTTCCTGATTTTGGGTAAGGTGAATTTTGAGGATACTCTCAAGTGATGTAACTAGGAGCTCATACTCAGATATTTCTCTGTTTCCACAGGACTTTAGAATGTTTAGAGCATTTAACTTTTTCTTCAGGGACAGAACTGTATTTAGGGGACTTCACTAGGTTTCCTATTTATACTTTCCTCAGGCCTAGAGTATTTCCCAGTTGTTGACATGGCTTCTAGGCTGCCCTCTGCCAGCCTTGATGGTTCCAGAGCCCATCCCTCCATTGTTCTGTTTGCCCTAGGCTGGCCTCATTCATCTTCCAGATTGAGGACCCTTTGGAGGCTTTCTTCCAAGTGGCTGCTGCTTCAGAGAAAGGACACTCTTGTTCTGGGGTGAGAAGGCTGAAGTGAGTGGAGTAAATAGCTTTGTGAATGCGATCTTGTATGAGGCTGAAACAGTGGGACCTCTAATCCTAGGGAACAGGACAAAAGATGTTACAAGGGTACCAGCCTCTACATGGGATCAGGGTTTAGGAAAATACATGCAGTTCCTAATGGAGGATGATGATGCATGTCATTCTTTTCATTTGGGCATGAGCTTCGAGGTGATTTTGTAGTATTTGGGATGAGTTGCTCTGTGCCATCTACACAGTTACCATCCAATCCTTACTAGCTATATGAAAATTGAACCTACAAATTTGGTGTCAGTACCATCAATAGTTCTTACTAGTTGAACTAATTGAACTCTGAAAATGCCTAGATCATTTAGGTTTGGGAATCTGCATTGAATTTTTCTAACCCTGTAGCATGGAGAGAATAACCCTACCTAGCTGGAGTCTGTGAGGAGGATAAGAATGAGAGACATTACTTTCTCAGAGTCTAAGTAATTGAAAGATTGATGCTAATTTTCATCTCTCTTATCTAAATATGGTTTGTTAGTTGAGTAAAATATTTTTTTAAAAACAAGTTTGTTGTGGATATTTAATTGCCTAGCTGACGTGCACAGAGAATGCAGAAATGCAGAGTTAATTCTATTAACATTTATTTTATATTTCAAGGATCTGTGATTTTTGTCAAGTGGGGTTACTTTCTCCACCAGTACAGATCATACATAACTCTTCTCCCACTTATTAGATGACCTACTATATGATTTTAGAAAGTTAATATAGCTTAAAAAATTTATCTGAATAAATCATAACTTATTCCAAAGGTAATTGTGTGCATTTTTTTTTTTTTACCTAAGCCTCTACTTCTTCTTTAAGGAGTTTTGGTGATCTCCCTCCATTTATGGGACAATAATATGTGCTGTCCACCGCCTACCTTGGTTGGAGTCTTTAGAGGACAGTTAGTAACTAACTGTTCACTGGAGTGCCACGCTGTCAACTTGTTTCCACTTCTGATTTCTCCTTCCAGCTTCCTCTTTGTTCTCTCATATTATGTTGTTGTCCCCACGGCCTTATTCTCCTTTCTGTACTCTCATCTCATCTTCAACTGCCAAATGAGATAATGTAGAGTGCTTTGGAAACCATAATACACCATTACTACTACTACCACTACCACTACTGCTACTCCTCCTCCTCTTCCTGTTACTTAGCATCTGCAGCAATACCACTTCCTCCATGGTTACCACTATTACCTCCTTTCATGTTGCTGTTTTTCAGTTGTATCTGACTCTTTGTGATCCCATATTGGGATTTTCTTGGCAGAGATACTGGTTTGCCGTTTTCTTTAGCTCATTTTACAGATGAGGAAACTGAGGCAGAGGTTAAATGACTTGCCCAGGATCACACAACTAGTGAGTGTCTGAAACCAGATTTGAACTCAGGAAAATAAGTCTTACTGACTCCAGGTCTGTCACTCTATCTACTATATCACCAGCTGCCCATCTACCTCTGTTTATAGGACTTCTAAATCATCATCGTCCTCCTTAGCCCCCTCATCTCTCACTGAAGCTCTGGACTTGAATTTCCAAATGTCTGTTGGGTATCTCTACCTAGACAGCTTGGCATGTCCAAAACTGAATTCGTTATTGGAGACCATGTGGTAGAGTAGGAATATTGCTGAGAATCTGAACTCTAGGGTACCTGGGTTCAAATCCTGGCTCATCTTCTTACTGGTTGTGTGACCCCTGAGCCTCAGTTTTCTCATCTGTAAAATGAGTCAAAGGATTTTAAATGACTACTAAAGTTCCTTTAAGCTCTGAATTTGTGATCCTGAGTTTCTGCAAAAAGCTACTATTTTATGTCCTAACTTTAACTATTTTTATTTAGGGTACCACCTAACTCCTAGTTACTAAGGCTAGAATCTCACGGTTGTCTCTGACTACTTAATCTCCTACATGGAGTGAACTGCCAAATTCTGTTTCATTTTGATTCTAAAATATATCTAGATTGGCTCCCACCCTTTCATTCCAGTTCAGACTCTTATTTCTTGCCTAGACTGTTATAGTAGCTTCTTTAACTGATTAATCCTCCTCTCAGCCTAATATTTCTAACAGTAAGAACAGTTTTAAGGTTTACAAAGCAATTTATACACACTATGGGTGGGTTTTTCATTTTACCTTTACTTTCCTTTTTTTTTAGGATTAGGCTTTTTTTTAATAAGAAAAAAATCTGCCTTCTCTCCCCCCTCCTCCCCTAATTGAGGAAGAAAGGAAAAAAAAAAAAACCTTGTCACAAACATGTATAGTCAAGTAAAACTAATGTCCACATTGGTTATGTCCAAAAAAAAAGTTTCGTTATGCACTCTTTGAGATTTTCATCTGTATCAAGGGCATAGGATATTTCATCATGAGTCCTCTGGAATTGCCATTGGTTGTTACACTGATTAGAGTTCTTAAGTCTTTCAAAGTTCTGTCTTTACAGTATTGTTGTCATTGTATATTGTTCTCTTGGTTTTGTTCACTTTGCTCTGTATCAATTTATCTAAGTCTTCCCAGGTTTCTTTGAAACCATCTTCTTCCTCATTTCTTAGAGTACCCTAGTATTCTATCACATTACTTGTCTAGCCATTCTGTAGCTGATTGGCACCCCTCCTCCCCCTAATTCTTTGTCACCACAAAAAAAGCTGCTCTAATTATTTGTATATTCTTAAGAATTTGTTATACTTAAGACTATCCACTCCCTTTTTTAATCCATTTTCCCTTTTTATTTTCCCTTCTTTCTTCTTCTCTTTCTCTCTTGTTTTCTCTCTGTGCATGTTCTTTTCTTCCTTTACTAGTTCTGATGAGGGTAAAGTTTAAATGTTAACACCTCCCACCCCTTCCTCCTTGTTTGTACAGACTTCCGCCTTCCCATTATATGAGATAATTTTTCCAATCTTTCCTCTTCCCCTTTTCTTCCTAGCATATTCCTTTTCCCCTTCCTTTTCCATTATGCTTTTAAAATCATCAAGGTATAACAGAACTACTCCCAGGCCCTCTGTCAGTTAGATCTCCTCTATTAACCCTGATAATGGTAAAGTTCAGAGAGGACCCATGAATCATTTCCCCATATTAGAATGTAAACAGTTTGTCCTTGTATAGTCCCTTATGCTTGTTTACTCATGTTTCTCTTCTAGGAAGCACTGGTTTTTTCAGGAAAATTTGGAAGTTCTCAATTTCTTTTGAAGGTCCGTTTTTTTCTCCTATAGAATTGTACTCGATTTTGTTGGGCAAGTTATTCCTGGCTGTCAGTCTATAATCTTTGCCCAAGCTTCCTGCATCTTTATGTGGTGGCAGTTATAAATTGTATGTGATCCTGATTTTATCTCCTTTGTACTTTTCTTTCTGACTGCTTATAACGGTGGTTCTCAACCTATGGGTCACGACCCATATTTCCGATGGTCTTAGGAACTGAGCACCGCTCCTCTATCTCCAGGCGGGTCCACCCACATGCAGATACGCCCACATACAAGTATTAAAGGGTGGTGACATTAGGAAGGTTGAGAACCACTGACTTATAATATATAACCTTGAAATTCTGGATTTTGGTTATAATACTTAAGAGAGTTTTCCTTTTGGAATTTCTTTTAGGAGGGGACTGATAGATTTTTACTTTGCTCGCTGATTCTGAGAGATCTGGCAGTTTTCTTTTATGGTTTCTTGAAATAGGGCTAGGCTTAGACACTAAGTGATAGATGTCACTCCCTATCCTTCAACCAAAAACACCATCCTTCCTGTGGTCTTAACTTTGAACTGATCATATTCTAACTCGTACTTTGTAGCTCTATGACCCTGAGCAAGTCACATACCTTGATGAGTAAAAATGATATTGACCTCACTGGACAGAACTTTTGGGAATAAACACTTTGCAAATCTGAGGTTACTATAGAAATATGAATTATTATAATTTGTGTACTTATTTCATCTTCCCAACTAGATTATGAGTTTGCTGAAGTCAGGGATTTGTTTTTAGTATCTAGGAATGTTTAGGTGCTTAATGAATGCTTCTAAAATTGAAGATGGCTATTTGTGATTCTTCTTTGTATATAAACTTCTTGAGGATAAGAACTTTGTCTTTTAGCTCAGTATGTACAGCTCCCCCACAGGTAGCCTATTCATCTTGCAAACCTCTATGCTCAAGGGGCAGAGGCTCAGAGCTTCGGAGCATCTGTGTTCTTCCCCTTGAAATTACTTTCCAAGAGCATCCCAGCTAAGGTTCTCTCAGGTCTCCCACATCTGCACTCAGGAATCCTTTAACATCTTAAATCATTGGTTTTAAAAATTCTTTCCCAATTTCCCACTTCCCTCTTAATCTTGGTTATAACCAGTGTCTCTGTTAAAGGCCTCATTTCTAAAATATACAGGGAATTAAGTCAAATATATAAGAATAGTGGTTATAACCAGTGTCTCTGATAAAGGCCTCATTTCTAAAATAAACAGGGAATTAAGTCAAATATATAAGAATACAAGTCATTTCCCAATTGATAAATAGTCAAAGGACATAAACGGGCAATTTTCAGAGGTAGAAATTAAAGATATCTCTAAACATATGAAAAAATGCTCTAAATCACTATTGATTCGAGAAATGCAAATCAAAACAACTTTGAGGTACCACATCTCACCAGTCAGATTGGCTAAGATGACAGAACAGGAAAATGACAAATACTGGAGAGGATGTGGAAAAATTGGAACACTAATGCATTGT
>CM053586.1:241922655-241942782 GCA_028646515.1 Pseudochirops corinnae | reverse complement strand
ATGAGTGATCATTGGGAAAAGAAAAAAAAAAGCAAAACCAGACATGAAAGAGAACGATAACGAGTTTTGCTTCAGTCTCCATTTAAACTATAGTCTTTCTATATCTTTCTCTGAGTTTAGGTATCTCCTTCCATCCTGAGATTGTAGAGTTGTCTTTAGCTGTGCGTTGTTGAGGATAGTCCAGTTTATCAAGGTTGGTCATCATATGTACAATGTGTCTGTGATTGTGTACAGGTTTTGCCTGGTTCTGCTCTTCTCACTTAGCATCAGTCCGTATAAGCCTCCATTGAGAGGATAATTAATCACATAGGTTTGAGGAAGCCACTTGGTAGAGAAAGCATAGAGAAGAAAGAGAAGAGGCTCAGGATAGAGCCTTTGGACCAGTTAGTAAGCATGACATGATTCAGCAACGGAGACTGGAGAAAGACAATCAGAGCCCCCTTGTGCAGCGGCTCTCAACCTGTGGGTTATGTTCAATTTGTAACAATGAAAATACATCCTGCATATCAGATATTTACATTATGATTCATGACAGTAGCAAAATTACAGTTATGAAGTAGCAACGAAAATAATTTATGGTTGAGGGTCACCACAACATGAGGAACTATATTTAAGGGTCCCAGCATTAGGAAGGTTGAGAACCACTGCGGACCTAGTGTGTTGAGATCATCAGCAAAACACTGTAACAAGTATTTCTTACTAATGCTTTATTAGGAAATAGTTTTCCTTCCATCACTCAAAAATGTGTTTTGAGTCTAAATCTCTCTGGTCTCACTGACTTCTGCCTCTTGATTTGGGGGAACATTAAAGTTTTAACTGACTTCCATGGCCAAACCACTAGTGGGATGTCATGTGAATGGAAGATGAAAGGAAATTCTTGCCTTTTCCTCAACAATCAGATTAAATTTTATAACTGGTAGGGTTATTATTTCTCTTGATAGCTGACAAAAGCTCATTTTGACCTTGCAAATAGTATCCATAAAGGAGTTTCAAAAAACAAATCATTGGATTGTGCACATCTTGCTTGTTATTTCTGTTAGTGATGCTGTGGTCTACTTTTCATTGACTCTCCATTGATTGAGTTGATTTTCCTTAGCTTCTTTCTGCTACAGAATACATACGCAAGGATACACCTTCCTCCTAACAATGGAGGGCTTGATTCGGTTCAACCACCATTTTTTAAGAGTATGTATGCAATATGTGCAAGATACCATAATAGGTAGCTGGAAATGAAATAGTGCAAACACCAATCAGTAAAATTTTAATATAATGGGTGAATATTATAAGTGTGGAAATAAAGAGGATAATGGATAAGATAATATCCTTCCAATGAGAGGCCCTTCAGCTCTCAAGACTTACTAAGCCAGCTGTTGTGTGGAATATAATATGCAAAGGGAAAGGAGGAGGACAGGAGCAACTAGGTGGTGTAGTGCCCAGAGTGCTTCACTTGGAGTTAGGAAGACTGAGTTCAAATCCTACCTCAGATACTTACTAGTTTTCTCATCTTTGGTAAGACTCTTTAACCTCCATCTGCCTCAGTTTTCTCATCTCTAAAACTGGAGATAATAGTTTTGAAACAAGATTATATTGGGCATACTTAAGGCAAATGGAAATGATTTTAATTGTCAGCTTTCCCTCTCTTTTCCATTAATGCTTGTAATGGACATCTGATTGTACATGATTTAAATCAGTAAATAGTATTAATATGAGCAGAAGTAAAAGAACCTGTGTATCAGCCTTACTGTGGGTTTTCTTTTAAAACTAAAGATGCATTTTTTGATGTAACTTAGAATAATAGTATTTTTGAGCAACAAATGAAATTTACTAGGGTGGATTTATGTCTATGTTGTACACATCAGTGTATATCCAAGCAGGAGAAAGAATCATCAGTTAGTTAAAAGAATTACAATTTTAAAAACATTTGTATAGAAATTATAAAGCACACATTTCTATAATGCTTTATGGTCACAAAATACTTTTTAATGAAGTAAATATTAAAGATAGTAATAATAACAATAACTCAGGTTTTTATGGTAATACTTTTAAGACTTTAAGGCATTTTTGTATAGCTCTTGGAGATAATATCTATTTGAGATAAGGATTATTACATACCCTTTTTTATAGATTAGGAAATCAAGGGTCAGAGGGTTACATGATTTGCCAACAATCACAGAACTAGGAAATAAATGTAGGAGCAAAGACTTGAGTGGTTTTTTATTCCAAGTCCAGCAGTGTTCTTAGTACCATGCCAACCTGTCTCTTAAAGGTGTCTCTTAAATGAAAGTATCCTCTGTTTTATAGAACAGGAAATTGGGGCTCAGAGAAGTTAATGAATTGTCTAGAATTACACAGCTGACATCATTGCTAGCATTTCAACCCAGGTCTTAGGATTTCAAGTTCGGTATTCTTTATGATAGCATCTTGTACGGTCTGAAGGAATGAGATTTTCTCCAGTCATAACATTTTAGAACTTTAGAACAGGATTGCATGGAAATTCCTTCCCTAAAAATCCTTAAATGAAATAGAGGTAAAGCTATCTTTGTGGGCAGCTGATAAGCAAGTAATGAGATAAGAACCCTTAGAGGATTCTGTGGAACCATATAGTTAGGATGTCAGTGCAGCTTCCTACCCCACCACTTAGCTGAAACGGTTCTCTGTGGAGTTGGCAGTGTTTTCTTAGTTGTCAAATCTGATAGCCTTTTCTTAGTCCTCAACCCTGACTTTTTTTTTTGTTGCATTTGATATCGTTGAGCTTTCTCTCCTTCCAGATGCTGTCTGTCTCTGAGTTTTGATTATACTGTTTCTTCTTTGTTTTTCTCACTTCCAGTCCGATTGCTTGTTCTCAAGTCTCATTTGCTGGTTCATCATCCATATCGTGCAGCCTATCTGGGGGTGTTACTCAAGGCTGCCTTGGGTCCTTTCTGTTCTCTTTTTATATTCTCTCACTTGGTGACCTTATCACCCCATGAATTCAGTTGTCATCTCTATGCAGATAGCTTAAACTTGTCAGTCTAGCTGTAGTCTCTCTCCTGAGCTTCAGTCACATAACTCTACCTGCCTATTAAAATTATTTCAAATAAATTTAATTAAATTACATTACTTATAAAATAAAATTATTATTTCAAACTGGATGGATGTTCCACAGGTATCTCAAACTCAACATGTCCAAAATTGAACTAATTATTTTCTACTCCTATTTTCAAATTTCCTATTTCTGTCAAAAACACAACTGTCCTTTTGTGTCCTCCAAGTTCACAATTTTTCCATCATCCTTGACTGCCCTTTGTCTCACCTGACATATCAAATCAGTTGCCAAATTTTATTGTTTATATTTCCTATCTGTCTATTTTTGTCTACTCATATGGCCACCTAAAGAACCCTCGTTTAAGCCCTCACTACTTCCTGCTTCAAGTCTCTCCTTTTTCCAGGCCTTCCTATGCATAACTGCCAAAGTAATTTTCCTTAAGTGACTATATCACTTTTTTACTTTATGAACTCCATTGGTTCCCTGTTGCCTCTAGAATTAAGTAACAGTACTGTTTATCCTTTCTAAAGCTGGTTACTATTGTTATTATTTGGAGTTCATAGCAGATCCTTAGACTGAATTCTGTGCTAGAGGTATTACAATTAGGTTAACATGCACATATGTACAAATAAAAGAGAACAAAAGCTGGGAGAAAGCAATCAAAATTGGCATTTAAAAAAACAATATAGATCCAAAAAATTTGTTGTTGTTTTTCAGTTGTGGCCGATTCTTCATGACCCTAATCGGGCTTTTCTTGTTAGAAATACTAAGGTGATTTGCTATTTCCTCCTCCTCTTCCTCTTTTTTTTAAAAATAGTACTTTGTTTTTTTTTCTTCAGTTACATGTAAAGAACAATTTTTAACATTCATTTAAAAAAATTTTTGAGCTCCAAATTTTCTCTCTCTCTTGCCACCTCCCTCCCTGAGACAATAATCAATTGATATAGGTTATACATATTCAGTTACACAAAATATATTACCATATTAGTCATGTTGTGAAAGAAGACACAGTCCCCAAAACATGAAAAAATATGGAAAATAAAAAATAGTATGCTTCAGTCTGCATTCTCCGGATGTGAATTTCTCATCTTGCGTCCTTTGGAAATTGTTTTGGCTCATCATATTGCTCAGAATAGCTAAGTCCTTCATAGTTGATCATGGTGCAGTGTTGCTGTTACTGTGTTCAGTGTTCTCCTGTCTCTTCTCACTTTACTTTGCCTCTCTTCATATAAGTCTTTCCAAGTTTTTCTTAAATCAAGCCTGCTCATTATTTCTGTACACAGAGATATCCTGTTATAATCATGGACTATAACTTGTTCAGCCATTCCTCAGCTTATGGGCATTCCATCAATTTCCAATTCTTTGCCACCACAAAAAGTGCTGCTATAAATATTTTTGTATAAATAGGTTCTTTTCCCTTTTTGCCTTTTTTTGCTCTCTTTGGGATATAGACCTAGTGGTGGTATTGCTGGATCAAACTATACATAGTTTTATAGCTCTTTGGGCTTAGTTCTAAATTGCTTTGCAGAATTGCTTTGTTGGATCAATTATTAATTCCACCAATAGGGCATTAGTGTCCTTATTTTTCACATCCTCTTCAATGTTTTTCATTTTCCTTTTTAGTCCTATTAGCCAATCTGATAGGTGTGAGGTGGTACCTCAGAGTTGTTTTAATTTTCATTTCTCTAATCAGTAGTGATTTAGAGCATTTTTTTAATATGACTATAGATAACTTTGATTTCTTCATTTGAAAACTGCCTGTTCATATCCTTTGACCATTTATCTGTTGGGGAATGTCTTGTATTCTTAAAAATTTGAATCAGTTCTCTCTATATTTGAGAAATGAGGCCTTTGTCAGAAGCATTTGCTGGAAGAAAATGTTTCCCAGCTTTTTGCTTTCCTTCTAATCTTGGTTGCATTGGTTTTGTTTGTAAAAAAAAAAAAACAAAACACCAAAATTTTAAATTTAATATAATAAAAATTATCCATTTTATAGCATGTAATGTTCTCTCTCTTGCTTGGGCATAAATTCTTCCCTTCTCCATAGACTTGACAGGTGAATTATTCCTTGCTCTCCTTATTTGCTTATGGTATCACCCTTTGTTTAAGTTATGTACCCATTTTAATCTTATTTTGGTATAAGGTGTAAGATGTTGACATATACCTAGTTTCTGTTTTGTTATTTATGTGGTCAGTTATGCTGATAGTTTTCTTAATATTGAACCAGCCCTGCATTCCTGTATAAATCCCTTTTAGTCATAGTTCTGTTTATCTTTTAAAGCCCTTTATAACCTCACTCCTTCCAAGCTTTCTGTCATTATACTTTATTTCCCTTTTCATGTTCTACAACTCAGCCAAACAGTCCTTCTTGCTGTTCCTCACATATGACTTTCCATCTCACATGTGCATGCACTTATTCCTCACTTCCATTTCTTGGGATCTTTGGTTCACTTCAAAACAGCTAGATGGTATAATAGGTAGAACTCTGAACCTGGAGTTAGGAAGAATTAAATTCAACTCGTGCCTCAGACATTTGTTAGCTGTGAAACCCTGGGAAAATAATTTAATCTATTTCACCTTCTGTTTAAAATGAGGGTAATAGTGCCTACTTAAGAGAATTTTTATGAGAATCAAATGAGACAGTATGTGTAAAAGTGTTCTATAAACCTTCAATCTCAATATAAATGTTAGCTGTTATTATTACCCAAGACCTTTCTTGAATTCTCTCCAAAGCTACTAGTGCCAAAACTTAGATTGTATTTATATCGTATATACCTATTTATATACATGTTGCCTCCCTTGACAGAATAAAAACTTGTTGAGAATAGTGACTGTTTCATTTTTGTCTTTGTATTCCCCACAGCCTGGCACAAGAGTAGACACTTAGTAAATGATTGACTCTTAAAAGAATGCTCTGAAATCCTTGACAGAAAAATCTTTAAGCCAAGCCCAGTAGATAAAGACTACAGAGTCCCCAAGCATGTTGTTTTTTTCTTTAGTTCTTTTTCTCCTTCTGATTTCTTTCTTTCTGAAACTATTTGGGAGTAACTTCTGTTCCCAGGTGCCAGTTTACCTGATGGAATAAGGATCATTGAGAGCTAGGAAATTTGGATGGCATAGTAACAATAATTGATCATACTGCTATGATTTGTGCTGTTAACACACACACACACACACACACAGTCTCATTTTTCTCCTTACAGTAAATAACCATGTGAGGTAATGAGGGAAAAGTGTTTACTCATATTTCTCTCCCTTCTCCATATATTTCCTCTCCCTTCCCTCTCCCTGCATTTGAAGCAAAAACTTTTTTTTTTACTTAAACTGATTTTGTTTTTTTGATGGATTACTCTGCTTTTTTAGTCACAGCAGGAATCTATTTCGATTCAAGGACTATGGGTTTATCCCTATTTTGCAGATAAGAAAGTTGAGTCATAGAGGCTATGACTACCAAAAAGCATATAGGCACTTGGGGACTAGGTTATGTCCACCTTGAACAAAGTTAATTAACGTCCCTCAGGCCCTCAACTGTGCTATTGTTTGTTCTTCATTCTTGAAGAGAACCATGACATCAGGGAGGTGATACCATGACAGCAAGTGAATTTAATTTAAGTGAGAGAAGGCTGTACAAAGTCATGGGTCTCACCTTTTCCTTCAGAGTCATCTGGGTCCAGTGACGAGATATAAATTACTGGAATAGTTTTATAAACCTTCTATAGACTACTACAGGACTACTGGAGAAGACCCTGGCCAAGGGACAGAAAGAAAGCTAATGTCCTTGGAAATAGAGTTTATGGAGGGGAGTAAAATGCGTGAAGATTGGAAAGGTAGAAAAGGGCCAAGTTTTGAAGGTCTTTAACTATAGAGAGCTTTAATTTCTTTCTTCTTCTGAAAATTCATATCCTTTGATCATTTATCAATTGGGGATAGATTTGCATTCTTATAAATTTGACTCAGTTCTCTATGTATTTGAGAAATGAGGTTTTTATCAGAGAAACTTGTTGTAACATTTTTCTCTAGCTTTTTGTTTTCCTTCTAATCTTGGCCGCGTTGGTTTTGTTTGTGCAAAACTTTTTAATTTAATGTAATCAGAATTATCCATTATATCCTGTAATGTTCTATATCTTGTTTCATCATAAATTCTTCCCTTCATAAATTTGAGAGGTAGCATATTCTGTGTTCCTTTAATTTGTCTATGGGATTATCCCCCTTTATGTCTAAATCATGTGCCCATTTTGACCTTATCACAATATGAGATATTGGTTTGTACCTAGTTTCTGCCAAACTGCTCTCTAGTTTTCCCAACAATTTTTGTTAAATAGTGAATTCTTGTCCCAAAATCTGGGGTCTGTGCGTTTATCAAACACTAGATTATTGTGGCCATTTACTACTCTGTATTGTGTACATAATCTATTCCACTGCTCCACCACTCTATTTCTTAGCCAGTAGTACCAAATTGTTCTGGTGATTATCACTTTGTAACACAGTTTGAGGTATGGTAAAATTAGGCTTTCTGGGAGAGATCCAGATAGTCTTTGCCTTTTGAACCATGTAATCTTAACAGATAGTCATTATAACACAGAGCTAGGGTCAGTATGAATCAGAGCTGGATAGACCTTAGAGATCATTTACTACAGTTCCCTCATTTTACAGATGAAGCATTGAGGTCTTCACTTCTCTAAAGTCAGATGAGTAATGCAGCAGAACTGGGATTTGGGCCTATATCTTGTGATTCCAAACCTAGCACTCCACCATGCCAGACTGAATGAGGAAAAGACCTATAGATGATGTGATAAAAATACTGAACAAATATATAGTGAAATTATTTATAGTATGTTTTTGTTAGGGATAAAGGTATGTCTGGGATAGAGAGTTCAGTGAGTTATGTCCAGATAGATTGGAGTCTGGAAGCCAGACTCTTTATCTACTGTCAATTTAGGAGAGCCTTCTGCAAAGACAGAATTTTTAAGGGCCATAGTATTTAAATATATTCCAGATACATGGTTATAATAAGTAGCATTTACGTAATATAGTTAAAGTTTGTTGTTAATTTAAGTGGTGTCTGACTCTTTGTGACCCATTTGAGGTTTTCTTGGCAGAGATACTGGAGTCGTTTCTTCTGCAGCTCATTTTACAGATGAGGAACTGAAGCAAACAGGGTTAAGTGACTTGCCCAGGGTCACACAACTAGTAAGTATCTGAGGCCAGATTTGAATTTAGGAAGATAAATCTTTCCTGACCTCAGGCCTGGGCATCCACTATGCTACATAGGTACCCCAATATATTTTGTTTGTATAAAAACTTTTCAATTTAATGTAACCAAAATTATCCATTTTACATTTTGTAATGTTCTCTGTCTCTTGTTTGGTCATAAATTCTTCTGTTCTCCATAAATCTGACAAATAAACTCTTCCTTTCTCTCCTAATTTGCTTATAGTATCAGCCTTTATAGCTAAATGATATACCCAAGCCCCAATATATTCGAGATACATGGTGATAATAAAGGCAATGATAGCTAGCCTTACTTATTTATTCAAAGTTTATTTATTTGTTTAAAGTTTGCTGAGTACAATGTATATATTATGTCATTTAATTATTGTAACAGTATCAGGGCAGGTGCTGTTATCATTCCCATTTTATAGGTTAAGGAAAATGAGGCTAAAAATCTTAAGTTACTTTCCCAAGGTCACAGACAGTCATAAATATTTGAGACAGGATTCCGTGTAGTTCTTTCAGAGTCCAAGTCCAGCATGCTGCCTACACTGCCACCTTCCTGCCAGGTTCAGTTGAGGAGAAGGCCTTTTGAGCTAGTGCTGAAAGGCAGTATGGTAGAATGTCAAAAATATCTTAACTGAGAGTCCAAGGATCCACCTTGTCCATCATTTAACTCTTTAATCCTGGACTGAAAGCTAATTGTCCTCTGTAATAACTGTCCCAGATAAAGATAGTGCTAAGCACATTCCCTAGGATGTCCATCCAAATGCATGTTGAAATCTAGGCTATAGACATTTTCCACCTAGTTGGCCTTTCTTATATATGGATGGACAAACTGTACTCCTTTGAATGATAACAGATCTCTTCCAGGAAGCTCTGTAGTGTCTTGGAGCTCCATGAAATCAGCACAGTGTCACCCACAAACAGCATCTGGAGGATCTCATCATGCACTGGGAATTTTCATCCATCTGTATTCTGTACTGGATAGCCTCCAATAGTCATGAATTCTTTTGGCTAGCCCATATCTCCCTGTTTATGCCTTGTCCGATGTTTATTATCCAAAGGTCATTGAATAAGGCTACTTCTGCTGTTACGTCTTCCAAGGAATTATGAATGATCTTGGTATATGGGTGAGACACCTAGCTGTAAAAGAGCTTGTGAGGCAGCCTTTGTTTTTCATAATCTACAAACAGTAAGCACTGTGGGATCTTATACTTTCAGTTCTGAGATAGTAAAGATTGGGAAGCTTCCATGAGAACAAAGACCTAGCTTTTCAAAACTAACACTTTATTATTGTTGCAGTGTATCAATGAGATGAATACCACTCCTGAAGAAGTAAGGATGATTATTGCAAAGAGATGTTACATATAGCCAAAATGACATTCTGAAGAGCAAGAGTAAAGGATGTCACAAAGGAATTGTATCACAGGATGTTTGTAACCCATTGGACTTTTGAGAAGGCATGGATAAGTGTCCCCCAGGCTGGACAGGCATGGAGAGGAAGCCTTTGGGAGACAACATTCAAACTGAGGATGTCACAGATCCTCTTGACTTTTTGAGTGACCCTTGGACAAGTTACTTAAACTCTCTGACTTCCAGTTTCTTCATCTGTAGGATGGGATCTTCACATTTACAATATCTGTATGAGTATTCTGTGGACCAAATGAAATCAATGTGGAAGTGCTTTGTAAACTGTAAAGGACTATATAAATGTGAGCTGTTCTTAAGATTATGATTTATTAGTGTTTTCACTAAATCATCTTATTGCCATCACCCTTGCCCCCAGTCATATCCTCTATGTAAGATTGCCACAATATGACATGATATAATAGAACTTTTATTAAGCACTTATGTGCAGAACTCTATTCTGGATACTGAGGATATTAGGAGAGATTCAGACTTTATATACGATAGGGATTTTATAGTCCTAGAGAAGGATAAAACAATTCTACAAACCTCTGTTTGTATTAAAAGCCCTTCACAACCTGGCCCTATCTTGCCCTTCCCAGTTTTCTTATACTCTATTCACATCGCAGTGATATTCCATATCCAGACTCTGACACTTTGCACTGGTTGTATGTATAATGCTCTCCTTTTTCATTTCTTCTTACTATCTCCCCCTTTCTTCGAGGTTCAGCTCACATCCCATCTTGTACAGGAGATCTTTCTTGTCTACTTACCCTTCTTCCCCCACCTTCTCTGTACAAAGTACTGGGAGATATCAAAGGAAAAGAAATGGCCCCTTCCCTCAAAGGGCTTGTATACCATTGGCGACTCCCTCCCCCTCAATCTGACCTCAGTAGATAGGATTTCTTGTGAATATTATAGCCACCTTTGTTGACTCATGCATGTCTCAATGCAATATGTGGCCAAACTGGAGCAGGAAGATGAAGACTTTTAAAACTAAGACTTTTTTAGCCTTTCCTAATCTGTGATTCCTAGTCCTTTCCCCAGTCTCTCGTTAGCCTGCCAGATACTCTGTTATGCCAAATACTCTGCCCTAATTAATGGTTTCACAGTTCTTTTGTAAGTCTTAATACAAAAGACAGTAATGAGAAACTCCATTATTCAATACCACAGCTGCCAAATACACACTGCTAAAATTTGACTGGCTTAGAGACTAACTACCAGATTTCAGCTATTCAATTTCCTTTCCTTTCTCTCCCCTTTCTAACTATTTCTCTTTTGCCTAAAATTTAGGTAAATATATTAGATAGATAGATAGATAGATAGATAGATAGATAGATAGATAGATGGATATGTATGTATGGGCAGCTAGGTAGCACAGTGGATACAGTACAGGGCATGGGGTCAAGAAGACCTGAGTTCAAATGTGGCCTCAGACACTAGCTATGTGACCCTGGGCAAGTCACTTCATCCTGTTTGCCTCAGTTTCCTCCTCTGTACAATGAGCTAGAGAAGGAAGTGGCAAACCACTCTCTAGTATCTTTGTCAAGAAGAGTCAGACACGACGGAAACAATTGAACAAAAACATATGTGTATATACTTAGAAAAAACCCTAGATATAGATAAATATCCAGATAAAGGTATATACATATTTATCTTTTTGAAAAATATTTTCCCCAATTACATGTAAAAACAAGGTTTTTAAAAATTTTGTATTCTAAATTTTCTCCCTTCTTCCCTCACTTCCACCCTCCCTAAGATGAAGCAATTTAATATAGGTTCTATAACTTATTTCCATGTTAGCCATGTGAAAGAAGAAACAGACCAAAAGAAAAAAATGAGCAAAATAAAGTGAAAAATAGTATGCTTCAGTTTGCATTCGCTCTCCATCATTTCTTTCTCTGGATGTGATATCTATATTTCTATATAAAATATGCACACATCTTCGTATTGTTCTTTAAGCCGTGTATCCTTATGGGTTTCCCCCCTTCTTTTTCTTGTAGTCATTGTTCCTTCATTTTATTTTTTCATTTTTTGTTCTCTGGGTCATTTTTTTTCTGTCTGTTCTCTCTGTAGCCTCTAAAAACAAAAGTCCTAAGTCAAGACTTCTCTGTCTTTTTTACTTTTCCCATAGAGTAGTGATATTTAGTCTGTATTGATCCTTTCATCTTTATCACCTTTCTCTGACTTGGTCTTGCCTGAAAGTCGTAAGGGGAGATGTTATCTTGCCTCTGTTCATCTTAGGGGTAAGAAGGGTAAGCCTATGTCAGGTAATTTTATGGATCAAGGCTTTATTTTGCTCCCCATCCTTTGACCTAGGCCCTAGGCACCTTTGCATTTTGTGGGATTGGTGATATCACGTAGTTTATTAAAGGTTAGGAGAAAATTGGAGAGTGAGGTGGTGTAATAGTAATAATAATAACATTTATATAGCACTTGAAGATTTGCAAAGTGCTGTACACATGTTAAATCATTTGCTACAACTCCATGATACAGATACTCTTACTCTCTCTATTTTATGGAAACTGAGGCCTAGAAAGGTTAATTGACTTTCACACTGCTAAGTAAGTGTCTGTGACAGCATTTGAACTCGTGTCTTCTGGACTCCAATCCAGTCCTCTTTTGCTTGCTGCTCTCCTTGTATTGTCAAGGCTGAGTTGTTAAGGGCTACCTGATTGAAGCCAACAAACTGGTCAGGACCTTCTGACAGGAATTTCCTCAGTGGTAAAGAGAAAGAGGGCGTGAAGCCCAAGTCAGGAGCAACTTTCTGTGTCAAAGGTAAAAGCATAGCATTTATTGTGACCAACAGAGGCGTCCTGTCTCCCTTTCCTTGTCCTCTAGATCTGAGGTAGAGTGACAGGGAGCTAACCCTTGCCTTGGGTGTTTTACGTTACTCTTTGCTGTCCCTAACTCTTGACTTCAACGTGTTAAGCTTTCTGAATATGGCAGAATAAGCAGGGAGTGGTTTTATTTTTTTCTGGGTTTGTGCCCTGTATCAGTAACAGTTTTTCGGATTGTCAGCCAAAATTCAAGTTTGATTTTAAGTCATATAAAGGGTGATTGGGGGTGGGGAAAGCTTTGGTTTACCGAATCTGCTGGTTGCCTAAATCCAACCTCCCTTCAAACAGTATCTCCTAGAATTCTCCACATGATGAAAAAAAGAGACTGTTAAGCACTAATTGAGGACAGTTTCTGATGCCAGAGGTAAGAACAATGTTTGTTATGATGATCAAAGAGAAGGCTTATATCTCCTTCATCAGCTTTCTTTCTGACCTGCTATATTCTGCCTGTCTGACTTTTACCTCTCTGGACTGGCCTTGAAAAGACAGGATTAGATTGGATGATCTCTAAGGTGCCTTCCAGCATTAAAATCCGACATCTCGAGGGGACGTAGAACCAACTCTCTCTCCCACCTAGGGGTGACCAAAAATTCTCCTTTTTGGGGACACAGTGAAGGTGGGGAAGAGGCAGTCTTTAAAGCAGTACCTCCGCCTCTGGACCACTTGTTCAGTGTGCTGTACGGTGCTCAGTCCTGCCAGGTTCTGCTCACCTCTGTGAGATCCGCTGGTGTCAGTGGAAAGAAGGTTGATTTTCTGTCATGTACTTCTGCTGTGGCCTTTGGAGCAAGGGACTCTCATAATAACTTTGTTTAGAAGGCTCTGTGGTTGGCAGAACAAACAACTGAAAAAAAAGAGTACAAGGTGCAGAATTTTCCCCTGTTGTCCAGGATTAAGAGTTACCTCGGAGTTTTGAGGAGCAAGGATTTCTCTTTACTAAGGAATATAGCCCTTCCAGACTCTTAGAATTATGGGCTGGAATCTTAAATTCCTCTGGTCTCTAGTAATGTTCTTACCTATCCTCCTCCCTCCTTTCCCTTATCTGCATGATTATGCCTGAGTGTGCCCATCCTAGTGAGATTGAGGTTCTGGAAAACAGTTCCTCTCCTCCACCTCCTTATTTACACATTTTAGAATCTCCCACCTTGGACAGTTAGGAAATCCTTTCTGATGTTATTGTTGTGGTTGAGGAGGAAAGGAGGGAATAGGGGGTGGGGAGAGTGGAGGACAAGTACCACAATCATTTCTGTGGATTTATTTTCATTTCTTGGTGTTAACTTAGTTGCCTCTGTGAGCCATGGGATTCCTTTCCTTTTGCTCTTTTTTTGGCCTATCCTCCCCTTCCTCCCTGAGTTTTCCTGGAAAGGATGGGGAGGGGGTGGCTGAGAAAAGCCAAAATAAGAAGGGATGGAAATTCCCATTTTATTCCTCCACACTGTGCACAAGTTTGGGGTGGGGGCGGGTGAAGGCAGATAGAGGCCAATGGAGTCAGCCCTGAAGGGAGAGACCAAGGGACTGCTGAGCAGATGGAATAGGCCCTAATTACCTCCCTTCCTTGAGCTTGCCTGTAATTGTGGTTTAAGGGAACCAGCACGTCCTGGAAATTTGCTGCAGCAGCAGAGATTTGGGGTTTCCGCCTGAGATGGCGTTGAATTTTCCATTTAGAATGACTTTTTCCCAGTAGTCTCCCCAGTTGTAGAGAGGGAGTGGTCCCTTGGGGTCCCAGAGGATGGTGATCGAGTTGGGAGTCAGGCTGCTGGTTTTGTGTTTTGGTAGCTGGTTCAGAGGCTGACTGCAGTTTTGAATACTACAGAAAAACTTGGAGAACTAAGATGATGGTGGTTGGAAAGAAGCTCTGAACTGAGACCTAAGAGCAGGAGTGGGGAACCTGTGACCTTGAGGCCACATGTGGCCTTCTAGGTCCTTGAGTGTAACCTTTTAACCAAGTCCAAGTTTTACAGAACAAATCCTTTTATTGAGGGGATTTATTCTGTGAAGTTTGGATTCAGTCAGAGGGCTGTACTTGAGGATCTGGAGTGCCACATGTGGCCTTGAGGCTATAGTTCCCTACCCCTGCCTAAGAGATCAGCGCCATTATTTACTATATGATTTCGGGGAAATCCTTTAATTTATTTGGGACCAAGAGAGCAGACCCATTAATTGATTGTGTGATTTTAGGGCCAGTCACCAAACCCTTTCAGGGCCTTAGTTTTTCTATCTCACTTGAAAAGAATAATCCTTAATTAGTTCACTAGGGATTTATAAAACCAAGCTAGTAGCTGGGAAAGTTCTTGAAAAGTAAAATTGTTACAGAAACGAATGGCAGCTGTGGGCTTTGTTTCTTTGTAGTTAATATGCAGTTCTTTCTTCAAACTCAGTGGTCAACTTGTTAGAACTGAAATGGACCTTAAAGCTTATCTGGTTCAACCCTCTCATTTCTCAGATGAGACTGAAAGCCGAAGAGGTTAAGTGATTTTTTTTCTGAAAATAAATTAAGTGCTTATTAACATGTTAACATGCCAGGCTTTTCCACATAACCGCAGATGCTTTTTTACATATTGGCATAGCATCATCATTGCAAAGTTTCTTTAAGACATCTGTTTTTGCACAATACTGTACTAGGTGAGAAGAACCTAGTTCTTTCCTGGTTTGGGGTCAGAAGACCTGGGTATGAATTCTGAATTTGGTGTTAGATCATTTGGAGAGATGTGGTTTCAGAATTGATGAAATTAAAAAAAGCTATAGGTTGATGTCAGCTTGGAAGGAGGACTCTAGTGGAATGCTCCAAGGATATGTGCTTAGCCCTATGCTTTTTAATAACATTTTTATTAGTGACTTGGATGAAGGCATAGAGGCATCCTTATCATATTTGCCCATGACCAAAAAGCTAGGAGAGGTAATACACTGAATGACAGGATCTTAAAATATCTTGGCAGTCTAGAACAGGAGTTGGCAAACTTAAGTAGGAATGGTTTTAACGTTTTAAAATAAAATAAAACAAAACTTTATTTATACATGCAAAAACCATCCTTACTTCCTGGGCCTCTGTGGGTAACAGGCTATAGATGCCTGGTCTAGAACATTGGACAGAATCTAATATGTTGAAACTTAATAGGGATAAATGTAATTCTTATACTTGTGAAGTCTCTTTTTAAACTCATGCACAGAATTGAGGAGGAATGGCTGGATTGCAGTTTGTTTGAAAAAAGATCTTGGAGTTTTGGTGGATTGCAAACTCAGTTTGAGTCAGGAGTTATGGCAGCCAAAAAAACTAATGTCCCACAAGCTTTTATTTAGCCCTTCCCTAGGTGCCAAGCACTATTCTTCATACTGTCAGTGCAGGGAAAAGCAAAAACATGGTCCCTGCCATGGAGAAGCTCACTTTCTAATGTGGGGAACACAGCATGCAAAAATTTGCGCATAACCAATAGCTACTATGTAAATGTGATCTCAGAAGGAAGGCACTAGCGGTAGGAAACACTGGGAAGGGCCTTTTGTAGAAGGTAGGATTTGAAGAAAACCTGGAGCTAGAAGGTGGGAGTGGGGGAAGCACGGTAATCTGAACACGGACAGCTAGTGCAAAAGCAAAGAATCTAGATATGAAGTGTCATGTGCAGAGAACAAGAAGGTGGCCAGGGTCTGACGCTGGATCATGGAGGAGAAGGAATTGTCAAAAGACTGGAAAAGGTGGGAGGTTAGGTTGTGAAGAGCATTTCATCCTAGAAGTAGTAGGGAGCCAGGAGAGTTTATTGAGCAGGAGGTATTTGACATGGTCAGGCCATGTATTAGGCCTGAAGTATAAATTGAAACACAACCAGTACTGGAAGTGATGGCTAGAGATTTAGTGTCATCAGGAGGCAGCCAATTCTCATTGAGAGCCAAATGATGGAGGGGAGTAAGAAAGGAAAAGGTATAAGATGAAAGCGAGTTGTTGTTGGTTTGTTTTTTTTTAACTTATCACCTTTCTCTGACTTGGTCTTGCTTGAAAGTCGTAAGGGGAGATGTTATCTTGCCTCTGTTCATCTTAGGGGTAAGAAGGGTAAGCCTATGTCAGGTAATTTTATGGATCAAGGCTTTATTTTGCTCCCCATCCTTTGACCCAGGCCCTAGGCACCTTTGCATTTTGTGAGATTGGTGATATCACGTAGTTTATTAAAGGTTAGGAGAAAATTGGAGAGTGAGGTGGTGTAATAGTAATAATAACAATAACATTTATATAGCACTTGAAGATTTGCAAAGTGCTGTACACATGTTAAATCATTTGCTACAACTCCATGATACAGATACTCTTACTCTCTCTATTTTATGGAAACTGAGGCCTAGAAAGGTTAATTGACTTTCACACTGCTAGTAAGTGTCTGTGACAGCATTTGAACTCGTGTCTTCTGGACTCCAATCCAGTCCTCTTTTGCTTGCTGCTCTCCCTGTATTGTCAAGGCTGAGTTGCTAAGGGCTACCTGATTGAAGCCAACAAACTGGTCAGGACCTTCTGACAGGAATTTCCTCAGTGGTAAAGAGAAAGAGGGCGTGAAGCCCAAGTCAGGAGTCAGAGAAAGGTGATAAATTATCACCTATAAATTATCACAGGGGAAAGGCCTGTAGGTCTGGAGTGGGACGTTGTGGAGGTAGGACCAAGGGGAATGGGAATATGGGAGTAGGTAGGAAAGAGGGGAAATAGGGTTTTGTACACTGATAGGAGAGCAGCTCAAGATCTTGGGCATAACAACAGTGACCTCCCACTTAGATGGAACTTTAAAGTTTTCAGTGTTTTTTACCTATCATATCATTGCTTTTCAACTCATTTGATGCTCACAACAACCTTGTGAGGTAGGTACTGTTATTATCCCCACTTTACAAAGGAGGAAACTGAAAATAAGAGGGTAAGTATTTTGCCCAGGTTTCCACAGTAAGTGTCTGAGGTAGCCATTGAACTTGGGTCTCCCCATCTCCCAAGTCCAGTGTTTCATCCCTTATGCTGCCTAGTTAAGTATAAGGGCTTGGCAGTATGGTAACCACTGAGGAATATGTCCTGGCAGAATATCAGCGGCTAGGGACATGTTTTTTGCATTTTTTTTTTTTGAGAGGGGATGGTAGGGCAGTTGGGGCTAAGTGACTTGCCCAAGGTCACACAGCTAGTAAGTGTGTCAAGTGTCTGAGGCCAGATTTGAACTCAGGTCCTCCTGACTCCAGGGCTGGTACTCTATTCACTGCATCATCTAGCTACCCCCTCTTCGTTATTTCTTATGGCACAGTGCTATTCCATTATATTTGTATACCATAATTTGTTCGGCCATTTCACAATAAACACCTCCTTAGTTTCCAGTTCACAAGTATTTTTGTATCTATAGGTATTGTCCCACATTTTCTGATTTCTCTCGGGTATAGGCCTGTGAATGGTTTTTGCTGGGCCAGATAGTACGCACAGGTTAGTGGCTTTGGGACACAGTTCAGAGGAGCCACGCCAGTGTACAGCCCCACCTGTCGTACGTTAATGTGCTTCTTTTCCCGTATCCTCTCCAGAATTGGACATTTTCTTTTTCTGCATCTTCGCCAGTCTGATTCAGGGTGTGAGGTAGGGTTTCAGAGCTGCTTTAATTTCCTTTTAATTGTTAGCAGTTGGATCATTTTTAATATGATTATTGCTAGCTTGGATTTATTATTTTGAAAACTCTATTCCTGTCTTTTAAAGGTTGCCACATTTTAACAAGCATAGAAGAACAGCTAGAATGGTAAAAACATCCCTAACTCATGAAATATGAAGATCAGATTGAGGCCATAGGAATGTTTATCAAGTCTGATGTGGGATGGGTGGGGGTGGGAGAAGATGATATGACAGTTGTCTTCAAGAAAGGCTGTTGTGTGGAAGAGAGATCAGACTTGTTCCCCTTAGCCTTAGGGGACAGATGGGTGGAAGTTAAAAGTTAAAAGGAGGCAGATTTAGACTTGATGTAAGCAACATTTTCCCAGCAGTTAGAGCTCTTTGAAAGTAGAAGGGGCTGTATGAGGGAGGTGATGGATTCCCCTTGATTAGAAGTCCTCAAGCTAAAGCCAGAAGACAGACCACCTTGCAGCCGTGTTGGAGAGAAGTTTCTTTTTTGCCTAAGAGTTGGACTAAGTGGCCACTGAGGGCCCTTCCAATTTTGAGTTCTGTGCTGAGATTCTTGGGAAAGCTAGGGACCGATGTGCCGTGGTCATGAGTAATAACTTACTCTTCCGTAGTACTTTACGGCACATGAAACAATTGAATAATAACGGTAGCAGCTAGCATTTATATATCGCTTAGAGATTTGTAAAGCACTGTTTATGTTTTCTCATTGGATCCTTACATCTTCTATAGGAGGAAACTGAGGAACAGAGGATAGAAAAGTTAAATAACTTGCCAAGATCACACGACCAAGGCAGGATCCGCACTGTTTTTCCCACCTCCGAGTCTAGTACTGACCTGCCCAGCTGCCTCTGTTCATAACTTAGAATACAGAAGCTCACTTGGTTCTGGAAACAGTATAAGTATTAATGTGCCTGTTTTACAGTAAGGAAGTGGGTGAGCTTCTGGAAGTTAGTCATTGACTGACAATAGGGTCAGAGGTGGAATTTGAGCCCATTTTTTTTTTTTAATTCCAGTTATACATCTACCTCATGGTTAACCTGTAAGTCAAGTATTTAGTCTTGTTTTTCAAATATCAGTGTTTTAAGAAAAATATTTTTTCATTTTTGTTGAAATCTTTTGTTTTTATATTATCTTTTCCCTTCTATATCCCTTCCCTACCAGAAAACCGTCCCTTAAAATAAAGAATTGAAAGGAAGGGAGAGGGGCGGCTAGGTGGCACAGTGAATAGAGCAGCGGCCCTGGAGTCAGGAGGACCTGAGTTCAAATTCGGATTCTGACACTTAACACTTACTAGTGTGTGACCTTGGGCGAGTCACCTAACACCGAATGCCGTGCATTCCTCCCTCCAACAAGCCTCCCCCCCAAAAAAGAAAAGAACGGAGGAAAAAGTTCAGCAAAACTTATTGTATTAACCAACTCTGATATATTCAGTGTTTCACTCCCGTTATCTAACCCTGATATCTGCCAAATAAAAAAAAGAGGGATATGCATTTTCATATATCTTTAAGATGTGTTTTTGTAACCTTTGTGGCCAGAAGTGGTTATTATAATTTTACAACATTAAGTTTCCATCATTTTGTAGTTACCCTTTCCCTTTAGATCCTTGTAGTTATTGTGTATATTGCTTTCCAGTTCTACTCATCCTACTTTACATTAGTGATTATAAGTCTTCACATCCTTTTCTGTATTCATTGTTGGTTGTTTCTTATAGTACAGTAATAATATTCCATACATTTATGTATCACACTTTTTTTTTAAATTTTATTTTAGTTTGAATCATTCATTTCCACAAGATTTTGAGTTACATATTTTCTCCCCCTCTTTCCCCCACCCACCTCCCCAAAACAGCCATCCCAGTGTGTCTCCCCTCCCCCAGTCTATTCTCTCCTGTGTCACTTTTCGGTAGGGCAGGATGGATCTCCCAACCACAGTGCCTGTGTATCTCAAGTTCCAGTTGGATGTAGTCAATAATAATAATAATAATAATTGCATATATATAGATAGATACACATTCATAACATTTGATTATGGAACTC
>CM053586.1:241881666-241922155 GCA_028646515.1 Pseudochirops corinnae | reverse complement strand
TCTCTCCCATGATCTTTCTTTTCCCCAAAGAAGGAATCTAGGGTTTGGGAGCTGTTCTTACTTTGTTTCTTATGCTTATTCTTACTCATGGTTGTTCAGTCTGTGATTTTTTTGTTTTTATTTTTTTTAAATCTCTGTGGGGCTCTGCTTCCAGAAGGGAAAGCTCTGTCCCAAATTGCTGGGGTCCTCCTGGCTGCCGTAGCTCTCAGGAAGATGCTGGGACTCTTCCTATTTACTTCCGGCTGACTGGATAATGAAGACTCCAGGACCGAGGCCCAAGACCGTGATCCAGATCCAGGCCACTCAACATGAGAGCTCTTGGCCTCAGAACAATCGCTTAGTCCCCCTGCTGTCTGCAGGCCGCGAGTGGGAAGCTGCAATGCGGAGACGGGTGCAAAACCTCTGCCTTTTGCTTTTGCGCTCTGGAGGTCTTTTGTCCCTACACTTTTCTCTCCGCACTTTCCACTGACCTAGTTCTGAATGCTGCTTGCAGCTGCCGCTAATCCGCTCCTCTGCTCCTCCCTTCCAGCCGCCCCCGGGGCTTCAGGCCAGGCTGGCTTCGGTTCGCAGTGCTGATATGGTTCCTCATAGCTGAGCTGACTTTAGTGGGAAGTATCTTTGTGTGCCTGTATCACACTTTTTAAGCTATTACCTGATCAGTGAGCATCTATTTCATTTCCAGTTCTTTGCTACTACAAAAAATGCTGCTGTAAAGGGGGGAACCTCCTTCCCCCCTTTAAAATCACTGATTTCCTTGGAAATATATGCCTGTGAGTGGGAACTTGAAATCAAAGAATATGGACATTTCAGTCACTTTCTTAGCATAGTGCCACATTACTTTCCAGAATGTTTGGGCTGACTCATACTGTCTCTGTATTGTATTTTGAGTGTACCTGTCTTTCCACAAATCCTCTACTTACAAATCCTCCTCTTTTGTCAGGTTAGTCATTTTGCTATGTGTGAGATGAAGCCTCAGGTTTATTTTGATTTTTATTTCACTGATGAGATGAAGCGATTTTCCATTTGGTTAATAGTTTGCAATTCTTTTTTTGAGAACTATTTTTCATATCCTTTGACCACTTAACTACTGGGACATGGCTTCTTCTGTTGTGTTTATGTATTTGTGTTAGCTTCTTATATATAATGTATCAGATCCTTGTCAGATTTTTTCTAAGTTTTTTTTTTGTTCTGAACTTAAAACACCAAAAAATGTCTATATATACAGCAGTATACAAATGAAATTGTATAGAAAATCATAAATCTTTATATAATACTACTTTTTTTACTATATAATAAATTCCAGACATTACTTTCAAAACTGTCCTGCTTGTCTGCTTCTTTTGACAGATATTTGAAGCAAAGATTTTCTCCCCCAGTTGAGTGCTTAGTTTACTTTTGTTTTTCAAAACCTTTTCAGTTTCATGTAATTTACTATCTGTTTTATCTTTTATGATTACCTCATGAAATGTATAAAAGGGGAACTTTAAAGTCAAAATACTGCTGATTGACAAAGCCAGGGGAAAAGCCATAAGAATAAATAGCACTAGAAGGGCCCTTATTTTACAGATGAAAACACAAAGGTCCAGAGAAGGGAAATGTCATCTGTGAAGTCAGACATATTAATTACATAACAGAACTAGAATTCATATGCAGGTCCTGAGACTTCAAATCCAGTGCTCTTTCCACTACACCATATTCTTTTCCAGGTCCATTGCCCCTAAGGCCTCTTGGTATCCAGCTTTTTTTAAGACCACTTTATAGCCAGAGATGTTCCCTTACAGAGAAAGCTGTGGCTATTTTATTTTTCTAGTGTACGTTTATCAGAGCTGACAGGAATCTTGACTGAGCTACATACACTTAACATTTCTTTAGTTTATTGACCCTTCTCCTCCCATTCCCCCTCCTCTTGCCCTTCATTTTCCCATTCCAGGCATATATATTTGTTTTAGTCACTTTGGATTGCTTTATGTTTACATTCCAGGACTCTGAGAATAAAATCCTGGACACAGAGTCAGGAATGCCTCGGTTCAGGGCCTTACTCTGACACTAACTATATGACAGTGGACAAGTCACAATATCTAAATAAAATGCATATAACTCTAATGCCTAACTTTAGGTACTGATTATTGTTCTTGTTGAGTCATTTTCAGTCTGTTTGACTCTTCATGATGCCGTTGGAGGTTTTCTTGATAGTTTCGTCTGGCTGGCTCTTAGCTAGCCACTTGTGTTCATGACCTTGATGTCCTGAGCTCCAGACAGCTTTAGTATTTTGGAGAATCAAAGCAGTTCAGACAGTATGGTACAGTAGAAAGAAACTGACTTTGAAGTCAGAGGACCTACATTCAAATCTGGACTTTAACACCTGTGTGACCTCGCAAATCAGTTGGCTTCCCTGAGCCTCAGTTTCCTCATCTGTAAAATGAGAGAGTTGAACAAGATGGTCTTTGAAATCCCTTTTAGTTCTAGATCTGTGATTCTATAATACTATGATCTTTGGGAAATACACAGTTATTAAAGAGAAGGGGGGTAGGAAAGATGTCTTCAAACCTTTCAGAGCTACGGTTGGAGGATGTGGGTCCGCAGATTATCTTGTACCTTTGGGACACACTCTTCAAATTGGGGGTGCCCCCAGGTGTTGCATATATATTTTGCATTTACTTTTCTGTGTGTGTTCCTCCCCTCCAATAAAATGTGAATTTCCTTTAGGGCAGGGATGTAAATAGTAGAAGGAAGGTGGGAAGGGAAGGAGGGAGGGTAACAGACAAATGCTGGATCTAGAAGGAGCCTTGGAGAAAATTGAGTCCCAGATGTGAGGTAATTTAGCTCTTTAGGCTGAATATTTACATACCAAAAGGAAAGGAGTTTTGAACCAAGTGTTGAAGGAGGAAGGAAACTTGGATTTATGGGACAGCCACAGTAGGTTCTTACTGCAACATCTACCTAATCTAAATGCTAGCGTTTTCCAAGAGAGGTAAAAGGGGGAGTTTATGGATTAACTGCAACGGTTTTTATTTTGTTTTTTGTAATTATTGAAGACGTGCTTTTGTTTGCCATGCAACACACTTCTGGAACATCTGCTGTCAGTATCTGCTAGCGTGAACTCAGAAAATGGGAACTCATTAAACATAGTTTCAGCAAAGAAAATTATAGAACTATCTTTCCTTCCCTGCCACATTCCCCATTAAAAAATTATGCAAACACAAAATGTATAATTTGAGGATTATTTATTATTCTGGATTATCTGCATCATGGCTTTTGAATGTGATAGTAATAATAATGCTTCAGTACTTACAAGAATTATAATTTCATCAGTGTTTGAGTACTCCTCTTGATCATGGAGATTACAATCTGCCTCAGGAACTGGCTTCTTTAATTGTTGTGGCTGTAAAAAACTCATTACCTGATGCCAACTTTCTGTTTATGAACCTGTCTGACTATATCTAGGCTAGTACATAAAGTCTGCTGCTAGTCTCTTCAGCTTTGTAAGACTTGTCTGAGCTTTGTGCTCTACTCTCCTAGCATTAGGCTAGAAACTTGTCAAAATAAGTTACGAGAGTAGGGTTTAGTAGAATAGTAAAAATGATAAAAAAAAAAAATTATAATTCCTTTCACCAATAAGTAGGTCCTGTGTGAGGAAATTCTGTATGTGAATTTTTTTTTAAATCTTGCACACAGTAGGCACTTAAATGTTTGTTGAATTGAAATACAAATTCTGCTGAAGACCAAAACAGATAGGAATTAGGGAAGGATTTGTTTTTTTAAAGGAAATTCTTTATCTTACAAGATTTACTACAGGGTTCCTTTACTTAGTGGGTGCTGCTCAGCCATATAGAATATAATTCAATCTACATATAATTTTAAAGGAATACTTTTACACCTAATACCTATAGTGCTCCTTCTCTCCAACTTATACTTATACCCATGAGTTGGGTCTCCCAGAGGGTGGATATTAGTATCTTAACGTCGTGGTATTCTGTGGTGCTAAAATTCCAAAACTATATAGCTCACATGCTTCTATTGGTACACTTACCTTTAATGTTCAACAATAGATAATTCAAAGCATTTTTACTAAGAGAGCACATTTAGTTACAAAATACTCTACCCATATACCTGAGGTACAGTCTCCCGCAAATATGCATTAACATCAGTGGGTAAGTGGGGCACATGTGTACGGAATACTGTGGCTTGAGTAACTTACACCTGCAGCACTTTAGGGCTCCGATCACCTTTCTCTTCTTGTGTTCTCACTCTGTTCCACCTTGGCTGCAGCATCTCTGTTGGGAATGTTGTTCAGCTGTGTTCAATGAGTGTGTTTCATCTCCACAACTTGACTCTCTACTTCCAGAGGCAGCTCCCCCTTTCCAAAGTTGGTTCTCTTCTCTTCTGCCAGGGGTCATGGTCACTGTAGCTGCCACCATTGAGTCAGCCTGCTCCCTGCAGAGTGTGCTATCTCCTCTGGGGCAAGTATCTTCTCTTTAAGATGTGCCGACTGATTGGACAGGGATTGGGGATGGGTGAGTGGAGAAATACCTTGTTCCCCTTTCCATTACCTGATGGTTATGGTTGGGGTAGGAGGAAGGAGTAAAGGCAAAGAATGATCTCCTCTCAAGATCTGAGTTCTTCCACAGATGACTTCACCCTAGACTGCCAATGGTCACATTTTTCTTTTTTATTTTTTTTGTAGCATACTTCTTGAAGCTATTCCCTGCCTTGACTGTCTCAGAATTTACAAGCTTGCTTTTTGAGGAGTGTGACCAATCTTTGGCCAGCCAGTGGCCAACTGATTTTCTAATTCTGTGAAAGCTAACTAACATTTTAGAAAGGGATAGCACAGGAATACCTAGCTATCTGTGTTAGTTGCCCCTTCTCTGATTTCATCAGCTGGACTTGGTGTGGGCTGGGTAATCAATTGGCCAAGTATGTCTTAATCAAAGATTAACATCCTACCCCTCTACCTCATTTGAAGATGCTGTCTGGTAGGTAGAATTGGATTTATTCTCCTGGTATTACAGGTGGGGAACTGAGGCCCATTGAGATTGAATGATGATTATTGTCATACAGTGAGTGTGTTGGAGCAGAGAACAAAATCCAGATTCTCCCCACAGCTCTTTTTACTAGACTGCGACCCTGGGAAGGGTGCTCAGCGAATATCTATTATCGTGTGAGAGTATCTAGGCCTTCCTTTTCCCCTTCTCTAAAATGGAAGGCAAAGAAATTTGGATAAACTCCATTCTAGGCTGTAAATATTCAGTTCAATAAATGCCTATCACAGACTCACAGAATTTGAGTTGTGGAAGAAATCGCAGGAGCCGTTTAGTCCAACTCAGACTTGAAAAAGACAATTGACAAATGGTCATCTGGTCATCTGGTCTCTGCTTGAGACCCTTCAACAAAAAGGAAGTCATTCCCTTTCAAATCAGTCCATTCTCTACAGAAAGCTGTAAATGTGAAGTTTTTCTCAATACCAAGCCATATACAAGCCATCCAGTGGTAGGCACTGGGGAATTAAATTTTTTTTTAAAGAAACAATATAGTGACTACCCTCAACAAGTTTATAATTTAATAGTGGCTATGTGATATGTACACAGATATGAGTATGATAAAAGAATATGATGAGGATAAATAACAGATCCAAAGAGCTTTAGAAAAATTAAAAGTTTAAAAAAAGCTTAATAGTTATTTTGCAAAATCACAGAAAAGCTTTTTAAAAGAAAGCAATATTTGAGTGGGGCTTTAATTTAAAAAAAAAAAAAAGGAATTTCAACAGATGAAGATAGGGGAGGAGTACATGAGCCTGCGAGTATATAGAAGTAGGAGAGTGCAGCATAAGATTTAGGAATAATTAATAGTCCAGTTTGGCAAGAATTCTTAGTATAGGAAGATAAGACTGCAAAAGTAGGTTGGAGCTGGATTATAGAGAGCCTTAAATGTCATCTTTTAAGGAGTTTATATTTGATTCTAAAGCAAGTAAGGAACTATTGAAGGTTTTGAATAGAGGAGTGATATAGAAGGAAAATCAAGAAATTTTGTGAAGGATAAATTGGAGAAGAGACTTGAGTAGTAAAGAGAGAGGTGAATGAGAGTCTGAATTAGGGTGATGAATGAGTGGAGAGGAGGAAAGGATTTTGTGGAGATAGAATTGTCTGGATTTAAACTGATAGGCTGTGGTAGTGGTGGTGAGAGGGAAGAGTCAAAGATCGTTTTGAAGTTTTAAGCCTAAGTGATGAGAGAGAGTGGTTAGAAATGAGAAAGTTGGAAAAGAGGCAGATTTATAAGGGAATAAGTGTTCAGTGGTAGCACAATGGCAAGAATACTGAATTTAGATTCAAATGACCTAGATTTAAGTCCTGCATCTGCTACTTACCGTCCATCAAACTCTGTGCAAGTTTTACCTGTCTGGGCCTCAGTTTTCCCCATCTGTAAAATGAGGGACTTGTCTCTTGAGATCCTTTTCAGATCTAAATCATATAATCCTGTGGGTTTGATGTATCCAGGGAAACATCCAGATAGAGATGTCATGCAAGGTAGTCGGAACACAATAAATCCCCTTCCCCTACATCTCATGCCAGACAACCTTTTATATTACTGAGAAATTGAGGCCATTCTCATTAAAAACATTTTTTTCAATTAATAGGCATTTATGGTTTTTTTCCCCTTTCCCTTTTTTTCCCATTCCCCTATTTCCACTAGGAAAAAAAGAAACCAAAAACACAACCACTGTACCAAGCGTGCAGAGTCAAGCAAAACAAATTCCCACATCGACCATGTCTAAAAAATGTCTTTTGTATGTTGAATTCATTACCTCTCTGCCAGAAGTTATGTAACATACTTCCTCTTTGGTAATCTTTAGTAGTAGTCTGGAATCATGGTCGGTCATTGCACTGACCAAAGTTCTTAAGTCTTTTTTTTTACAGTGTCATTATTTTATAAATTATCCACCTAGTTCTGCTTATTTTATTCCACATTAGTTCATAAAATCTTCCCTGATTTCTCTAAAACCATCCCTTTTGTCATTTGTTATGTAGGCCATTCTCTTTGTCTCCTTCTGTCCACATCATTGACATTTTCCCATGCTGTTTCCTTCCTCCTTTTGTCTCTGATGAAGAGAACCTTGTTCCCAGGACCAAGTCATCTACTTGTATTTTACGATTCTGTCTCCTTCCCGTCTTCTCCATCAGGTTGCTCCCAGTTTCTCCCTTTTCTTTAGTCATTCCCTATGTGCTCATTCCTTCCTTGCTGCCTATAAACATGCCCAAGTCTCCTTCATTTTGTTTTTTTTAAAATAAGATTTAATTGGGCATCTAGGTGGTAGAGTAGTTAGAGTGGTGGGCCTGAAGTCAGGAAAACGTGAGCTCAGATCCATCCTGCTTAGCCTAGTGCCTGGCACATAGTATATGCTGTATATGTGTATAAATCTTGTCCACTTATTCAGTCCTGTCCAACGCTTCATGATCCCGTAGACCATAGCACACCAATACTGTCCATGGTTTTCTTGGCAAAGATTCCGGAGTGGTTTGCCATTTCCTACTTCTTCTGGGTATAAATGTTAACTATTATGATTATTGTTTCTTACATCAACGTAGTATTACCATATATCCCTCCCCCAGCCTCACCCAGAGAGCCATTCCACATGACAAATAGAATTTTTTGGAGAGAAAAAAGTCAGCATAGCTGATCAATATATTGAAAAACCTGTGCGAATTATGCAAACACCTGTGGGCCTCCCATCTCCAGAGGGGTAGGTTGGAGTTGTCTTCTCATATCTTTTCATTTTCATCCCATGTAATCTGTGTAATTTTGTTACATTGACTTTGAGTTTTTGGCATGCCACCATTTTCATTTATGTTGTTGTAATCATTGTGTATTTATTTTCTCGGCTTTACTTTATTCTACATCACTTTATACAGATCTTTCCAGGCTTTTCTGTATTCATCACACACACATCACACAGCGCAGTAGTATTCCATTTCATCCATGCCCAGTACAGTAACAATTTGTTTAGCCGTTCCCGAATTGATAGGCCTATAACTTTGTTTCCAGTTTTTAGCTGTCCCAAAAAGTGCTGCTATAAATATTTTGGAGTATATGGAGACCTTTTTCTTTTTTTTGAGGGAGGAAGGCAGGGCAGTTGGGGTTAAATGACTTGCCCAAGGTCACTAGGTTAGTACATGTGTAAAGTGTGTGAGGCCAGATTTTGAACTCAGGTCCTTCTGACTCCAGGGCCAGTGCTGTATTCTCTGGGCCACCAGAGGTGCCCTGAGGCTTTTTTCTTATCAATGCCTTCCTTAGATTATAAGCTTAGTAATGCGTTCTGGTTCAAAGAGTATGGACATTTTAGTCACTTTATTTGCGTAATTCCAAATTGATTTCCAAAATGATCATATCATTCCACAGCTCTATCAATAATATATTATTGTGCCTGTCTTTCTGTAATGCCTCCAACAGTGACTGTTGCCATATTTTGTCATTTTTGCCTATTTTTATCCAGTCAGTTACCAAATTTTTAAAGTTCTTTTTCTGCAACATCCCTTGCATTCACTTCCTTTTCTCTACTCACTCAACCACTGTCCTATTTCAGGCCCCCTTCACCTCTATACTATTGTGATAGCTTTTTAATTTGTCTCTCTACCTTTGAACTCTAAATATTCTTATTATTGGTCCAGTTATATTCCATTACTTTCATGTGCCAAAATTGATCCATTTCTGAATAGACAAGAACCTTTTTGGGTCTTTTGCTACCATAAAAGTGCAGCTGTGACTATTTTGATGTATATACGGAACCTTTCTGACATTTATAACCTACAGGACCATGGAAAAGTCTCTTCAGTTTCTTCATCTGTAAAGTGGAGATAACAGTGGTTGAAGTATAAACCTGGAAGGTAATGGGATAATGTATATAAAATGTTGCAAACCTTAAAGCAGTATGCAGATATTAGCTGTTGCTGTCATGATTGTCAGCATCATTATCGTTACCATCCACCACCACATGATGGTTCAGGGGCAGGCTTTGGGGCCAGAAATACTTAGGTTCAAGTACTACATTCTGATACATAATATCTGTGGAACTTGGGTAAGTTACTTAATATCTCAGTGACCCAGGCAACTCTATGATGATAAATTACAACAAAGTTGCAGACCTACATTGGTGAAGATAGCCAAAAGCTGAAGCTTCTAGGTCATTCTTATTCTATATTGAAATGAGCAAGACATGGATACCCAGCTGTATGGGCATTGGACTGGGGTCCATAGACTTTTCTGCTTCCAACTCTATCAAACAATGGATCTCACTTTCCTTGTCTTTAAAATGAATATAATGATTTCTGCCCTACTTGCCTCAGTCAGTGGTTGTAAGAATAGAAGAGTATAGGTACAACTGCCCTAAAAAATGAATCACTTGACTTTGTAGGTGAAGAATACATTGTTGAAAACTAGATTTACTTTCAGAATGGTAGCAGTACCTACATTTTCAATTGCCTAATCTTTTTTATACTCACTCTTAGAGCTAAGCCTTAGGCTGGAAAATGAACCTGGCTTCATATTGGAGTTGAGCTCCTTAGTTAATGGGAGGGACCTAGCTGGGTGGTAGCTTTTGGTTTCTTTCAGCTGGCTCATATGGTTCCCTTGGTAAGCACTTTTCCAGCTGACTAGAGGCTACCCTTGATCACTTATAGCAAAAGGCTCATGGTGAGGGGAATGGGCAAGTATTCTTCTTATTTGATTTGGTTTAGGTCTGGATTTTACAGAATGAGATGTCGTCCCTATAACAGACTAGGATTATTCCTAGGATACCAGTTTCTAGGGGCTCCTAATACTACTATTGCTCCAAATGTACCTTAAAAAGTATGTCAAACCATTTGAAAAGATGCTTCAATCACTTATAAAAGAAGTGATAATTAAAACAACATTGAAATTCCATCCCATATCTATGAAATTGGTAAAGATGACATAAAAGGAAAATGCAGTTGCTGGAAGGGCTGTGGAAAGACAGGCACATTGGTAGACTTCAGTGGAGCTGTCAGTTGATCCAGATCATTCTGGAAATCAATTTGGAAATATGTCCGAGAAGTCATTAAACTGTATATTCCATATAGTTTAGTAGTATATAGTGGTTCCACTACTAGACATTTACCCCAAAGAAATCAAAGAGAGGGAAAAGATCTCATATGTACAACCTATTTATAGTAGCACTCATGGCAAGGAACTGAAAACAGAATGGTGCCCATTAATTGAGGAATGGCTAAACACATTATGGCATATGAATGTAATTGAATATCATTGTGCTATAAGAAATAATGAAAGGGACAGATTCAGAGAAACCTGAAGAAAACTTATATGAACTGATGAAGAATGAAGTGAACATAACCAGAACAAGTTATACAATAGCTACGACAACAAAAAGGAAAATGACGTTGAAAAACACAACTAGTCATAGCTTCAGAAGGTGTGCTGAAGTATGTTGTCACTTCTTGGTCAAGAGATGGTGAACTACAGTTGTAGAATGATAAATGTATTCTAGTCAGGACCAGTGACCAGTGAAGAGATTTACTTTACTTGATTATATGTATATATTACAAGGAAGGACAGATGAATTTTGTTTTGTTTTGTTTTTGGCAGATGGGCTTTTTTGCAGGGGGAGGAGTATTAATAGTGATATAAAAAAAGAAGAAAATATTTAAAAATCACAGGAGAGAACAGAATTCAAAAGTGGACACAGTGTTGGTACTGATGTTAAATTTAATATGTACTTTTAAAAAAAAAAGCTGTACATAATATAAATGATTGTCATGATTTCATATATAAACTCCTTTTTCTGTTCTTTTCACATGAAAATGTGTTATGTGTCGAGTTGATATACATTTTTTTCCTTAAATATGTGTTAAGCCACTGACCACTGGGCAATTCCCAGATTGCTTCTTTGACATTATCATATGCCAGATCTAGCCACTGAAGAACCCATGCAGCCTTAAAAGAATGGAGACTAACCCTATCCTAAAAGCTCTTGGTTTTGTTGTGTTTTTACATCTTTACTGTCTTGTCTGGTTTACATCTTGTGTTCTCTCTCTCTCTCCCTCTCTTTTCCCCTCTTGTCCTACATTGATGCCTCCTGGGCTCTACAATATTTTCTTCCTTGGCACCCTTTGATCTCTTGTCTCTTAGACCAGCCAATAAAAAGCAGTCTCAGTTATCAAGGTAAGAGGGACGCTGGGAAGGTTGTGAGTAAGCAGCCTTTTAAGTGGCAGTAGCAATGGGGGACTAAGCAACTCACATTCCCTTTTCTTTGTAGTTCAGTAGTTTCAGGGGCCAGTTACAGTGGGGATCTGTGTCAGTCCTGGGACCCCTCTGACTATAGTCATAATATCCAGGATCTGACTCATTGGCCTAGGTAGTGCATGGATTTATGGTTTCTAGTTCCTTCAATCAAGGGGTCCTAGGGCAGTCTGGAAGAGTTGGGTTTGTGCACTTCATTGCTCTTACCCCCCCTTCAGAAAAAAAAAATGCAGAGTTCAGCTTATCCCACAGGCCACCAGCAAATGTTCACTTGCCTTTTGGGAGTTTCCCCTTTTACACTGGTGGAGTTTACAGGGTTAAAAAGAAGGTAAAGTGGGAAGATTTTTTTCTTCCAGTTGATGCCATCCCCTGCCCTCTGCATGTTCTCCTCTTTTTGATCCAGCATCATATTTGCCTACATTTTGGTTTTCCTTTCCCTTTGCAACCCATTCCATAAGACTAATGAGCTGTTTGTTTTTTCCCTGTCTTTCTCCCACATTCATTCTCTCTGCTGCTTCGTTCTGTTCCATCAGCCCTATTACAGCCTGGTAAGACTCAACACAGTGTGTGAGCACCCATCTTTCTCTTTGTTGTCTTTTACTTCCTCCTGATGCTGGGAGTGGTTGTGACTGTTTTTAACCTCTGCTGGGTTTTAGAGATATCATAAAGGTTCCACTACCCTAGGACTCTGGAGAGGCTATGTTGTCATTGATGTTGATGTAACTGCTTTATTCCCTCTGGGTTAAGCAGGGTTTTGGGTGGGATGATCAATGTCTCTAACTTTCTCTGGGTGGGCATCCCCTTAGGCATTGTCAAGTGGAATTTCTTCAGCTTATCTCTCCTTTATCCTATTCTCTTCCTCTCCTCCTCCCTCTCCCCTCCTCTCGCCTTCTCCTCTTTCTTCTGTTCTCTCCCTCTCTGTACTCTTCTCCCCTCTCCTTTGCCTTTCCTTGCCTTCCTCTCCCCTCTTTCCTCTCTCTCTTCTTTCTCCAGGTTAAGTAACCTGTCTTCCCTGAGTGATTCAGCCCCTGAGCAAAAGACCCCTGACCACCACCGCCAACCTTCTGACTCCTGTGAGACCACAGGTAACCACCCGGGATCATAAATACAAACATATCCAGCTTACCTACATGCATCCTTACCCCCAAATGTAGACTCACAGGTATCAGCCGCCCATATAACAAATGTTCACCCCCTATATACAATAGTATGTCAGTGAGTCATGTTTCTCTGTTACCTTTTTGATATGAGGGATGTATATGTGTTTAAGGGGGGAAAAAACTATTTTCACTTATCTGGAGTTCATTCACCTCATCCAAAAATGACAGATTAGATGATTAACAAAGTCCCTTCCAGCTGTAAAGAATCCATAATATTCCTTCTTTGCTGGGTCTGGCTTTATTCTGATTGTTGGCAGTGGTAGGAGAGGCATAGAATAAGAGACCATGGTCACTTTGAATGACTTGAGTCAATTTGGACGGACAGAGATGGAGAACATCATTCAGCTAGTACAATGGAGCTCTTATCAGATCTTGCAATCTATAAGAACTTCATTACTGGAGGGTTCCCGAGCTCTTAATTCTAAACCCTGAGAGGGTTGCCTGGTGTGTTCCCTCCAACAACCTAATTTATAATTTGGTTACAACAGTCCTCATACAAACAGGCAGAGGAGAACATACACAGTTTGAGTGCTTCTATAGATAAGAATAACTTTTTATATTGTATATAAGGAAATGGCAAGTACCTTTATAGGTCATGGTAGGGTCACCATAGATAGTTGCATATTTGGGCAGGATGGGCCTAGGGAAAGCTAGTCCAAGCTAGTCCAGAAAAGCTTTCTGCGGGACAGAAAAAAAAAGCTTTCTGGAGCTTTCTCTTGACTGAACTTGACTCCTTTGCCCTAACCATCCAACTCCCAGCCCCATGACTGATAAGTGATTGGAGCCCCTGATTCTGTCCCTGTCCTCTCTTTCCCCTCCCCAGGTCTCGTCCAACGGTGTGTCATCATCCAGAAGGACCAGCATGGCTTTGGCTTCACAGTCAGTGGTGATCGCATCGTCCTGGTGCAGTCTGTCCGGCCTGGTGATTGTCCTAGCCCCCCTGCCTGGAGGAGAATAATGATAATGATAGCACCTTGTGTGCATATATCTTACTATTTTTTAAAGTGATTCTTCATAACATACTAGGGGAAGGGAGGCGGGGAGAGGCAGGTTGCTAAGATGCCTTGAATGATTTGGGTTTGTTTCCCAGTGTGGGACCAACTCCATAGAGGAGACTGGGGAACAGCCCCTCCTCCCACTAAGGCAGAATGTCCTAGGGGTCAGCTTACTACTGACTTATCTCTAATGGAAAATTGCAGAAAGGAAAGAAAGGCCCCTGGGCAGATGCACACTTGGACCAAAAGAATACCACTGAGGGAAGAGAAGGAATCAAAAGGCAGAAGCCTTTTTTTTTTTGAGCCCATCAGTATATAGTGTTGTGCTAAGTAATATAGAAAAAAAGTCAGCCACATTTACTATTTTAGTGGTAGTAGGACTTATAATCTGAATTTGAAAGACTAATACAGAGAAATACGCAAAGACTAATTAGAAACACAGGAAAAAGTCTTCAAATAAGATTAATTCTGAGCTTCTTATCTATAGTAATACATGCACAAGGATTACCTCACTGGGTTCTTGTTCGGAAAGTGCTACAAAAATGAGGTTTACAAGCAAAGGGCAAATAGGAGGAAAGCATCTTTGGAAGCTCTTAATCTGGGTAGGTTTTAGTAGACAAAGGTATCATCTTCCCCCTGGAAAGTTTAGGAAGCCTTCCTGGAAGGGATGAGATTTCAGAATTTCAGTCTAAGACAGAAGGGAAACAGCTTGATGTACTAGGTGGCATGTGGGAAGGGCCAGACACAGGTAGGAGGTTTCAGCCAGCAAATGAATTAAGTAAAAATGTCTATGAAAGTGCTATTAAAAAGGAGGGATATTGTTATTCCCTGGGACAAGGATAAGGGCAGCTGAGGTGAGAAGTTCCATGGTGGTGGTAGGAAGGTCCCCGAGAAGTAGTGAGGTGGTTTGGGGCGGTCATGGGCTGAGACAGGGATTGGGACAACTTTGAACTTTTGAGGCTGTCTTCAGTACTGTGAATCACTCAGTCTCTAACTTAGTCCTTCTCATCTTCTTTCTCCTATACCAAAAGATGAGGAGGAAAATAATTTTCCCCAATCAGTTTCAGAGGAAGTTTTCGGGTGGAGTGTGGGGTGAGGTGGAGACAATGAAGAAATTTCTTATTTGTGAAGTGTGTAAATTAGCTGAGGGTGTCAGAGATCTGGATCTGTACTATAAGTAGCAGATTTATTTTCAGAAATAAAGGGATTGGAACTACAAAGGCTGTACTTTTCCCCGAGCCTTTTGCCAGCAGTAACTTCAAGATTAGTGGTGCTGACTAGAAGTCACCATTACTGGGATATTTAATATAGAGAATAGGGAAATACTTCAAAAGATGCCTTCTCAGCAGCCCTTAGTCTTTCCCTGCACCAGTCCACAGAGACTTAAAAATGGTGGCAGACCCAGAAGGGGCAGGGCAAACATCCGGTGTCAGATTATAGTAGTGCCAGTTTCTAGAAGATATTTGAGAGTGAACATTCTATGGGGGGACTAAAATTCTAATATGATCATGGATTTGAAGTGGACAACCCTTAGGGTTTCCTTCTTTTTCTTAGTCTATGTATGTTCAGTAGATTTCTCTGCCACCTTCCTATTTATTATTAATTAAACAAAACACCAAATAGTATGAAGTTATTATATTCCTTCTCCAAGCAAGATAACTTATTCCTATTCCTGTATTGGAAGTGATGTCATATGGTAGAGGAATTTGATTTGGTTTTTTTTTTTATAACAAAGGGCAAAAATAGGAGTGATGGGTGAAGGCAGAAAGGCAAATGGAAGGTGAAACCCTAAAAATGAAAATGCTGTCAGCATAGAATGGCTGGCCTTGCAGGGAATGGGCCCCGTCTCATTTGAAGTGTTCAGGCAGAGAGATGACCACTTACCAGAGACAATAGAAGGAATTGTCGCGATAGGGGTTGGATCAGATGGCCATGTAGTTATTCACCTGAGAGGACTCCTCTGAGATTCTGTGAGGACCATCTAGGCTAGGTCAAGAAGGATATCTCTCTCTCTCTCTCTCTCTCTCTCTCTCTCTTTAATTCGTACTCTTACAGAAAAATGTTCTTGCTTATCTTGTATTCAGAGAGTGCTTCTTCCCGTCTGACTTCATTTTTTCCTATTGGAATTTTCTTTTTTTTTTTTTTGTGGAGGGGGGAAGGCAAGGGAATTGGGGTTAAGTGAGTTGCCCAAGGTCATACAGCAGTAAGTGTGTCAGATAGGATTTGAACTCAGGTCCTCTTGACTCTAGGGTCAGTACTCTATTCACTGCGACACCTAGCTGCCCCAAATAAAAGCCCTTAAATAGCCTCTTGGCACTAGCCGTGTTTCCTGGGCAAATCATTTAACCTTTCTGATCCTAAGTTTTTTGATCAGTAAAATGAAGGAGTTGGACTATACGGCCTTTGAGGTTCCTTCCAGCTGTAAAAACTATAGGCACCAAAAGCTGGGGGAATCAAGAAAGCTTCCTATAGAAGCTTACGCTGAGCCATGAAGGAGGTGTGAGGTGTAGGAGGCAGAGAGGGTATGCGTTCAGGTGTGAGTGGCACATCTAGCACAAAGGCAAGGACCAGTGAGAAGACCAGCTAGATTAAACCATAATGTACATAAAGGGGAATCATGTGTAATAAGGCTTGAAAGGTAGGATAGAATCACCATTGTGAAACACTTTAAGTGTTAAGCATCAGATTTTATATTTTCTACCATAGACAATACAGAGCTTTCCACAACCTAGCACCAAATGACTTTTCCAGCCTAGCTGGTTACCAAGCTGTGTGAGTGGAGAGGAGGGGATAGATATGTAAGATGTCGTGGAAATAGAAACAAGTTTTGGCAATAGAGTGGACTTGTGAGATGAAGGAGATGAGGAATCCAGCATGACACTGAGGGTTGCAAGCTTGGGTGACTGAAAGGAAGGATAGTTGTTGCTGGACAAAAATTTTCGGAAGAAGAGTGGTTTGGGGGAAAAAAGATAATGAGTTCTGTTTTGGACATGTTGAGTTGAGGTGCTTATGGCGCATCCAGTTTGAAATGTCCAGTAGGTAGAAAGCAAGTCACACTCTTAATATTTTATTACTTTAGCATTAGAAGCATCATGGTATAATGGTGGAGCACTGCTTTTTAGAATTAGAAGGAAGCTAAAATCATGAGACTTTTCCATCTGACTTGTAGCTGAAGCCTTCTGTATGTGTTGTTTCCCTTATTAGAATGTGAGCTTCTGGAGAACATGGACTGTGTTTTTTATTTGTATCACTAGTGTTTTGCACCTGATAAATTCTTTACTCATTTATTTGCTGAAAAGGACCTAGGTATCAGTCCTGGCTCTGACATTTATTAGTTATGTATCTCTGGACAAGTCATTCTGAGCCTTAGTTTCTTTTTCTTTCTTTTTGGCTTTTTGGACAGGAGAGGGCAGGGCAGTTGGGGTTAAGTGATTTGCCCAAGGTCACAGGGCTAGTTTTTGTGTTAAGTGTCTGAGGCCTACTTTGAACTCAGGCCCTCCTGACTCCATGGCTGTTGCTGTATTCACTGCGCCACCTAGCTGCCCCTGAGCCTTAGTTTCTTTATCTTGAAAACGGGGATACTAACACTTGGACTGCCTGCCTCAAAACAGGATGGTTTAGGAAAGCACTTTTTAAACCTTAAGCATTATATGATTGAGAATTGTTAGTCATCTTTTACTACATTCAGCTTTTAATTCTTTACTGGGGGAAAAGGTCAAGAAGAATGTTTTATTGAGAAGTAATTTTTTTTTAACAGAAGTCTGTCAGATGCACTCCTTCTTCAAATCCATTCCTACCTGCACTCACTCCTCCCCAGTGCTGGCCCCAGCTACCTGTGTGCTGCCTCCCACTCCTACTCCCCCCTCCTCACCACCTTAATCCTCTTGTCCAGGCTGAGCATAGAAATGGAAAGGGAGGAAATTTCAGATAATTTGGTGGCTATAACGAAAATTGTACCTTTTACCAGTGATGCAGTGGAGGTATTGGACAATAGAACATAGCAGGGCTTACCCCTTGCCCCGGAGGCACCTAGCTGAGGCAAGTCAAATGAGGTAAAACATAGGCAAAGAGAAGACACAGATGGACAAGTCTGTGGTATCTACTGGTAGATGTAAGCTGATTTAGACGTTTTTGGGAGAGATTGGTTATACTTTGTCTTTTCATTGCAGGAGGTGCAGCCATGAAAGCTGGTGTAAAGGAGGGCGATCGAATCATCAAAGTGAGTCAGCTCCCAGACAGGTGGCAAGAGGGACAAGGCAGCTGTTCTTTATGCTTTCCATTTGTCTCAGAACAGAAGGTCATCCACTTCTGAGTGAAGACTAGGGAACGTTTGAGTAGGAAAGAAGTAGAGAAGGTGATAGGTATATCATGAAGGAGGGGACTATTATCAAGACACCTGTTTTCCTTTCCTAGTTCCCTTTTGAATCCATAAGACTGCTTTAGGGGTTCTGGCAAATGAAGGTCAGTCTTCTTCCTCTTTCACTCATCCCTTTTGGGAGTCAGAAAGACATGGGTTCTAAGCCCTGGCTCTGCTGTTAAAATGAATGAACTGAGAAACTTCCACAGAGTTGCTAACCTTTGGGTTTCAGTCTCCTCATCTATAAAATGAATTGTTTAGATGAGAAGTGTCAAATCATGCTGCTGAACCTAATTAAAATGTAATTGGAAAATGCAAAATAATGTATTTACATACATTGTAAATTACATACATACAATGTAATTTACATTACATACAACACAGATGTTAATAAGTGGTTTTCTAAGTTAGTATGCAGCTCATAGGGATCCATTTCTATTTGAGTTTGTACTGATTTAGGTGCTCTCCAAAGGCCATTCCAGCTCTGGCATTCCATAATTTATCAAGGTCTTCTTAGGCTGTTTTCTCCTAAGAGAATCTTGGAATTATTGAGGAGACTCAAGTTGGAAGGGTCTTCATTCTGCAAGTGCTGCTGGGCCTAGGTCAGTCAGAAGCATATATTAAGTGCCAGGGGCCACAATTAAACACCTCTCTCTCCCTTCACTGTACAGCACTCAGAACCAGTGTTGTGCAAGTTTATTTAAAATATAAGAGCTTACAGCCTTATTGGAGAGACCAAACACAGTGTGTAATAAAAGGAGAAAGGGATAGGTGGGGACAAATCAGTGGTGCAAGGAATGATTGATCTCAGGTAGGGCTTATTGGGATTTCATAGGGGCCTTTAAACCTATAACAAGATCACCTGGGTTTGTCTCTATAACCCTGATACTCTCTTCTAACTTCAACAGGTAAATGGCACCATGGTGACCAACAGTTCACACTTGGAAGTAGTGAAGCTCATCAAATGTGAGTTGGAAAGAGCCAGGGAGCGAATGGACTAGGCTGGGCTGAGTTAGGGGAAAGGAGAAAGAGCGAGAGCGAACTGCCAAAAAGTTCTTGAATCTTGGCATGGAGTAATCAGCTTAGGCTGCTGCAGTTTCCATTTCACTATTTGACACTATCAGTGTCTTCAAATAACTTTATTATCATTCATATTATACTTTTGAGCTCCAGTAAAGGCACAAAAATAAAGTCCCTACCCCCAGGACTAATTATAGTTGAGTCTTCTCTTCCTTTCTGTCCTGGAAAGAGGTAGTCTTAGGAAGCAACTTGGGAGGCACAGCAGCCGAGTCTACACGAGTGGCCTTCTGGCATGGACCCAGCAAAGACTAAACAAAAGCAGCAGATGTTAAGGAAGGAGTTAAAGGAGGGAAGAAGGGGATTGACTGGCTGAGATTAGATACATCTTGGTAGGATACAGAGAAAGGGAAGAAAGATATATGTTTGATTGCAGGGAAGGGAGTGAGTTAGAAGAGATGCAATGGAAAGGGAGAGAATAGGATTGGAATGATAAGGAGACGGTATAGCTAGCACTATGAATTAAGAGCAGTTCATCTGTTAAACCACAGGTGAAAAGGAAGAGGGTAACAATCCACCGTTCTACCTCTTGATGGTTTTCTTTCTTTTTCTTCTCTAGCTGGGGCTTATGTAGCATTGACTCTTTTGGGCTCTTCTTCTTCATCTACTGGGGTGTCTGGGCTCCAGCAGGACCCAAGTTCACTAGGACCCTCCCGGGTAATCCCAGTTGTTCCTCCACCTCCACCACCTCCCCCTCTGCCACCTCCACAGCGCATCACAGGGCCCAAGCCCCTGCAGGTAACTGCTCTGTTTGCTCTCCTCAGACTCACTTCTTTTGTAGAATTGGAAGGATTGTTATAATTCTGTAGAGGGAAGCTGAGGAGATAGACCTGCGAAGATATAAACCCAAAGGGGCACTTTCTACATACCTCACTCTCCTTCTGGTGGTTTACTATTCAACTATTCTTGTTTAATCTCTGAACAACATTTATTGAATTGCTCTGTGTTCAGAGCCCTGTACTTGGGAATGCTCATTCTAAGATGGAGAGGCAGAAATGTAGATGAGTCAGGATTCATGGCACAGAAAGCAGGGAAGTAGAACAGCAGAGACATGGAAATGATTGCAGATGAACAGCAATCAAACTATATACCTAAGGTTTAAAGGGATGTGCAATAGAGCTGTGAACTAAGAGAAGAGGTCTTAATCAAATGAATTGTCTTGGAGGAGGAAAGTACGGTTTGGGAAGGAGAAAGACAGGGATGAGTAGGGACAAGAAGGGTAGGAATTCTGTTTTGGAGAAAAAAAAAGTTTGGTGAAGAGGTTCACAAAAGTGAGACGTAAAGAGGGAAAAAGATGTGATTGAAGCAGAATTGGAGCTGAGGGAGTTCAGAAAGACAGGGTGGAAGGGGGAAGAATGGAAGGCAGTTTCACAAGGGTAGTTGAAATAGAGACATTAAGCTTCCAAGAACTGTGGGAATTGAAAATAAAATAACATTTTATATTTGCTAAATCCCAACAGAGTGGTCAGGGTTGTAGAACATATTTATGATGCAGAATCTCCCCACAATAAAACTGTATTTTGACTGTTATTCTTAGGATTAATGGATAGGAGGGACCCAGGTTTCCAAGGTAAGTACCATTGGTATTTCTTCTGTTCCTAGGACCCCGAAGTGCAGAAGCATGCCACCCAGATCCTACGAAATATGCTGAGGCAGGAGGAGAAGGAGTTACAGGTACTGTCTACCCAGACCGTAGTCTTCACCTATTATGCTCTCCGTTTCCTTCCTCCCCTCTGATAGTAAGTAGCCTGGGTACCAGTTAAGAAAACCAAAAGTACCCCTCTTCAGAAGAGTGTAAGCAAGGTTTGTGAGAGGAAACAACTTGAATTGAGCAAACCCTGTCTTGAGGGGCTCGTACATAGAATTGCAGTCACGATAGAATCATAGAGGCATAGAGGCATCCTGGTATAGTGCAGGGTTTCTTAACCATGGGAAAATCACTAACCTCAGCCTCAGTTTCCTCATCTGTTAAATGAGAACAAAATAGTATCTACTGTTGAATGAGAAAGTGTTTTGCAAACCTTAAAGCTCTACCTAAATATCTGCCGTTGTTCTTACAAATGTTAGATTAACAAGAACCTCAAGGGTAATAATGAGAAAGTATAAAGGAAAGAGGTCTATCAGAACCAGATTGTAAACTGTACTACCAAGCATTAATCATTGAAACAGTTTGACCTTGGTTAAAAAAATTAAGAAAAAAATAAAAAATGATATAGATTAGTACACAAAATACAGAAGGAAACAAGCACAGTAGCATAGTGTTTGATAAATCCTAAGACTACAGTTACTGGGGGAAGGATTTCTTATTTGACAAAACTTCTGAAAAACTCAAAGGCAGTTTGGTAGAAATTGGATTTAGATCCACACCTGACACCATAAACCAAGATATGCTCCAAAAGGATACATACCTAAATATAAAACAAATCATACCTTAAAAAATGAGAGGGAAAACGTACTTTTTTTTGATATATGAATAGGAATAGATTTCATGACTAAACAAATGATAGAGAGGATCACACAAAATGAAACAGGCAAATTTAATTATACAAAATTTAAACATTTTAGAAGAGAAATAGGCAAGTAGGAAAGAAATCTTTACAGCAGGTTTCTCTGATAAGAGTCTTCTTTCTAAGGAACCTAAATCAAATGTCTATGAAAAAGAGCCACTCCGCAGTAGATTAATGGTAAAAGAATATGAACAGGCAGTTTTCAAAGGAAGAAATCTAAACTGTTAACAACCTTATGAAAAAATATTCCACATAATAATTAGAGAAGTACAAATTAAATTTTTTTTGTGGGAGAGGGTGGTGGTTCAGGCTTAAGTAACTTGTCCAGGGTCACACCTAGTAAGTGTGCAAGACTGGATTTGAACACATGTCCTCCTGACTCCAGGACTGATGCTCTATCCACTGTACCACCCAGCTACCCCCAAATTAAAGCAATTCTGAGATCCCATCTTAAACCCAGCAGACTGTTTGAAAATAACAAATATTACAAAGAGTATGGGAAAACAGGCACATTTGTACACTGGTGGAGCTGTGAATTGGTTCAGCCATTCTATAAAACAATTTGGAACTATGCTCAGAAATTCATCAATCTGTGCATTGTGACCTGGCTATTAGGCCTACAGTGAAAAAAGATCAAAGAAACAGGGAAAGGATCTATATGTCCCAAAATATTTAGAGCACCTCTTTTAAAAGTATCCCAAAATTGGAAGCTGTGGAGCTGCCCAAATGGGGAATAGTTAAATTATGTCATTTACCCTCAACCTGTTTTAACTTGTGTTCCAAGACTGTTTTACTGGGGTGTGTTCGCTGTGCATGCAATAGCTTCTTGGAGCCACAGGTGAGAGGTGAGTGATAGGTGTATACCAAAAGTAAACGAGTAGACCTGAAAAGGGCTCAGCAAACCCTCACACCAGAGGTGCAAGTCTTCCATGAACACCTCATACACCAACAGACCTCAAACCCATCAGTGAGTTTGAGAGATGTCTACCCCAAGCATATGAAGACTTCTCCCAGTGAATTTCTTTCAGTGGAGAAAAATTTGTTCTAACAGCCATGAAGGTGGCTAAAGCAGGCACTGTGGAGCATTTAGAGCTTGGATCTAAGCTGCCAAGGTCATCCACTGCATCCTGGGCCATCATGGGTCATGCTGACTTTTGTCTTGCCACTAGACTTCAATGACTAGAAGACAGTGAAGTTGATAATTTTGTGCAACTGTGCCTCACTTAAATCCAATTCACATGCAAGTCAAGACATCACTCCATGATGCCACTGGTTTTCTTCAAAAATGAAAGACAAACAATAAACAAATTTTGGTATATGAATGTAATGGAATATTATCGTACCACAAAGAATGATAAAATGTCATTTTCAGAGGAAATTGGAAAGAGTTCTTTGAATTAATGCAGAGTGAAGAGAGCAGTTAGAGGAACAATTTATATGATGACAGCAACATTGTAGAGAAAAACAGCCCTGAAAGACTTTCATACTTTGGTCAGTAAGATGATAAAGTGTGTCCAAAAGACCGGAAATGAAGGATCATATAGCTCATCTCTTGCTAGAGAGGTGATAAACTTAAAATGCAGAAAGAGACATGTATTTCAGACATGGACAAAGTGGGATTTGTTTTCTTGGACTCTACGTGTTTGTAATGAGGTCTTTTTTGTCCATTTGTGCTCATTTACTTTTCCTCTTACCTTACATCATGTAGTTAATATGTACTCTGTTCTGAAACAAAAGTTTCAATAAAATCAAGGGTTGGAGTAGCTTATGTCTAAGATCTTACTCAGTGTTAATATTGTTTAAATCCATAAACAACGTATTAACAGGCATAAATTAACTTAGACTGCAAATCCTATTAGAGTGAAGAATTGTTTGACAACAGACTTGCAAGATTCAGCTGATGACTCACATTTAACAGCATTCTAAGATTCCAAAGAAGATAGATAAACCCTTAGAGTTTGATTTAAAAGGATTTTAGTGACAGTGACTAGAAGAGTGAGCACTAATGGGTCATCCCATTGGGCAGTGCCAAGGACTGTGAAGCCCAGACTGAGGACAAAAGTACCACCACATAGGATGGAAGGGGATAGGCAGAAGTAGGTGGCATGGCCTTGTACTGCTTCCTGACATGGGTGGGTGTCTTGAGGCTGTCAGCAACTTAAGAACAGGCACTTTATCTTTGAAATAATGGATATAAAGCAGAAATTCCATAAACTTTAAAGTGCTTATATAGATAATGGAATAGGGGTGGCAACTGGACCTCAGATTGCATTAATTTGGCATAGTTCCCCAATGAGGGATCTCCCTCCACCAATGTAGGCTGGTATGTTCTCTGTGGCTTCTGGCCTTAGAGCATTACTTGAGATCCCTAAGAAGTGACTCGGGATCACACGGCCTGTATGTGCCCGAGGCAGGCTTTTTGAATGCAGGCCTTCCAGGGTGAAGGCATCTGTTTCTGACACCTTGAGGCCTTTCATGTTCATAGGAGCTATTGTTATATGAGTCTCCTTCCTCTGTGCTTTGCATATTATAGGCCCTTAATGTTGGCTGAACCTCAGGAGATGTCAGATTCACCCACTCCCCCACCCCTTCTGGTAAGAGAAAATGTATCACCACTTGATCAGTTCTCTAGCTGTTAACTTTGGCATATGAATGCAGTAGAACTGTGAACTACATTCCCTACCCTCAAAGAACTTAGCCTCTACTGGAGAGACAACATATAGGAGAACCAATTCAGTCTTTCACAGGGCAGTGCATGGTAAAGTGCCGAGGTGAATGATGCTAACACTAAATGCCCAGGAACTCAGAGGAGCGTACACTCCTGAGGGCTTTCTGGAGGAGACTGGCTGAGCTAAGCAGTTGGGAATGGAATTTGGAAATACACCTGCAAAGTAGGCAGATCTCTCCCTCCCCAATCCTGTGACCCAAAGCTTTTTTTTTCTTTTTTTACATTTTAACAATTTGCCTTTTATTGATGGTATGAGCTTACAAATCATAAAGGACGACGTTCAGAATTATAGGACGTTATCTCAAGGAGAAATTAATACAAATAATCTGTTAGGACAGTATGTGTACAAACAAAACACTTGTGCAACAAGTGGAAAACGACAAAGGGTCCAAGTATGTAGAGTTTACCTAAACCAGCCACCAAAACAAAGACAACACTTCTACTCCCTTTTGTATAAGTCCCAATCCTTCCTTGGAGTGGGGAAGCTAACAGCACTCAGTGAGAGGAAGTAAAGTAGAAGTAAAGATGATTTTAGAAACTTATGCCTTAGTACCGTTTAGTCCCTGGCATCCCAAAGTAGTGTACTTAGTGAGAGATTGTCTCATTCTAATTCGTGGTGTGCCATATCACTTCAACAAGGAGAAATGAGTAAAAAGTTAATAAATAAAGCAATGCCAAACTAAATCACAATGAGTGGTGTTCACTTATCAATCATCAGTGAATAATTTAGCAAAACTATATATCTCATCCAAAATATCTTAAAAATCTCAAATACTTCAAAGGCCCCCTTTTTTTAGTAAATTAATTAATTTTAGTTTTCAACATTCACTTCCATAAGCTTTTTAATTTTAAATTTTCTATGCTTCCCTCCCCAAGAAGCATGCAGTCCAGTAAAGGTTCTACATATACATTCCCATCAAACACTTTCATATTAGTCATGTTGTAAAGAAGAGTTAGAATGAATGGGAGAAATCACGAGAAAGAAAAAACAAAACAAATACAACAAAAGAGAGACAGCAAATAGTATACTTTGATCTGCATTCAGACTCCCAGTTTTTTCTCTGGATGTGGATAGCATTTTCCATCATGAGTCCTTTGGAGTTGTCTTAGATTCTTGCCTTGCTGAGAAGAGCAAAGTCTGTCAAAGTCAGTCATCAAACTATGTGGCTGTTACTGTATACAATGTTCTTTTGGTTCTGCTCACTTCACTCAGCATCAATTCATATAAGTCTTTCCAGGTTTTTCTGAAGTCTGCCTACTCATCATTTCTTATAGCACAGTAGTATTCCATTACATTCATATACCACAAATTGTTCAGCCATTCCCCAGTTGAAGGGCATCCTCTCAATTTCCAATTCTTGGCCACCACAGAGAGAGCTGCTATAAATATTTTTGTACATGTGGGTCAAAATGTCATTTTCTGGTTATTGATTTCTTCTCCTGATAATGAGGATCATCATCTGCTAGTAGGGAGATCTCTCTTCATGGCCTTTCTGTGACTGATAGTGCTTATTGATGGTAGTTCCTACATTCTTCATCACAATTTTCTATTTTCTTTTCTCTTCTCCCCTCTACCCAGCATTTCCAAGAGGTGTACAGTCGTAATCCTGCCAGCCTGCTGGAGGAACAGATTGAGGGAGCCCGGAGGCGAGTCACGCAGCTACAGCGCAAAATCCAGCAGGAGACTGCTGGCTCAGTGGTAATCAATTCCTTCTTTCTGTCATTTAGCAGCCATTTGTCAGTGCCTGTAGAACAACACTGTGGGGAAATGGGCAGGGGGGGGGGGAACTAAGACAGACTTCATGGAGTTTATAAGCTAGTGGGAGCAACATGCCACATACGCAAATATTCAGAATGACCTAGTAATGATGCAGTAACACAAAATAGACTATAATAAACACATACTTCAATATGTCAATGAATTTGTGACCTCGTCAGCATGAACACTTTCTTCATTGTTAAATGTTGAAATCCATTCACATCTTTTCTTCCTCTACAAGTCTTGTCCATGTCTTTCCATAACAACCTTCATCTTAATCTTGTAATATTTCATGGATACCAGTATATTACTCAGGTTTGTTCTTTGTACATGATCTGCTCACTTGAGGTGCTTAATAAATTCTGGTTGATTGATTAATTGATCATTTGTATGATTGATGATTTCTTGGCCATTTAGAATAAGTCCTCATTCATACTATGCTGCAACCTGATGATACTCACCATGAGTTTTGCCTTTGCCCTCTAAGTCAACTACAGTTGTGATTTTTGTAGCCAATGCCATTCCTTTTCAGTCTCTTTTTCTGAATCTTCATTTATGTCATGCCCACTAACTGGGTTTTCCTCAGAGCTCTGTTCTGGGCCCTCTTCTCTTTTCTTTCTATGCTTTTTCACTTGGTAGTCTCATTAGCTCCCATGGGGTTAATTATATCTATGCAGATGATAATTAGATCCAGCCCTCATCTCTGTTCTGAGTTCCAGTCCTGCACCACCAACTTTTATCTATACTCTCATATTTAACATTCTTTGTTTGGCATACCTTTCCAATCTTCTTATATTCTACTCACTTCCTCATATTCTGCAGTGCAGCTACGCTGTCCTACTTGCTTGCTGCACTCCCATCCCCCGTGCTTGGAATGCTCTCCCCTATGACTTCAAACTGAAGACTCATTTCAAGTGCTTCCTGCTCCTGGAGGCCTTTCCTGGTGATTCTTTCCCATCCCCATCTCTCCCCTCCCCCTTTCCCATCCCCATCCCCCTTCTATTAGTGTTGCCCTTCCTAGGATTACCTTCATGGAGTCTTTATTTGTGTTTATGTATGTTTTGGTTTATGTTTTTTTTCCTTTCCTATTAAAAAATCTAAACTAAGGTCAGAGATTATTTTCCTTTTCTTTGTATTCCCAGCACTTAGCACATATTAAGTGTTTAATCTTTGTTGATTCATTAATTGGTCACTGGGAGAATATTGATGTTAAAAACATAGAACAACAGAGAGAAGTTTGAGATAATTGAAAGCCTCATAGAGTTTTCCAAGTGTAATCTAACCTAATCACTTCCTTCTGTTCAATACCAGGCTTACTCATTGTTCATTTGTAGCGCTCATCAACTCAAAATAGCTCACCTTTAGAATGCTCACAGTTAAATTAATGTGTCTAAATCTAAGAATCACACAGTTTTTAAATTCTCCACTCCCTTTTCTGCCTCTTTACCACAATCACCCTTGGAGGCTGTCTGGGGATCACACAAGACTGATGACCATTGTGTATATTTATCTGTTTCATGCATTGTTATAATGAAAGAAGTCATCTAGTGGCCAAGTTTGAGGTAATGAGTTTCTCTGTATCTGCCTAGCTAGGCTAGTCCTGGGACAGTATACATAGTCTTTTGCTAGGATAGTACCTGAAGCCTTTCCAAAGTGTCGCATCCTTCTGAAGCTTGTTCTCTGTTGCCCTTCAGGAACCCAGGGTCACAATCATGCCATAATGGAACATAACAATATGTGTTTTATAGAGGTTCATAATGTGATAGAGGGTATTGAATCAACAAGCCTTTATTAAGCATCTACAACATGCCAGGTACTGTGCTAAGCCCTGGAGAAACAAAGAAAGGCAAAAAACACTCTTTCCTCTCAAAGACTTCATAGTCTAATGGAGGAAACAACATACAAACAAGATTGTGTGTGTGTGTGTGTGTGTGTGTGTGTGTGTGTGTGTGTGTGTGTATGATAAATTGGAGAGAAATCAGCAGAGGAAAGGTACCAAGATTAAGAGGAATCAGGAAAGGCTTCCTCGAGAAGGTGGGAGTTGAGCCAAGAGTAGAAGGAAGAAAGCCAGGAGAAGGAAATAAAGAGGGAGAGAAATCTAGGGACAGCCTGTGACAGTGCACAGATGATGGAGTGTTTTGTGTGAAGAACAATAAGGAAGATAGTGTCACTAAATCACAATTTGTGGAGAGAAGTAGATTAGAAGAGTACTGGAAAGCTTGGAAAAGGCAATCTTGGAGATGATAGGGAGCTATTGGGCTTCATTGAATTAAGAGGAAGGGGAGGGTTGACATGTCAGTCCTGCTCTTTAAGATCAGTATGACAGTTGAGTGGAAGATGACTCTCATCATCCTACAGTTGCTAATCAGCTGGGTACTCAAGCCTCATCAGTACCTTCCCCTCTGTTTGGAGTAAGCTGTGAACTCCCAAACCTCCATTTAAGGTGAAAACCCAAGCTAGCCATCTCTTCATTTCCCACCAGGCTATATATTCTTTTGAACTTCTGTGAACTTTTCTATCATACCCTCTCTGGTACCTTCTCCTTCCTCTCACTTCCTCACTGCTTTTCAACACACACCCCCCCTTTAAATTGTAAGCTCCTTAAGGGCAAGGACTTTTTCATATTTGTATCCCTAAAACTTAGTACAGTGCCTGGCACATAGTAATTGCTTAAAAACTGCTTTTCTTTGACTGACTGGAGTAGGGAGAGATTTGAGGCATAGAGACCAACCAGAAGGCTCTTACAGTAGTAGTGCAAGTGCGAGGTGATGAAAGTCTGCAGCAGGGTGCTGTCAGAGGGTAGAAGGGGGCGTATTCAAGAGATATTGCCAAGGTAGAATTGACAGAACTTGGCAACTTACTGAATATGCGTGTTGAGAGGAAGCGAGGAGTTGAGGATGATGCCCAGGTTCCAAACCTTAATGCCTGGGAGGATGGTGGTGTCCGGTACATTAAAAGAGAATTTTGGAAGAGGGAGAGTTTAGGGGGGAAAGAATGAATTCAGTTGAGTTAGAGATCCCTATGGGGCATCTAGAACTAGGCAGTTAGGGATTCAGGTCTGGAGGATAGGAAAGAGGTTAGGGTTGAATAATTAGAAACATTACCATAAAGATGATAATTAATTCCATGGGACCCTATGGGATCACCAAGTGCAGTAGTAGAGAGGGAGAAAGCAGGAAAGTCTGTGCCAGAACCTTGGGGAATACCTATAGTTATCAGGATCAGGCATGACCTGGACAAAGTCCAGTAAAGGGGACTGGGAGGGTTCCTTCTACAGCTTACTCCCTATTGACTTTGAAGAGTAGGATTGCATCCACACCATAATGAAGCAAAAGAATGTGTGTTTTGTAAAGGTTCAGAACATCATAGAAATATGAAGTACTGTAGGAAGTTGGAGAAAGAAAAGAATATTTGTACCTGGGGGAATCATGGAAGGTTTCACATGGAGAAGGTTGCATTTAAGATCAGTTCATTAACTGCTTACTGCACGTACTGCCTTTAGAAACTGGGGATAAAATAGCCAGAAAGAAGCAGCTATATCTACATGTATCTAAACAAGTAAGTAGACAGTGTGTACACTATAGATAGAAGAACAGACAGAATTTTAAAAGACTGAGGTGGATACAAAGATAGCATAACATGGTAGAAAGCACGGTGACTCTGAACCCGACAGTCTTGGGCAGGTTTGTTTACCTCTCTGAGCCTCTTCTTTGAAAGAAGGCAGTTGGACTCCCTGGTACCTAAGACCTCTTCCAATCCCATACCTAATGGCATTCTTATGGAGTAGTTAGGATCCCCTGTGGTGATACATTCCATTGCTGAGTAGAAATTACTTTTGGATTATGTACTTTCAAAAAAAGATAATCTGTACTACAGTACCCCACCATTAATGTGGAGTGATAATTGCAATTACTGCTAAATAACTATAATTATCAGAGTGTGTTGAGGGAAAAGGATGAGTCAGGAATTGTACTGTCAGGGTTAATTATCCATAGAGTCACTCCAGGAAGGCTTTTCCTGGAGATGGTCTAGAAAGGGTAAATGTTCAACTCCTACTTATTAATGGGACCAGTGAAATCATTGAGGCAGTGACTCTAATATTCTTACACCCTTACCCTCCCTCCAGCTGATAGACAATACCAGCCTTCATTCTTTCCTTCCAGACCTGTGCACTAAATTTCACATAGCATTATCTTTCTCCAATTTTCTTGCAAACTTCCCTACTTTTGTCAGGAGCATCAACAAACTTCCAGTCACCCTGGCTCCAGAACCTTTGGAGACTTTCTTTACTCCTCACTCTCCCTCAGCACACACACTATCTGATCTTATCAGTTTTACCTCTACAACCTCAGTCACATCTTTCCCTTCTCTTCACTCACAGTCACTGTCCTTGTTAGGTCCTCATTATCTTTCACTTTGACTACTGCAGTAGCCTTCTAATTGGCCTCCTTGTCTTAAAGTCTCTCCCCTTCCCAATCCCATCTTCCATAGGGCTGCCAGAGTGATATTCCTGAATCACAGGACTGACTGAATCAAGTAAAAACCCAGTCAGTCTTGGGGCTTCCTTGTTGACCTGTAGAATCAACAACTCCTTTGTTGAACACTTAAAGCCCTTCACAGTTTCACCCCACCCTGGCTTTCCTTGAGTCTTGTGTATATTATTTCCCTTCACATACTTTTCAGTCCAGCTAAACTGAGCTTCTTGCTTTTTCTTACACATGTTATTCCATGTCTTGTCTCTCTGCCTTTAGACAGGCTATCCCAGTGTCTGAAATGTACTGTTTTCTTACTTCTACCTCCAAGAAGTCCTTCAAAGCTCAGGTTAAACAATATCTCCTGTATAAGACTTTTCCTGAGCCACCCAGATGTTAGTGACTCCCAACAAAAATTACCTTGTGTTTATTTGATCTATATATGTGTGTGTATTTATTTCTTCTATAGCTGGGATTCTTAATTTGATGCCCATAGACTCCCAAGGGATCTGTGCATGGATTTCAGGGACTTCGTGAACTAGGAACGGAAAAAAAAAATTACATCTCTCCTTCAATATAAGTGCAAAGTGGAGAAAAATAATCCCATTTCTACATAAAAGCTTTTTAAAAGTTTAAGGGCATTAGCTTCCTGTGTCTACTTCCTCCCCTGAACTACAGCGTCCTTTGATGGGAGGTTTTTTTCTGAGTGTCCCCCATCCCTACCCTCAGCTTTTAGTGCTTTTCCCCATCCCTTGGGAATTATTTTGTTTTTCATTTATCTCTGTAGTTACTCTTTTCCTCCCTGGTAGAATGTGCTTTCCTTAAAGACTCTGGTTTTGTGTCTTTATATGCCTAATGCCTGATGTATTTCAGGTGACCACAAACGTTCATTGAAGTGAAAAGGAAATTAATTCTGTCCTCCAGCTGTGTTCCCCCAACTTGCACTTGTTCAGTGACTTTTTCTGAGCCCAAGGAGAGACAGACAGACACACACACACACACACACACACACACACACACACACACACACAAACCCTTCCCCGCCCCTGTACACTTAAGGATAACTCATTGGATTTGAAAGCTCATTTGTAAGCCATGGTGGAAAAAGTGTTGTGCTTAGCTTCTCATGTCCCTTCTCTGATACTGACTAGTTGTGTCACAAGGGCAGGTCATTTACCTTGTGTCTCTTCATCTTGAAGATAACCGTTCTTTTAATACCTAAAGAACAGGGTTGTTTTGAGGAAAGCACTTTATGCACCTTAAAGCACAACACACATCTGAGTTGTTATGTGTGGACTTGTTGGTACAGATTACAAGCCATCCCGTGGAGGATCCACCTCATCCTTAGAAGCTGGATGGTAAAACGATAAATCTCTTGACCATTTTGGCCCATGAAATTAGATTTGAAATTAAGAATTATAGCTGCAGTATTATCAGATTTGGTCTAGCTTTTTAGCTTAATAAGATGTTTTTGAATCCCAGTTGTGTTCCCTGCAGATTTGAGAAGCATACCAGTTAGGCCTTTATTCAGGTAATTGATTTAAGTGTTAAACAGAATAGGATTGAGGACAAGTACTTGAGGTACACCAGTAAAAATCTCTCACTAGAGTGATATCTGTCCACTAATCACTTTGGTCATTCATCCATATTCTAAAAGTCAGAAAGTTCTTTCTCCCATGTCTGATCCCACTTGGAGGTTTCTTTTGAGATTCAGGTTCATGAGTAGAGAATATGGCTGTTTGACTGGTGATAGAGTCCTCACTGATACACAGAGTCATCTTCTTCTTCATCCTTCTTGTCATCATACCTTATTGACAGAATATTAAGCATTTTACTCTCAGTTAAACAGACATCATCCCTATCCTCTATAAGGATTCTGATTGACTGTCTTCTATGCAGCTTTAACTGATTGTCCGTTCATCTGGGAATTTAATTGCAGGATATAATGCAAATGTATGACAACAACCCAGCTAATATGAAGTCATCAGAGGGTGAGTGCCGTCTGTATTTTCATTTCTTTCAAGAGTTGCCTCTTTCAGGCTTCTTGCCTATTCTCACTCAGATCCAGGAAAAAGATAATAGTTTTACAGTAAGAAAATACAGTCTAATAGATGAAACAAGATAGATATGCATGGAAAATACATTTAAGACTCGTGACAATAAATGAATATACTTAAATAGAATAATAAAATAGTAGAATCTGTATAGGCAAAAGCTAGGGTTATATGGGAGAGATTGAGAGTCTGGTTAGGTCCTGGAGGTTAATCTAGAAATGGGAAGTATAAAGGAGGATTGGGAAGGAGTTGAGAAATCACACATTTCAGAATGGTCTCTGAGTAATTTTAGAGATAGGGAAGAACGGGGCATGGTCAGGGAGCAGCATTATTAACTTGGCTCAGAAGAGATTCTGAATTGGAGTCACAAAATGAGGGTAGTAAACTGTTATAGGAAAGATCAGACAAAAATGGCATCCTTTGTCCTCCTCTGTATTCTGGTCCTCAGAAGAGAGGTTCTTTTCATGCATAGGCAGCAATTGCCTTTCATTATGCTGTTCTCTTACTTTCTTAGGCCGTCATTCCTTGGATTCCCAAGATGGAGACAGTGGCTTAGACTCTGGGACAGAACGCTTCCCTTCTCTCAGTGAGGTGAGATTGTGGAGGGATTGGGCCCACTTGAAGATGTCAGTCCTGCTTGAGGCTCTTAGCCTGTTTAAAGGTCAAACTTCGAATTAGATGTGCCAAAATCTCCCATCTATGGGTGTTATGCTCTGGATTTCTGGTTTGTAAGCATTTGCTTTGTTCTGGGCTCCAAAAAGTAGTATTAGAAGTACAGCCTATAAGCAAATAAATGCATTTTTATTCTTAACTGCTTTACAACCAGATATCAGTTAGCCAAATTCACAAGAATGCCGTTTCATTGAAATCCACAGATATAGTCAGTTCTTGATTTCTTTTTCAAAATTGTTTGGCTTTGGGGTTCTGTTTTTATACCGACATTTGAACTTTAGTTATTCCCAACTTCTCTCCTCAAGTTGGACATAGATACCATGGGAGAAAGTTTTCAGGTTTTGGTTTCAAAGACTTTTTTCTCTAGGGTTGCTAGCATACAAATTGCGTATGAGTAAATAGAGTGTTAAGAAAATATTGAATTAAACAAAACCAAGGGATAATATAAGTGCATTTTAAGGAGTTGAGAACAAGTTTTCAGAACCTCATTTTAGCCAATTGTTTCACTTTCTTTTTCTATCTGAACTGTCAGAGCTGATAAATACAAACATGGACTGATTTCATTCTTCCTCTGTTCTTGTCCACTCGTTGAGAAAAACACTGAGGAGCTATGAAAAGAATAAAGTGAGGCAAAGAGAAGTGTAGGGACAGAAAGAAAGGAGAGAAAAGAGCCTAATGACTTAGAACGGGTCATCAGCCCCTGGATACTGGAGAGCAGATTGCTACATGACAATAATAGCTGCACTGAATGAACAAGCAAGGCATTTGGCTCTTCTGTCACTAACAGATCCCCTCTCTACCTCACCCCTCCTTCCCCCAGTCATTGCTGAAAAGGAATTCAATGTTATCAGATCCTGGGCTAGACAGCCCACGGACATCACCTGTGATCATGGCTAAGGTGGCCCAGCACCATCGGCGACAGGGCTCAGATACAGCCATTCTACCCACTACTGAGCAGGTGAGCTACTTTGGGGCTTCTCCTTTCCTTTTCTCAGAGCTCTAACAGCCCAGATCTCATCATTAAATAACCGTGTGTAGTCTTACAGTGGAAAAATATGTCTTCTCTAAAGTTACACCTGAAAGTGATCTTTACTTCTTCCATATTTCCTAGGGCTCTCTCTCTCTTGCCACCTCCCCCCCCCGCCATCATTCTGCTTTGAATCAGCTACTTGTGTACATGTCATTCCCGCTACTAGATTGTAAAGTTCTTTGAGGGTCATTTTTCGCACTTATTTCCAAGACCTAGGACACTGCAATGAGTGTGTCCTTAATAAATGTTTATTCTTGTAATCTTGTAGTCTTAGACAAAAAGGCATAAAAGAGCATTATATACATATTGAAGGTAAGTGTGTATTTGGGGTAGAAAAAAAAAGGGGGATCCTGGCAAAGGTATGATTCAGCCTTGGTAAACCTTTTTTCTCTCTAATCCATTTAGGAAATGTAAATGTAACTCAGTGGATAATAGGGATCCTGTGATCTCATTGGTATGAGATTTGCTCTCAGATAAACAGATTCTTTCTACCAATTCAGGTTAGCACTTCAGTTGTACCTTACAGTTTTAGAGACCTGCCCAGAGCACTGAATGGATTAAGGGACTGGCCATTGTTTGTCAGTTGGGATTTAGACACCAATTCTCATAGCTTCAAGGTCAGCACTCTCTCCACACTACTCTGTGGTCTGTCACAGTATTTGATGTTTAAGTTCATTTAGCAAACATGTATTTATGTATGATAAGGTATGGGGAATGCAAGCACTAGTCTTTGCCCAAATTCTTTATTTTTCCACTTTACTACATAGCTGTGAGAAGACTAGGTTGGAGAGGGAGAAGCTGGTGGTAGGGAATAATTAGCGATTATTCGCCTCATCCAGGAGAGAAGTAACTGCATCTGAACTGCAAGAGTGGAAAGAAAGAAATAGTTTATAAATGTAATAGATTGACATAGAAATAGTAATTAGATGTAGAGAATGAGAGAAAATGAAAAATCAGAAATTTTTTAAGTTTCTAAATGATGGAAAAAATTACAGTGCTATTGATAGAAATTTTAGGGAAGAGACAGGTTTCTGAACAGTGATGATGATCTTCTGTTTTAGATGCATTGAAAAGACACTGAAGTAGAATTGTCTTAATAGGCAGTTGAAAATTTAAGGTTGGGGATCAGGGTAACTAGAGAGAATATATCTAGAGTTGAGACATTATTTGTACGAATAGGATAATTAAAACAATGGAAAGAGATGAAATCTTCAAGAAATGAAATACATAGAGAAAAAAGAGAAAAGATGACAGTAAACATTTAAAGTTATCTCAGTAACCTTGAAATACTGAGCTGAAACCAGTAAGATCTAACCAACAGATTTAAGTCTTACATTTAAGTAAAATGAAATCACTTCCACAGATAGGGGATAAAAAAGACTTGACTCCATGAGGAAAAGTTTGAGGTGATGGAGGAAGAAGTGTTTTAATTGACCACAAGCTTAATGTGTGAACCAATAATGTGATGTGGCTTCTAAAAAAACCTCATGCATCTTTAGGCCAAATTAATGCAGTCATCATATGAAGATTATGGAAAGTTTTTATCCCACAGAACCCTGCAATGATTGGTTTCCTCATCTATAAGATGGAGATAATGACAGTGTACTATCTCTTTCACTCATTTGTAAGAATACAATGAGATAATATATGTAAAGCATGTTATAGACTTTAAAGTGCTATATTAATGTATATGATCATCTTTATAATTATAATAAGACTAGAGTAGAAGGATGTCCAGAAATGCCTCTAGAGTTGGGGTGGGTCGTAAGAAGCATGCTTGGCTAGGATGTGAAGCCCAGTCTCTCTTGAGTAGAAGTATTAAATATGTGCTCTGTGGATTGATTAAGTTAAACTTACTTTGTTTCTCTATTAACCAAGGGAAGGACATTGTAAATGGGTTTGATAGAAGGTACTGTCACCTTACTATCTTCCCTGATGTTCCTCACTTGTACCATAATCTAACAGCTGGACCCCATCCCTTTTCCCTTACATTGTAAAATGATAGAAGTCAGGTAGCTGAGGCTCAAAGGGCACTGTTCTTAGAGGTTGCTTTCTCGCTTTTTAAAAATATATTGAATGGAAGTAGATGTTTTATGTGGTCTGCAGGGTACTTATACACTCTGAATTGGTCCAGTAACGAAAACAATATACTCCTTTCCCACTGTGGGAATATACTCCTTTCCCACTCAGTCTAGGGTACCAAGCTGAGATTCCAGAAGGTGGAGGAAAGATAGACTCTTTGGGAAATGCATATGAAGTGAATGAAAGACAAATGAACACATATAAAGGAATCCTCTGAGAGCCATGAAAATGATGACTACCCTGGGCCCAAGGAAAGCGGACAGCAGGTGTAATAGAATGAATTAGTCAAGGCAGGTTTTTGTATCAGGTGAGTTTTGAGCAGAATTTGAAGGGAAGTAGAGAGCCATGAATTAGTGGAGAGGATGAGGAAGAGGTTTATAAAGAGACAGAGGTAATAATCATTGGCATGTTACCTTTACTGAATCAAACATCGTATTGGGATAAAGCGAGAATTCAAGATAAGAAGAGGCAATTGGAAGAAAGACCTCCAAAGCCAGCCCAAGGAATTTAGATTAGGGTCACTTGGTAGGGGGGATCTCTACTGAAGGTTCCTTAATGGGAGAAAACTGTAATAAAAGTGAAATTTGAGAAAGATAACAATCCAGTTTTATATATTGCTTTAAGATTTACACCCTGTCATCTGGTGTTCAGTGTAATGAGGGGAATAAAAATAAAAATAAAAAATTAGGTTCTTTCCTCCTAGCATAATTAGTCAGCAGATAATACCTCAGGTTTGCCTAGTCCTATTGTAGGCACTGTGGGAGTTGCAAGGTAAAAGGCAGCGAGATGTTGCAAAGGACAGAGTGCTGGACCTGGAGTCAGGAAGTTTTAGTTGTTTTTCAGGCGTGTCTGACTCTTCTTGACTGCGCTTAGAGTTTTCTGGGCAAAGGTACTGGAGTGGTTAGCCATCTTTTTCTCCAGCTCATTTTACAGATGAGAAAACTGAGGCAAACAGTTTAAATGACTTGCCTAAGGTCATGAAGACCTGAGTTCAAATCCTGCCTTAGACGCTTAGCAGTGGTATGACCCTGGACAAGTCTTTTAATCTGTCAGCTCCTTATCTATAGATAATGGAGGATAATAATAGCATCTACCTCCCAGGGTTGTCATGATCATAGAATGAGCTGTTCGTACTTTGTAAATCTTAAAGCAGTATGTAAATGTTAGCTATGATTATTAATGGGATTGATGACAGTTTCAAGAGTTGAAAAGTCTTCTTGGAAGCTGCAGGTTTCTATTGCCCTACTCCTGCCAAATTTCTTTCCCGGACAGGAAGAGGAACATTCTCTTTCCCTCCCCATCTTCACATATGTGACCAGGTTGCTCTGAGGCTTCCTCATCCAGAGATGGCTGGCTCCTTTCAGGGTGAAGAGAATTTTCATCTTTAATGGGAGAATGGGAATAGTAGTAAGATGCAGCACTTGTCCAGTCTTGTATGCACCCTTTTCCTTTAATTGCCCGTTCCTACTACTCTCCTTTTTCCTTCAGGGTTTTGATCATAGTGCAAAGCCTTTGATTATTGGCCCAGAGGAAGATTACGATCCAGGTTATTTCAACAATGAGGTAACAGTTCCCATGTTCTATCCCTTGATCACACCTTTCATTTTCAAGCTGCCTCTGCGAACAGGCTAATTTGGCTAGCTGTGCAGAGGAATGTGGTGCATGGTGGGAAATGAGAGTCTGAAGAATGATGAGAGTTATGGGAGGCCATACTGGACTACATACCGGACACACAGACTACTCTGTACCTATGCTTATCACAGCCATTCTTTCTACAGTGTGACATCCTATTTCAGGACCTAGAGAAACTCAAATACCGACCTGCTCATCTTGGGGTTTTCTTGCGCTATATCTTCTCTCAAGCAGATCCAAACCCTTTGGTAAGTCATATTATCTTGATCGAGTGCCCAAGTGTAATTGATGTGGTATTGGGCACTATAGAAAAGAGAATCATATAGTTTCCCTGCTTTCTGGGAAATGTAGTTTATAAAGAAGATAGGCTGGTGTGAGTATACATGTATAGAGACAACAAAATAACAATACAGAACTTAACAGTAAAGGATTTCAGATATATTCCTTGCAGAACTAACTGTATTACTTAGAGTATGGGGAAAAGTCCATTGCCCAAGCAGGTTGGAGCCAAGGAAGCTGTTCACTCTTGTCTAATAAGTATTAGAAGACCTCCTGAAGGAGATAGAATTTTTAGACTTTTTTGAATGAATGGATGAAGACAACTTAATGGGCTGAGCTTGAGGGTGGGTATTTTAAATGTGCTACAGCATTTGGAGACTTGGCAGGGAATAAATACGTTGTCTAACTTTGAAGAAGGTATGTCTGAAAGTAGAGGTGACAAAGTATGTAAGAGGGGAGGAAGCTGTAAGAGAGAAAATTGGAATAGAGACTTACTGATTCCATTATACTCTGCCTACCAGTTGGACAAAGCAGATAGAATTAGGTTTAGAATGTTTTCTACATTGTGGGATACTTATTTTCCACCCACCAACCTCAGATCTATCACCAACAAATTCACCTTTTTCTGGGGATTTGTTAAAGGTAGATTAAATATGTATTCAGTGAATAATATTGAGCATCTACTATGTGTAAGGCACATAGTATTGCTTAAAAAGATACGTGATTCCCTAGTATATGTATTTCCTTATTTTTTCCAAAATAGCTTATAACCCTACACATTAGTCGATGGTCTTCATGGATTCTGGCCAAAAAGAAAATCATCGTCGAATGGCTAACCACGTAGTGATGAGCCTTTCCATCTCTCTGAGCTTTTTGTTCCAAAAACTCAGACACCATGCTGTTGTGGGCTTATTCTCAAAGTCTTTTCAGCTTGGAGGACCCTTCTTGGGAACTTGGACTCGCAAGATAACACTGTCACCTAAAGTAAAAAAAAAAAAAACAGTCCTGTTGATTTTGACTAGATAATTTAAAGCCACATTTTTACAGGAAAGAATATTTAATAGACTGCATACAAATGAGTACAGAGAAAAGTAGTGTTGCAGGGTAAAGGATCAGTCAATAGTCGGAGATAGAAAGTTAATCAGGGAAGGCCTCTAGGAAGATAGAAGAGTTTGAGCAGTTTTGAAAGGAATATTCTTCCCTACTCAGCTAACTCCTTTCTCATCTCTTCTTAGCTTTTCTACTTATGTGCAGAAGTTTACTTGCAGACATATCCTAAGGACTCCAAGGGTTTAGGAAAAGCTATCTGGGCTATTTTTCTGGAAAAGAACTCGGTAAGATGGGATTGGGCAGTTTTGCCACACCCTTTGGAACTTCCCTCCCTCAACATCAACCTCATATAATTCCTTTAAAGTCACAAGAAAAACTAAGATCATTGATTCAGTAGATATTGATTTATGCCTGCGCACCTCTTTTTGCTAGGCAGCATCATAAATAGCAGGAAAAAAACCACTTTGAATTTTGAATAGTTAAGCCTGATTTTGAGTTATAATTCTGGCACTTAGTAATTTTGACTTTGGGAAATTCATACAAGTTCTCTGGGCTTTACTCCTATAAAATGGAAACAGCAGTATTTCACTGGGTCAGAGTTGGCAGGAACCTCAAAAGGTCATCTCTCATTTCTGTCCAAGTATCCCTTCTGTACAACAAGTGGTTATCCAGTCTTTGTATGAAGACTTGTAGTGAAGCGCAAATCGCTTCCTCCTGAGACAGCCCATTCTGCTATTGAATAGATTTCAGTTTAGTTAGGAGTTTTTCCTCATATGAAGCCTAAATTTGCTTTTTTGCAACTCATAATCCATTCATTGGTCATAGTTCTGCTCTCTGAAGCCAACCAAAACTAATTTAAACCATGTCTTCTGTGTGGCAGTCTTTCAAGACACCCCTAATAGCCTGCCCTCGTCTTTCCTTCTCTGAGCCCATTTCATTCAAAGGTCATAACTTAAAAGGCTATTATTATTCTGGTTGAAACCTTCTAGACCTATCCTACTCACCATCATATTTCCTAATTGTTGTTCCAGAAATCGAACATAATATTTCAGATGTAGTTTGACCTGAGTACAGTGTGGGTCATGATCACCACCTCCTTAGTTGTAAACAATGTGCCAGTCATCACATTGGCTTTTTTGACTGCCAGATCACAATTCTGAGAGCTCCCTCTTCTCCTTCTTCTTGGATTAACATCACTCAAATGCCTTCTGCCACTATCTTTCTTTCACTTCTGTCTCATATATAGAGGTGGCCCTGCTCTTTGCCAAGGCAAACTCCTCCACATGCACAAAGGATCCCATTCCAGCCCATATTCTCCAGCAGATTTCCTCCTCTTTTATCTCCACTCTCTCACTTGTCTTACCTTC